>KK122141.1:195070-236356 GCA_000611955.2 Stegodyphus mimosarum | reverse complement strand
CTACATAAAATAATAGTAAGTACATTAATCATTAAGAGGTAAAATACATAATTTTAAATTTTTTAAACAATAAAATAAACAGATTCTACCATAAACTTCACAATGATAATGAATGCCATACACACATAGTAACTACATAATAATAGTAATTACATAAAAAAAAATAAAATTACTTATCAATAGGTAAAATACAAATCTTTGAAATGGGTCTTTTGTAAACTCCAGATTGAGTTTTGACTTCAACCACTCTGACCCGATTGTCTTCACCAAAATAAAGCTCTATTATTCTGAGGCGGCGGTAGATTTTCATCTTTCAGAAGTACTAACTCATTTATTTTTACATTATCCTTTTCTACCATCCACTTGGACCTCTGTTGCAAATTATTCAGATATTGTATATGCCATTTTTTCCAAAAAGCTTGAATTAATTTTGTCAGTCTTTTCCAATTAGATAATCGATTATCTTTAACTTCAGTTAAACTTGGCTCTATAATAGTATTTAAGGGTCTGCCAATTAAAAAATGGGCAGGTTTTAATACATCATAGACATCAGTATCGGACGATAGAGGCACAAGCGGTCTTGAATTTAGAATTCCTTCTATTTGGGTAACGGCTGTTAGGAATTCTTCAAAACTCAATCTGGAATTACCCAAAACTCTCTTAAAAATGATACTTAAACGCCTTAACTCCACTTTCCCAGAGGCCACCAAAGTTAGGTGCTCTCGGTGGAAGAAAGTTCCACATAATTCCCTCAGTTGACATATAGCTAGCAAGACCATTGTCTGGTTTTAAAACTAAATTGCGTAACCTATAAATCTCCTTATTTGCTCCTATGAAATTTTTGGCATTGTCTGAAAATAGTTTTGAACATAAGCCTCTACGAGCCAAAAATCTCTTTAAAGACGCTACAAAGGCCTCTGATGTTAAATCGGTGACAATTTCGAGATGAACGGCTTTCGTGACTAAGCATATAAAAATGCACACATATAATTTATGGTAAATTCCCTTCCTTTGATGTTTATACTTAACAAGGAATGGGCCACAAAAATCCACACCTGAGCAGTTAAATGGGAAGTCAGGTGTCACCCTTTCTTTTGGTAAGTCACCCATTAATTGTTCAACTCCAATGGGCTTAGCTCTAAAACACTTAATGCAATCGTGCACAACTTTTCTACAAGTAGCCTTACCCTGAACTGGCCAAAACTTTTGTCTCACATAATGAAGCAAAGCAGTAGGCCCTAAATGAAAATATCGTTTGTGATAGAATTCTAAAATGAGTTTAGTTAATTTATGACCTTTAGGCAGTATAATTGGGAATTTACTGTTGAAGCTTATATTAGCATGCTGTATTCTGCCGCTCACTCTTAGTACTCCCTCCTGGTCTAAAAAAGGATTTAAACATTTTATCTTACTTTTGCCAGGAACATTTGTTTTTAGGCGTAAACATTTAATTTCCTCTGAAAATTCTTTACTTTGAATCTCCTTAATTAAGAAAATTTCCCCATTGTTGGTTTCTTCCGTTGTCAAGTGCCCAAGTCTCCTGTTTGAACTCTTCAGGTTGTAGATAAATCTGAAAAGATAACTTATAACATGTAATATTTTAGTATAATTATTACTAATATTAAGTAACTCTTCAATAAAGGTGCTAACAGCAACAGTAAGAACAAGTAAGTCATTATTTTCTGATTGTTTAAGTTCACTAGTAAACTCGTCTCTTATGACAGACACAGGAATTTCACGATTAGGATACTCTCGATCAGTTAGAAAAGTAGGTCCCTCGAACCATAATTTATTCTTAACCAATTTCTCAGGATTCATCCCTCTTGAGATAAGATCTGCCGGATTGTTCTCAGAAGATACGTGTCGCCATTGCTGAACTTTTGTCAAGTTCTGGATTGTTGAGATACGATTCGCAACAAAAGCTTTTAGAAAGTAAGGCTCTTATCACAACAAGGAAAGAACAATCATCGAATCCCTCCACAGGAAGATGTCAACTGTCTTTAGTTGCAATGCACTCCTCACTTTTGACATCAATTTTGCTAAAAGAACAGCCGCACACAGTTCTAATCTCGGAATTGTAGTTTGCTTAAGGGGTGATACACGTGATTTACTACAAACCAGATTCACTTCGAAGGCACCTTTTTCTGATGTGGATTTGCAGTAGATGACACAACCATAAGCAGATTCGGAAGCATCTGCGAATCCGTGAAGTTCAATATGCACTGCATTTTCTATTAGTATGCATCTTTTAACACTGACCTTATTTATTGCTGGCAAGGACTTGATGAAGTTTTCCCATTCTTGCGCCTCCGTCTCAGGAAGCGGATCTCTCCAGTCCAACTTCAGACATCACAGTTTTTGCAGAAAGATTTTAGCTTTTGTTACCACAGTTCCCCAAAGTCCTAGGGGGTCAAATATACGTGCAATTGTTGAAAGCACTGATCTCTTTGTAGGCTGAGCTATGCTTTCCACCTGAATTTGGAAAGCGAATTGGTCGATGGTAGGTTTCCAAATAACACCCAATGCTATAGATTCTTCTGGTTCACCAAGGGAATATATTTTGTCGTTTGTTTGGCACAGTTCAGTAGCATTACTACACCACTTATGGAGTAACATACCTCCACTCTTCAAAATGCCTATTAACTGATTCTGGAGTTCTAATGCAGAACTTAACGACTGAGCTCCAGACAGAATATCGTCCATGTACATATCTTCTCTCAGTACAGGTGCTGCTAAAGGAAACTCATCTCCTTCGTCCTTTGACAGCTGTACGAGTGTCCTCATTTCTAAAAATGGTGCACTCACAGTACCATAGGTAACGGTTAACTCAAAGTTTTTAACTGGCTTGTCAATGCCTTCTTTCCACAAAATTCTTTGCAACTTCCTCTGATCTGGATGGATAGAAATAGCTCGATACATCTTTTGTATGTCTGCGGTGAAAGCAAAAATATATTTTCTGAATCTCAGCATAATTGAGAATAAATCTTCTTGTATTACACCGCCATTATACTGTATAGAATTTAGAGAGTTTCCTTTGGTTGTCAAAGAAGAAGCGTTAAATACTACTCTCAAGGGAGTCGACTTACTCTTCTCTTCTCCCCTATATACTCCAATATGAGGAATGTAATATGATCCTTGTGTCTCCTCGCTTTCACTAATCTCAACCATGTGTCCTAACTGTTGATATTCTTTTAAAAAATCTGAATATAATTTTGAATATTCTGGATTCTTTGCTAAACGTTTCCATAAGGAATTTAATTTACTCATTGCAATTTCTTTAGAACTTCCTAAAGTGTCAGGATCCTCCTTTAACGGCATTTTAACAACGTACCTACCGGTTTTATCTCGCGTATAATTTTCTACAAAATGTTTCTCACAAATTAAAAATTCTTTGTTTTGGGGTTTAATAGTTTCAATATTCTCTAATTCCCAAAATTTTCTAAGAGTTTTATCTAAATTGTCTTCTTCCTTTACCAACCCACAATGAATCCTGGTTTCAGTCTCTGTTGGAATACTTCCAGACACTATAAAACCAAAAACTGTATCTTGAAAAATAAGATCAGGATTATTCATTCGAATTTGACTCGGTTTCAAAAATTCATAAAAAACTCCCGCTCCCAACAACATATCAACCCTTTCTGGAATATTAAATCCTTCATTTGTTAACTTTACATTAAGAATATCTTGCACTGAAATTTTAATTTTCCGAGAAGGTGTTAAATCAGCAGATATTTTTGGAATTACAAAAAAGTCTAAATTCTTTATACTAAAAGTTCCTTCTTTATTGCATATAGCAGCATTAATTTTATGCTTTATTGTGAAAGTAGCATCATTAATTCCTGAAACCGAAATGTTTGTTTTTTCTTTCTCTAAATGCAAATGCTCTACTAAATTACGTGTCAAAAAGTTTGACATACTGCCGCCATCTAGCAGACACTTAACTCTGTGTTTCCTTCCCTCGTTGTTATCAATTAAAAAACATACGATGGTTGAAAGCAAAACTGTATTTTGTTTATTCGAATAGTTACTAATAAATGGCTTTTGAACGAACTCCTGCGCATTAACATTCAAGGTCAATGAATCATCTCGTTTAGGAACGTTGCAGTCAGATACATTTGTTTTGTTTTTATTTTGTTCCGATGAAGAACATTCCTTCTCTTTTATGATATTTGCTTTGGGAAAATGAATAGTCTTGTGGTGTCGTTTTTGACAAAAACAAGAATATTTAGATGGACAATTTGATACTGAATGCATATGTAAACAATTAAAGCATAATTTGTTAGATTTCACAACCTGTACTCTTTCTTGTACCGGTAATTTTAAATACAATGGGCATTTTGCCAAACCGTTATTCTCATGGCACAGAATACAGTTCTCTGTTTTAACATCTGAGAAAAACACTTTAGCTACACTTTTTGAGCTGTTATATTTACGGTTCGGTCGCGGACACTTAGCCGACAACCACTTAGCCGACGGGACACTTAACCGACACCAGTTAGCCGACAAGACATTTAGCCAACAGGGACACTTAGCTGACATGGACATTTAGCCGACAGGACATTTAGTCGACATGAACACTTAGCCGACAGAACATTTAGCCGACAGGACATTCAACCGACACGGACACTTAGCCGACAGGTCATTTAGCCGATACGGACAGTTAGCCGACAGGACATTTGGCCGACACGGACAGTTAGCCGACAGGACATTTGTCCAAGACAGACAGTTACCCATCAGAACATTTAGCTTCGGAACATTTAACTGTCAAGACATTTAGTCAACAGGACACTAAGCCGACAGTGACGTTTTAGCTCACACGTACGAACTAATTATTTATTCTTACTATGAATTACGAAATTTCTCGACTTATCCGTAAATTCAATATTTAAGTAATATTTTCACTATCAGTAAAATTCATTTTTCGATTCTTAAAGATCTCATATGTGGTTATAATTATTGTGTTAATTTAGCATTGTGTGATATTTATCGTGCTGTTTGATGTATATTGGCCAAATTAAAAAAGTGCTGAAATTTCTCGTCAAGGAATATGAATTAAATTTCGCAAGGAAAAAAGAATTTTTTACCTAAATACGGCGGTCACTTAATTACATTTTAATATGGGATCTTCAAAAATTATCCGTAAAGCTTCTTCATTTAATCAATTGGGTCCTTTTGAACACTTTCACATCATTAATAATTTTTCTTGTTTACTTAATGATATGATATTAATTTTCCAATCTGGCTGTTCTTAATGCTTTCAAATTTGTATGAAATTAAAAGCGCGATTCTGTAACATTTTATTGACCACGCATCTCGCTTAAAATACTTACTTACGTTAATGTTTATAACACTAAACTGTTGTTTAGAATTCAAATGTTCTTTAGGGTTTTGTTTTATTTAGAACTGAATACATTTCCGCAGAAACTACATTTTTCACTCTTCATATGCTGCTGATATGCAACTCCACTCTTATTTTCTAACCGCGCCTACTAAATGATTTGAATCGTGCTAAGGCGTGACCTTCGTGAATTTAGTTCTTCCAGTTGGCCGTGGTTAGTAGTATGTTCTTCCAGTTGGCCGTGGTTAAGGTCGTGCGGAAAGCCTTTTGAGTATGATTTACCAAAATTGGATGGCACATATTTTAGTACATTGTAAAAATATACATTGAATTTCTCGTTTCCTAACTAATTTGTATATAATATTATGTACTCTGTTTTGAAAGTCGGGATGTATAATTTTCAATATAATATGTTATATTAATTTTTTTGTATAATGTAACTTTTCTGAATGATTAATGATGTGAAATTAATGATGTGATTAATGATGTGAAAAATTAATGTTGTGAAAGTGTTCAAAGAAACAAAGTTGATTAAATGAAGAAGCTTTACGAACAATTTCTGCAGATACCATATTAAAATGCAACTAAGTGACCGTCGTGACGTAAGTGAAAAATTATTTTTTCGTTTCGAAAATTAAATCATATTCCCTGACGAGAAATTTCAACCCTTTTTCAATTTGGCTACGTGCCAGCTAAACGTCACTGTCGGCTTAGTGTCCTGTTGACTAAATGGCTTGACAGTTCAGTGTCTCGTACTTAAATGTCCTGTCGGCTAACTGTCCGTGTCGGCTAAATGTCTTGTCGGCTAAATGTCCTGTTGGCTAACTGTCCGTGTCGGCTAAGTGTCTGTCGGCTAAGTGTCCGTGTCGGCTAAATGTCTTGTCAGCTAACTGGTGTCGGTTAAGTGTCCCGTCGGCTAAGTGGTTGTCGGCTAAGTGCCACGGACCCTTTACAATTAATATGAGAACTCTCAGTAAGAGGTTTTCCTCGTGACGTGAAATATAGATCGATTTCTTTACCTAACTCACTAGGTGAAAACCATGAATCCCCTTGCCGCACTGAAATGTGAGAAGCCGTTTCTTCATCTAAAGATTGATATAACCTGTCTGAAACTATCAGTTGTTTCAGGGTCTCGAAATCAGTTACCTCCTTAATTTTAAATAATAATCCCAACTAGTTACTAGACGTGAAGCGAACTGTACATGTGAGTTTCATGTGGTTGTTTAACAGTTTTCCTAAAATTTTCTAAACACGAATATGGTGTTGGTTGAAACTCCTTCAGAACTACTTCTTTTACTTTTTCATAATTCGCGATATCTTTATCATGTAAATAGGTTATTATATTCGAAGCTTTATCTCCTAACAAATTTAACAGAATTTCTGCCTTATAGTTCTCTGAGACATTTTTTGTAATAAACGCTCATTCTAATGACGAAAAGAAAAAACCCCAATTTTCAGGACGTATAGGAATTTTTACAGTTATAAGTTCTGATACTTTTAATTAATTGATCTAGTGACTCTGATTTTGTTTCGATTTCGTTTACACCACCAAGTTTTGTTTCTGCTTTAAGCTTAGCCAACTCTAACTCATTCTTTGATCTTTCAAGTTTTATTTGTTCTAACTCGACCAGTTTTTGCTGTTTTTGCTCTTCTTGTTTCCTATTTTCTATAATAGAGTTTGCTATCTCTTTTACTAAATCTTGTCTAGTGTCTCCAGATTACACCATAAATATTATGAAATCCTACCTAACAGGTAAACACTTTGTCGTTCGTATCTCTGGCACATATTTCCCCCTCCGAGCCATCTGGGCCGTTGTACCACAAGGATCCTTACTTGGACCTAGGTTATTTAATATTTATATGAACAACATCCCTACCACACCCAACACGACACTTGCAATGTACGCTGATAACACAGCGATCCTAGCACAAAATGCATTTCTAAGTCCAGTCATCCGACGGTTACAACAACACATACAAGCATTAGATACTTGGCTCACCAAGTGGAAAACTCTTGTGAATGTCGACAAGACCAAAGCTGTTTTATTCACTAGGAAAAAAAATCAAAACGAACCTCAAGTTTTATGGAGCTACCCTAGCCTGGGCAAAGCAAGTTGGGGCGATCCTCAATAATACTCTCACATGGACCCCACATACCACATCTATTATACAGAAGTTTAGGGTGTGTAAAGCTCAACTCTTCTCCCTAATTGCTCGAAACAGTGTTTTATCCTTAGATAACAAGTTACTCATAAGTCCGTTCTACGTCCATTACTTTGTTATGCATGTCCAGTCTGGGCTTATGACTGTAAATCAAATAGAAAAAGATTACAAACGGCGCAGAATTGTGTTCTCCGACAAATTGCAAATTCTCCTTGGTACTTACGCAATAACCACATCAACGAAGAACTTAACTTCGCATTCCTTAGAACGCACTACTACAACCTTACCAAGCAATTTAATGAAAGTCAGGCTAAAAACAACAATGCAGCCATCAAAATCTGTGATTATGATTATAATGACTTGTCCATTTTAAACAAACCTATGGCCATCCTGGATATTTATAACATGCAATCTGTTTTTTATTGGATCTTCAGTGTTAAATCTATAGTTGTTGTTTATTGTATATTTATCTATCTTCTTGCATTTTATTGTCGTACTACTGTTAATTTTCTCCGTGCGAACTTGCTCCTACTGCATCTTGATTTTTTACTAGCACCACTAAAACTTTTTGTACTTGCCCAATGTGTTAACCCCTTTTATTTCAGACTCTTACACCTAGCTCGAACGGCACAGCTAAAGAGTTATACTTTAATACTTATTATAACTTTATTGCCGAGTTATGTGAAGTATCAATCATGAAACTTCTGTTATTCGATTAGAGGTAGGGCCTTGTTGCCCAGGTACCCAGGTGTTACACCGTTCAACAGCAAGTGAATATGAAACATTTTCACTTTCTTCTCATGTTATTAAAGAATAATTAGAAAGGAACTATTTTTAAAATTGTACCGAACTGAAATGCAGTGAAAGCAATTTCAGTTTAATATAGGTTATTTTAGAAACTTCCCTGTCAGCCTCAAGAATGTATATATTGCGTAACAAATTTTAACCAAACTGATTCCATGATAGTCAAGTAATAGGCAGAAAATTGAATACAATTCAATATAAATGAATACCTGCGCTTAAATTTCATTATAGTTCCTTTAATGATATTAAAGACTAGATAAGGATACGGATTAGGAAGTTGCTTATGTGGCCTCCGAAGGGGGCGTTAATAAGCTAGATAATAAAATTAAGCCTCTGAGGACGCACGACTTTCACAAGCTATCATATGAAACTCCAAGGACTGTCAAGAATGTGAGGTAAAAGTAGGGAAGCCATTGAATCCTGTACTGCATGTATGCCAATCAGATGGAAAATGACAAAAGTCACTCTGCGCAAGGAAACTAGTAAAAGTTGGCAGTCAGTGGTAGGTTACAAAACTGTGGTATTTGAGTAGCAAATGGTCCGATCAAATTATCTTCTGAAATGATTTGGTAACTAAGAAAATCTGAAAAATTTGCAGCATCACAGCTAAGTCCAGGTCTCAAGAAAAGCTTTTTAAGTTTACTAATATTGTAAGGTTTTAGTTAAACTAACAAAGTTTTATTTTAATTTAAATCTTTCTATCTCTTCTCATGTTTCAACTTCCCGTTAGAAGAAGCGCGCGTTTTCAGCTTATGCTAATTTGAGGTGCAGCCAAGTGCTATTTAAACGAGAGGTAGAAACCTCTCAGTGTGAGAGAGCTTTTAGTCTCGGATCACGGTCATTCTATTCGACGTTCGCCTGACCAGCTAGCAGTTAAATTCTAAGCCATAGTGCTTGCTACGTGATTGCTTATTGAAATAATTCCAAGTCCGTTAGTATTAGTAAATCTCGCTACGCACCATTTAGTTAGAGGCCAACTCCACGTATAGCTCTGTGAGCAAAGATTAATTTAATTTCTATTTAGCTTTAGTTTTAATTTTAGCTGATTGTTCATTTTAGACCCAAGTGTGGTCTTTTACTTTCTGTATCCCTCACGAGTTGGGAAGTGATTTGTAAATAATATTGATTTAATAAAAGAGGATTTTAAATCCCTTTTCAAACGCAGTTATTCTCCAACTTAATCACAGTATCCTACTACCGAACATAGCTGCATTCAGCTCCCTGTTCAAGATCAGGACTTAAAAGGAGTTTCACTAAGATGTTTTCCAAGAATATGCACCGAACACTCAGTCCTGACAATATCATTGTCATTAAGTAGAATGGTGCATCACCGGAGTACGTATGGGCAATGACCTTACCCCCATCGAAAAATAAATTATTTCGAATATATCAATATAAATGCAAAATTAAAAGTTCTAAGGTTTAAGCAAAAGTACAGAAAATTTCATAAACGTCACAATTCCATAATGTAATCATGTAAAGCATTAGGTAAAAATACCGAGCTGGTGACACGTGATAAACATGAGAAAAATGCAAGCACATGCAGTTACGAAAATATAGGGCACATAATATATACTTTTAACACAATAAACACAAATTAACATCATAAATTAATATCCCAAAGTAGTAAAAGTTCCAGCACAAAATTTAAATTATATACATGTCGAAAGATGGTTCAAAAGGAGTTGAAAATGCAAAAAGTCTAGTTTCCATTTATGCTAGATAAATTTAGTCTAAAAATCTCTTCTAATACGTTACAGAAGACAAAAATTTTGCCCATGGGAGTAGGTGCAACATGAATTTCATCCAATCGATTCGTGATTATTTTACTTACATCAAAAATAGAAAATTTGCTAAAGATTTTGTTTACTTCACTAATGGCCTACAAAAAGTCCTTAAAAGTAGAGCAGATATTATTTGTAGAATTTTTATTCTGACTTCTAGCGTTGGGTTTAGCTGCTCTAAGGAGCGGTGGAAATTGTGTGTGGTCGTTTATATTGACACTAGTTCGAATTTTCCTATTATTACCAAGTGATACGGTAGGATTTTCTTGACTAAGAGTGTCACTTTGAGTTCTCGGGGAGGGGGGGAGCTATTTCCACCACGTGGCTCTGAATGAGTGTTAACATTCTGTTTCTGAATATTTGGGTTCTTCGAATTACTTGGGTTTTGGGGACAAAGACGAAAGTTGGCTGCGTGGTGACGACCACAGTTACAACGCGTCGGTTTTTCAATGAATTTTGCTGCACAGTCCGCAGTTTCAT
Source organism: Stegodyphus mimosarum (assembly GCA_000611955.2). Taxonomy (NCBI): domain Eukaryota; kingdom Metazoa; phylum Arthropoda; class Arachnida; order Araneae; family Eresidae; genus Stegodyphus; species Stegodyphus mimosarum. The sequence continues at coordinate 225,787 of KK122141.1, read as the reverse complement.
GCGGTAGGGAACATTTAACACATCTCGGAGCAAGTTTGCACTCCTCCTATGAATGATAGAAATGTTGGCAATTATGGCATTGAGCAATACCACATATGTATTTGTATGGTTCAGTTTTAACATCAAAACATAGTAAATTACTGATGTCATAGTTTTTATTACTGCCCTCAACATTAGCTAATTGCGCTCGAAATAGAGGTAGTGGAACGCGAGTTTTAAATCTGAACATTTGATTCACTTTAATAGCATTAACGCTTTCTGCAATTAACTCGTCTTTAATTTCCTCCTTAGAGTAGTCAGAAGGTAACCCTCGAATAACAACATTCACAAGTTTAGCACTTATAGCATGTAGTATGTAAAACTGTATTCTAGGGGTCTATAACCTTTCACACCCGAAGGCCACATCAATAAATTCCCAAAGATCCGCGAGCTGCATGTCTGTCAAAAAATAGTGCAGTCAGAAAATTTATATAAAAAAGGAGGTTTGTTTTGCAAGACTACAATTGGTTCTAAGCAAAGAGATAGTGTTAAAGATTTGTATTTATGTACGTTGGTTCTAAAATGTCAAATGGAAATCGAATTAAAATGTTTTGCAAACTTTTTTAACTATGAAAAAAATTATAAACATGATTGTACAGAACGATGTTACAAAACGCATTTACAATAAAAAAATATATATATTACCTGGCAGAAGATAATAGTTACTTTAGTTTTAATGTGAAGTTTGATATTGTTTTTGCTTGATTAAAGCTTCAATATCCGGTTTAATCTGTGTTGTTGCAATTCGTAAAGTTTCCTCCAAATGTCTGTCTTGTTTTTGATTTTAGGATTTTCATTTTACTAAAAAGCTTTTCACATATGCAGGTACTGTCAAAGATAGAAGACATAAAGAGTGCATGTTTACGAATTCCTGGATACTTTTCTTCGGTCACGTACTTCAAATAAAAATGAATTAATGTAAGATTCTCAAGAAACTTGCATTTTACTGCAGAGTCACACTGTAAATCTACAAATTCTAATTGAAGTTCAGGTGGAACACTTCCAACGCCTACTGAAAATGGTGAGGAGAACATTCTGATCAAAATTCCATTTTCACTAAAGTCGAAAAATCTGCTTTTGAAATGCATTATACATAATTATTTGAATTTCATGTTGCAGAGTTCTTGACACACTCCATCAGTTTTGGAAAGTGAATGGAATTCTTATTTAGTAACAGACTTTCCCACAGGATTAATTTTGTCTCAAAAGCTTTCACAAAGTAATAAATATTATGAATAAATAGATCTTTTCCCAGTAAGCGGTAGTTTAAATCATAAATCATTGAGATGACCTGTAATATCGACAAGAAATGCAAAGACTCTCGACCATTCCTCATCACTGAATTCTTGAATAGATTTTCGTTTAGATTCTATGAATTGTTGAACTTCGCTCTTCAAAGAAAGCAGGCGCTGAAGCGTCTTTCCTCGGCTCAACCAACATACTTTTATGTAATACACTACATCACCATATTCAGCTTCCAAATTACTTAAGAACTGTTGAAATTGCCTGTGATTAAATCCTTTAGACCGAATGAAATTAACCACTTTTACAAAAACATTCATCACATGTTCAAAGTTTGAGAAGGACTTCTTGCACAAATTTTCTTGGTGGATGATGCAATGGAAAGTCATCATAGTATTATTTCCACTTGCCTTCACATCAGTTTTGACTTATGTTGTTACTCCTATTTTCTCTCGAGTCATAGATTTAGCGCCATCCGTGGTTATAGCAGATATATTACTGAAGTCTAAACCCCATTTATCCAACGTTTGTGTCAGAATCGAAACAAATCTGTTCCTCGTGTTGTCCTCAATGACACTGGCTAATCCCTCTACAATTGTGAAGTCTCTATCAACGCCACGAATAGAAATGGCTAGTCGTGCAATATCTGTTGCATAAGTTTACTAGATTTATCTAATTCTTTACCATTTTGACAACATTAGAGAACAGTAATTCATTAGAAATACTGAGTTACTAGCACATTTCAATACATTATTAGTATTCTTATCATTATCATTAGATATTTTACCTAAAGCACAACTTTCCTTAATATCAGAATTTACAACAACAGAATCGGCAATAGAATCATTACCTGCCCTAAAATTTTCCGATTGACCTAATAAGTTCTTGCGTTTGGCTTCTATTTCCTTAATTTGAGTTTCAGTGAAGAGTCTTTGATTCATAGCATCCACATTATGATTTTCCTTAATAGCTAACTCACAAATATTATGAAGCTTTTCATAAATAATCTATAGTGCTTTTTAGAAATCCAGTAGCATTAATAAAATACACAGCGTCGAATTCCTTTTTAGCGAACAAGTCCTTAAGTATTTTATCAATGTCCGAAGGTACTATTTCTAGATCACTACAATGATCGTCACTGTCCGATACTTAATCATACACAGCTTATGCTTCTATAATTTATATCACAGAACACCAGAATACACCAGCGTCGAAAGCAAATCCAAAGGTATTCAGCACGAAACACCGTAAGTGTAGAATATAGAAAACACGTACTCACAACGGAGCTCCTGTAAAACGCGCCTTACTCACAGGATGTCTAGCAGCAGTCGAATGAGTTTACTAATGTGGTCCACTATAGGGTCAATTTTCAAGTCATCCTGGATCAGTTTGTTTTCAGTCCAGTAATGAGCTTTTATCATTCTTCTCAGAATCTTATTCTGTACTACCTGACGTTTGTGGAAGTCTGCCTTTGAGGCTGACGCCCAGGCTGGCATGGGCATTTCTTTCTCTTTTTGTTGAGAGACAGTCCAGAGTAATTTTCTAGGAAAAGAGACAGTTGGTTGGCGATAGCGCAGGCTTTTCGCATGACTTTCTTAATATGACAAGTTCAAGTAATCTCTAGTTAATGACAATCCCTAGATAAATTACATTATTTACATGGTTCGCGATATCCCCAAATAAGTAGATGCTATTCAATGCTATTTTTCTGATCTTCTGCCTTCTTACCAGTGGGAGATTAGACTTTGAAGCAATTATACTGATTCTCCATTTTGTGCTCCAGTCCTCATTATCTAAAACAAAAGTCCTGGAGTTTAGAGATGGCATTACTGGTTTGGATAAGGATCACGGCCACCGCCATATCTTCGGCGTAACAAGTTATAATCCAGTTTATCGCTGTGAAAATCGATTACGTAAAAAGGTAGGGAATGGGCGCAAGACAGGAACCCTGGGGCACTAAAGCAATTATGATTTTGAAGGCTGAATGGGCATATCCTTGTATAACACTAAAAGTTTGATCTCTAAAGAAGGATACAGTGTCACCTATTATGTATGATGTTTATGCATAATAAATACCAACTGCTTTCAAAGAGCTGTAAGAGTACAGTGCTAAAGTTATGTCAGTTTGAAATGTGTATTTTAACATTAAAATGAATGTGCTGAAACTTTTTCACTTAACTATGTCAGGACTGAGTGTTCTGTGCATATATTTTGCAAACATTGTGAAGTAACTTAGTAAAGTCCTGATCTGGAACAGGGAGCTGAAATGAGCTTTGTTCTGGTGTAGATTCTGTGCTGAAGAATAACTGCACGTGAAAGGGATTTAAAATCCTCTTTTATTAAATCAATATTATTTACACACTTCCCAACTCGGGAGGGATACAGAAAGTAAAAGACCACACTTGGGCCTAACATAACAATCAGATAAATTTAAACTAAGCTAAATATAAATTTAATTAAATCCTTGCTCACAGAGCTAAATCGCGGAATTGGCCTCTAACTAAATGGTGCGTAGCAAGAAATACTAATACTAGCGCACTTCAATTTATTTCAATATGCAATCACGTATTAAGCACTATGGCTTATAATTTTAGCTGCTAGCTGGTCAGGCGAACGTCGAACAGAATGACCGTGATCTGAGACTAAAAGCTCTCTCACACTAAGAGGTTTCTAACTCTGGTTTAAATAGTACTTGGCTGTACTTCAAATTAGCATAAGCTGAAAACGCGCGCTTCTTCTGACGGGAAGTTGAAACAGAGAAGAGATAGAAAGATTTAAATTAAAATAAAACTTTGTTAGTTTAACTAAAACCTTACAACTACTATGTTGGATTATTATATGGAATTTATGTCAGTATTACCTGTTTTTATTATGTTTATGCATTGATTTATTTGCTGTTGCTTATAAATTTATTTGCTGTGATAAACTGAGTTCAGATATTCTTAAAAGGCTGTGAGAGTTCAGTGTTAAATAAAATAATGTCAATCTGTAATGAATATCTTTTACTTTGTTAGAATAAATATGTTAAAAAGCTTTGAGACCCATAAAAATAATAATGATCCTAGTTGGAAAAAATATTCCAAGAAACTTATATTCCAAGGTGTGGAAAGAAGAGAAGCTTCCATGTCCATGGCTGAACATCAATTTTATGTGTATTTTAAACTTCGTATTTAGTTCTTCCTCACAGATCCGGTTATAATTCGTATTTAAATAATATTGTTGCGTTCCACGGGCTCATGGATTTGGAGTGGTTGATGACAACACTTGAAAAACTACGACAAACACTCTGAAACAATCAGCAACGCAGTCTTCAGGCTATTAAGCTACAACGGTGAAGACAGCTTCATGGCAAAACACTAAATACAGCTCCCGACTCGGTCGATCGCTCTCGGAGCTCAACACACTCAAGACACTCTTCACGACAAACTCTCGATAGATTCAAGATAGACTCCACGATACGCTGACGATAAACTCGACGACGCACTGACGATACACTACAATATACTCCTACTCTGCGTACAGGCAGGATTTATGTAGCTTTTGGCCTGCCTTCGAGAACATTCTGTGCCAAACCGGTAAGAATTCGTTCCAGAATGTTCTCCATCCGTCTGTGGTATATCGGGGTTCCAAATGGGCGATTTCGCGCCAAGCCTGGCAACCCTGCCTTCTCTTGCTATTTTTGGCAACCCTAAATCCGCTTTGAGAGGAAGTTTACTTAACGCAGCTGGGCGTTTCCTAACAATAGTGTGGATATTCTCCTGTAAAGTCAAACGTAATTCGACTTCCATGTAGCTTGTTAGGAAAGTCAAGGCTCTGATAAGTTAAAACATAGTAGTGGATATGAGGCTGTTTCCACTATAGTAGTGGTTATAAGATTGCATCATGTTCAGAATCAGTGTGATGTTTTTACGTGATGAAAATTAAGTTTTAGCTTATGCTTAGTGGTTTAAGGTAGGATGCGCACAAGAAAATCCGAGATGTTTTTGTAAAGGGTTCGAAAGAGTCAACAGGATATGAATTAGTAATGTAAATCAATGTGTCTGCTGAATAAAAGAGAATATTCTGAATATATTCCAGTAAATATCTGCAGCATAAATAATGAAAAATGAAATATTTTATATTTTTGGCATGTATTTCAACTATTTGGATTTGCATGTTATCAATTACAAAAAAAAAGATTTTAAGACAAAAGAAAAGATTTTAATTCTGACACAATTAAATTCAACAGCTCGAACTCAAACATCTCCAAAAATAGTCATAAGTAATCCTATACAGAATCAACTACTTAAAATAAAGAATATTTGTACAGAATTTAATTATTTTACAAGAAAAGGTCCTTTTATTACATAATACCTTAATTAAAAGTAAAATCCCAATTAATTAAATTAACCTTTCTTTTAAAATATCTATTTAATTATGTAATGATTGCGTTTTTCGAAATCTTTCTAAGAGGATAAAACATGATGAGTAAGTAAAATTAGAGATTTGTAAATAATGTACTTATATCTTATTATTCATGTGCACAGTTTCTGTATATATTTCTTGTTTCTCAGCTGTTAATAACTAAGGCTAATTTCATTTTCTTGAGCCGATTTTGCGCGAAGAATTTTACTTTTATCCTACTATTTCGTTTTTTGTAACTCTACGCCAGAATATTACTTAATTTTTACTCTTTTACCTATTTTAGTAGCAATTTGGAACTTTTAACGGTTTTCTCGTAAGATTCTACAATCCCTTAGTGCAGGCCGAGTTCTTAACCACAGTCACATATGTTCAATGTTACGAAGTGCAATCACTTCCTACTAATGTTTCTCCAATTTCGCATCCAATGCTTTTTAATTAAAGACATTGTCTACTTTTTTACAATAGAGGTACTACGTAACGATTTTGCCAATTAGTTTTTGTAAGCTTATTACTTATACGCATTTGTGGAATGATTTTAGATTTCGGTTGCTATCAAGTAATATTCTATAGTCCTTGTTATCAGTTAATAAAACGTAACATTTTATTAATTTTGCCTTAAGTTGTCGTCAGTCTCCATCATATCAAAAACAAACTTCACCCGAAAATTGACATTATGTCAGTTTAAATGTTAAGATAGGGAGCAATAACTTTCCCACTATTGTTTATATAGGTAGCCAAGTTAATGCAATTTCTGAAAATGTTTTAAGATGTCATGTAGTTTAGATGTTCGCAGTCGTGGTAGGTTTCCCTTTTTATTCATGGTCGAAGTAGCAGTAGATGTGACGCACAGTGTAGACGGTATAATAGATGTCGTGAACTTTTAGAAGAACCATAAAATCCTGGGATAAACACAATATATCTTTATTAATTAACGATTACGCTGTTCAAACATCATACTGAGTAGCACAGCATAATGGGGAGCAATCTGCTCCCAAAAATTTTTAAACATACAATCACTCTTTTTAAACAATACAGAAAGAAGGCGAAGCAAAAGACGTGGTTTATTCAAGCAGCAGCAGGCGAGACAAAATAGGGCGTACTAACTGTGGCGGTATTTATAAGCCGGAAAAGCTTTGTTTCAATCCTGAGAGATGATTGGGCAAAAGTTTATAGCAATGAGGATACTGCAGGGAAAACATAGACACCTTTAAGGGGTTTTACTTTAATAAAAAATTAATAATTTAAAGTTATATTGTCAATTTTTTTTCAAATTAGGTGTAATAATTTTGATTCATATTTTATAATTTAAAGTTCTGTTACTACTTTTTTCCAATTAAGTTTAATAATTTTGTTTCATATTTAATATTCTACATATTCCCCTTTTAAAGCGAAAAAGCCTTGAGCAGAGAAAAGCATTTTAAGAATAAAGCAAAGGAGGAGAAATTTTCTAAAATATTTGCAATATTTACAGTTGCAATGAGAAAGCAAATGAAGTGCTTCATGGACATAGTGTTTAGGTCTCGCCATGCCTTGTCATTTGTTTCATGAACTTGATATACGCATAACGTAATTCAGAAATGACATTAAAGTTCTATTTGAAAGTCTATAAATTTGTGAAATTCCTGAAGTGTTTTTGAAACATTTTCTCCAAATGTCCTGAATTTGGAGTATCAGCCACTGAGAATGTTCAGAGTTCTTGAAAAGGAATGTGAGGGACACATGATGAATTTTGCAGTCTGTTGAAAGACTCGTAAAACGATGTATTATAATCAGAATGAAATCAAAATGTTTATAATATATATTTATGAAATTATATTTTATGCAGCATAAAACTAATTCAGATTTGGTTAATGTAGGGCAGTGGAATACTGAATATACAAAAACAAGAATATAATAATGAAACTTTGACTAAAAAAATGGCATGTCCTCAATAAGCGAATCAGCGTGGTTACTTTCTGATGGTTGTGGGATTCTTAAATATAATTACTGTTGCATCAGGTTCATCTATTACAAAAATGTAATCTGAAAGTCTTTTACTTGATACATCTTCAAGATTCGGGACGCCTGGTTTCTAATAAATTCTTTAGTTTCCAGTAAGAAGTCTTTCAAGTAAGAGGCCATCTTGTATTTAATAATTTATTTACAGAAACACTAAATTACATTATTTACAAAATAGGTACTAGACATTTTAAGACAGCTATCTTATATATCACAGTTAGATGTTTTTCTATGACAAAGATTTTCTATTGACACTCCTCAGAGAGTTTCGAATCTAGTCTCCTACTCAGACCTCAATTACAGAAAGAAAAGGGAAGAATGCCCGCCATCTAGTGGCAAAAATGGGACATCATCCCACCTTTTGATTTTGCATCGATAAGATGGAAAAATCAAAACAAAATTTATCAATAAGCAAACAATATTTCAAATACAACTTTTAAAAATATGAAAAAATTAACAAATGCACTAAAATAATACTTACAAAGGAGTACTACATTTTCGTACCATACCCAGATAACATATTCCAATTTACTACAGTTAGGACAATTAAACTTCTAAAATATTGAAAAGAAACAAAAAATTAGTATATCAATATAAAAATACGTAATAGGCTTTACAGTATTACTTCCAGATCTAGCTCGATAGTTGACATCACTGTCACACTCATTGGCAGAGTTCTTTCTGTTCACGGTCAAGTTACTAAACAAGTTAGATCTATCAAGTTCGAGAGGATAAGTACGTTTTACAGTTCCTAGGAGTTCACCCGTTGCAGTTTTTCCTTTGACCACACGCACTTCGTTGTCTTTTCCAGGATATGTTTCTATAACGCGACCTATTGGCCAATCTATTCTCTTCTTATTGTCGCTGCCGACAAACACCAAGTCATGTTTGTTGATTGTTCAGTAGATTGTTTAGTTGGTCTTTGCACTAAGATAGCTAAATATTCATCACGAAATCTTTTGCGAAAGTGTTCTCTTAAGTTCTGCAAGAACTTGTATCGTTTTGTCATCTTGATGGTATCTAGGTGGTCTAAATCTGGTACTTCGACGTCGTGCACATCTTGCAGAAACATCGAAGGAGTCAGTGATGTAAGATCATTTGGATCTTCTGAAAGATATGTAAGGGGTCTTGAGTTAATCACTGATTCAATATCACAAAGTATAGTATATTTCCTCTTAAGAGACACAGGACTTTCCGAGAACCTTTCTCAACATCTTCTTCACTTTTTATCAACCTCTGCCACCAACCGCCCCATCATGAAGGGGTTGGGGATTAAAGTTCCACTTTATTCTCATAGTATTTGAACGACATTCTATTTCTTTCCAATATATCTATCTTAACAGATTTTCAGTTCCAACGAAATTAGTGCTATTGTCGCTGTAAATAATTCTTGGACGGCCTCTTCTAGGAATAAATCTTCTTAATCCCAAAATGAACCCTTTTGTTCATAAACTTTCTATCAGCTCAAGATGTATCGCGCTATAGACTGCGCACGTAAAGAGAAAGATCCCTGCTTTTTTTTCTTTCTTCAAATAAAGAGGGCCAGCTACATCGACTCCGGTCACTACGAACACCAGAGCATCTCTAACCCGATCTTCAGGAAGAGGTGCTGGAACAGTTTCTACACTCTTTGCGCTAAATCTTCTACAGCGAACACATTTTATCAGAACTCTAGGTACTGTTTTTCTTTCTCTCAGATCCAGAATTTCTGTCCAATATTGGCTAGTATGAATTGCACACCAGCATGAGATAATAGCAAATCGAAATCTAAAATTAATCTATGAACTAAGTGATGATTTGAAGGCAATATAATTGGACAGCGAAAATTTTCTTCATCTCTTCTAGTAATCTTGGTCTTTAACCGAAAAAGCCCATCTGAATCAACAAAGGTGCAGAGGTTTCTAACTTTAAGTTCTTTGCCAAATGCTTCTATCTGCTCGATCTTCCATATTTTTTTTTCTGCGGTTTCTATTTCAGGAACAGTGAGTTCTCCTGATTGTTTAGAATCTGGTTTTCTGCAGTTATTGATGAATATGCATATCCAAGTTGTTATTTTTAACATTTTGCTGTAAGATGAATCTTTCTCATAAAAATGTTCTAAACTTTGCGTATTTAGTGGAGAAATGACTGATTTCCTTTTGTCTGAATTCACTATTTCCATGCCCGGTATTCCCCTTTGCTTAGGCCGTTCCTCCAGCGGTAATTTCAAAAATGGAGGTCCCTTCCACCAGTGAGACATGGATAGGACACTTGCATTGCACCCACGTAACAGGAGGGTGGCTGCCGGATTTAAACATCCAGAGATATGATTTCACGCGTCTATATCACTCAGAGATATAATTTCATTTACTCGGTTCATGACAAATACAGCCCAGCTTTCTTCATTCCGAATCCAATACAAGGCGTTCATAGAGTCAGTCCAGTAACAAATTGGGATTTCAAACTGAAAATCTGTCTTAATAGAGTTCATCAGTCTGACACCTATTAAGCATGCCAAACATTCAAGTCTAGAAACAGTCACACACTTTAGAGGTGCCGCACGAGCTTGTATCAATTGACATTTTATACTGGAACGTATTTATATACTGGAACGCGTATTGCGAAGCATCGCAAAATACGTGAAACGATAAATCAGTCTCTGACTCAAAATCACTTAATACCTTTCTAGGTACCCTCACATCTTCCACAAATTTTAATTCTCGTTTCCACTTTAGGAATTTCTTTTCTAAGTCAATAGGTAATTTGGTATCCCAGAAGAATTTTCTCTTCCAACATTCTTGCATTAGAAGTTTTGGAATTAAAGTTACAGGGCACAGGAATCCAATTGGATCGAATAGTTGACTTGCTAAAGATAAAATAATTCTCTTTGTTAAATTTTCATCACTGTAGTCGTTGAATTTTACATTACAAAACAGGACATCTGTTGAAACATCCTATTTTAAGCCTAAAACAGGAACAATTTCATCACGTAAAACTTGTTCGGAAATTTCTAATTTCTTTTCATTTTCAGTGCGAATTTGAGAAGTACCCAATTGTATACCGTTATAGATCCATCCTCTTAGATCAAAACAGGCTAGAAGTATAATTTCTTTTGACTGCCTTATAAAATTCATCAATTCTTATTTGGATTTACAACTTGTAACACAATTATCAAAATACATGGATTTTTTTCAGTTTAGATGCTGTTTCTTGTAGATGATCTGGAACATTGTCTAAGTGATAATTCAGAGTAGCCCCTAAAAAGAATGGACACGAATTGACTCCAAACACCACCGCCGATGTCTAAACACTTTTCTTCTTATTAGGATCACCGCCCTCCTACCATAAGAATCTCAGAAAGTCGCGATCCTAGCCTTTTATTCCTATCTGCAGAAATGCTTTTCGAATGTCGGCTATTTTCTCGTATTCATACAAGCGAAATTTATTCAGAATGCTGGGAATTAATTCTGTAGTTAGATCCCTTGGTGAGACAGTTATTTAAAAAAACACTATTCTTCTCTCTAGCTGAAGCATCGAAGATTGGACGGATTTTAGTCGTGGAATGTTCTTTGATGACTGCTTTGTGCGGAAGATAATAACAATTTGTTTCTTTTAATTCAATAGGTTTTACTTCTTCGATAATTTGTTCATCAAAGCTATTGATTGAAGACACTTTCATAAGCTTCCACTAATCCTTTATTTTTTAAAGTCCTTATGGTAGATTTCAGTTCAGATTTATTGTTCGAATCTAGTCTCGTTCTCAGATCTCAGTCAGAGAAAGAAAAGGGAAGAATGCCAGCCATCTAGTGGCAAGAATTGGACAATCAAACATAAAAAGCTTCGTCTGTTATAAAAGGTAACTGGCTTTTAGCATTGTATGATAAAATCAAAATTTTAATTTAGTTTTACAGCGATAAAAATTCTTTCATATTACGTACTTGTAATAGAAATAAATACACAAAAAATTAAAGTCAAATTAAAACAAATAACTTGTACCCTCAAGTTACGTCATAGAAATTCACTAAAAAGAATCTAACATTACCATACAGTAATAATAAATATAATAATGAAAGTAACAATGGTAAACACTACAACAATAGTAATAGTAAACAACAGTATAATAATACTATACAACAGTAGTATAATAATAGTAAACAATGAGCGTGTTTGTGTGTGTGTAGTAGAAGTAGAAACACTTTTTGCTGAAATTATGGTCAGATGAATGTGACTGGTGAAAAAAAGTACTCCTACCCAGTCAGTTCATGACCATAGCTAATTCTCCTGATACAAAAATAAACTTAATTCGTGAATTAAGAGTATTCCTAGGAGGACAGCAGGCGTGTGCTATCACTGCTTGTTTACTCTCTAAGGAGCGGATGCAAGGAGTAATACCCATAGTGTAAAACCTCAGGTCAGATTATAGCAAGAAAAAGTAGTGTTTTAGGTTCTCGCATGCTATTCAGATTGCAAAATGTTAAAGTGTAGAGTTTATTCTCTTCTCATTACCGGGTTTAGGGGGATGTACACAGCAAATCTTGAACGAAAACACTCTAGGAAGAAGAAAAGTATGAGATAGGAAAGGAGACAGATTGGAAAAGGGGCATATTAGGGAATACATTCTTATAATAAAGCCGCAATCTGATTAAAAAATTTTAATGCATAATTTAGGTAACTAAAATTTACTTAGTTTTGAATAGCAACAGGTATAGTACTATTTCTGACAGTTAATTTGAATTGACTTGCTGGATTAAAAGGTCGAGCCTAGTAAAATAAAGAATTTCTCATTTCTTTTTAGTAAGGGTGTAGAGTCACTAGGATATTTTGAAGCAGGGGACGTGAAAAATTGAGCAATGCCCTCATTGGGACTCGAAACCGGACATCTCGAATACTCGCCGAGTATGGTAACCGTTACACCGCGAAGGTATGCTGGAAGGAGGTTTAAGTTATGTATTTCAAAATACTGTTTTAAAATTTTATAAGAGACTGAAAAAAGAGGAGAAAGTTAGGGTATTTTTCCAACATGTTCAATAAAGAAATGGAGAACACTCACCTTCAGCTTTCTTCTTCCGTTTTCAGTAAACGAATTCTTGAACGGTGAAATCGTACTTCGTTAAAATCTCAGGTTTATCAAAATTCATAACAGCGATCTAATATTTTTAAAACATCTAATAAAGCAATTAATATTTCAAGCAAATTTTACAGTGTTTTACAAAATGTACTACGTAATCAAAAATTCTAAACGGCTACAATTCGAAATCAAAACTCAGAGTTTGTTAAAGATACAGTCACATTTGCAGAGGTAGGAGAACGTTCGTGATATTTTCCCCTTTTTGAGATTTAGAGATTTATAACTGAAGCTCAACGATTTTTAAAATGATTGGTTTATTCGTTGTCTCTTTTTCAAGGGGCGTCTAAATCGGGATTTTTGAATGACAACCTCATCATTTTCAAAACATTCAGCATCACTTGGAGAATTCGCTTAAGGAGTTGAACTACAATCACTATATCAGGACTGTTTATCTTTAACAGTCCGTCACCGTCTTTGACTTCCAACAGATATAATTTCTGGACAAGTCTCAAATAAGTCCCATGTTTAGTCTTTACTTCTGCAACACGTAGTTTTTCGTCTTTACCATGATACATTTTAACCAGTTTGGATGAGCACTAATTGCTTCTTTTCATGTTGTCGCCTCCAAGGAAGAACGATATCACCTTCCTCCAAATTCTATTCCTTCATGCTCTTGTTATACAGCCGATTCCGCTTAATCGGAACACATCGGAAAGCAATCGTTTTGGTCCCAATAATCGGCTGGTCCGATTACACGAACATGTCCTATGTTGTAAGACGGGAAGTGCTAGATGTAGCAAACAGTATATGTACATGTAAATCATGTACTAAAATGTAATTAGGACCTTTATTGTGCGGTACACATGGTAATGGCAAACATACATGTACAAACAAGAACTACAGTCGAATTTTTTTCATTGAGAAAATTAATTTAGAAACAAATTCTAAGAAACGATCTCCACGAAACTCAGCATGCGAAGCACAATGAAAACAAGTTCTTACCAAGTTCCAGTCAACATTTGAAGAAGTTATCCAAAGTGATCTGAAGCGTTCTCTTGACGGATTACACGTGAACGAAATCTCCACAAATATCTAACGCAGCAACGGGACTGCCTTCATTTCCCTCCTGCATGAAATACCGAAGCAAAGTTTCACTGCATTTCCTCGCATCCTGTGTTGTCGCTTGCGCTAACTTATTAGCGGCATTATCATCATCAATTTCTTGGTCTTTCGATGCTGTCGTGTGTTTTGCTGCAACTCGAGCAACGATTGCAACGTCGTAATCTTCATTTTCATCGTAGCACTGAAGCTCGTTGCCGATGGCATATTCACAAAGCCTACAGACCTTTTTCCTACGATCTGCTCTCATTGGACGAAGCATCTGCTTGGCGGTCATATTTGGAATAGTGAGTTATCGCCTTGCAGTCTTCGTAATTAACGCCAAACATACCTTGTGGGCTTTCCAGTGAAGCGAGGAGAAACAGCGTTTATTTCATTCGATAATTTTTTTACTTTATGAATGAAAGCTAAGGGGAATTGTGTGGAACATATTTTAAATAACCTACTGATCTTATTAACAGTTCATTTGTATTTGGTTAAAGAATGAATTTAAACTGTTAAAAGTACGATAATTGTTTTACAAGAAAAAGTATTTACATGGAAATGGGATATATGCTTTTTTCGTCATTTCTGTTAGAGAAAGTCTGTTATGTAAATTTACATAACGCATTAATTATACAAATAAAAGAATATTAAAAAAATAAACCAAATAAAAACATTCTATAAACATCTAAGGGCGTCGGATACCTATTCTTTTTACTTAAATTATGAGTAAGTACAACTAAAATTATATTTTATTCCATTATGCGCTATTTCTATTGTAATGCTTTTCGGGATCTTGGATCGTAATCTTGCAACTAGTATCTACTACAAAGAGTACAAACCAGTAATTAAAAATAAAAAAAAATACCCTTAACAAAAATAGAGAAAATAAAAGTATTAAATTTTTAACTATGCACCCGAAAGCGAAAAGACCAATAATAACAAAGCCATTCAATAAGGTGAGGATAAAAACAAAAATAAGTCCGTGCAGTGAGAGTTTGTAAAAGATACGAACGGGATTCGAAATCCCGATCTAGAAGCCAGAGAATTTTTTTTTTTTTTCGTGCTCCGTACCGTTGAGCTGCGGTTCCTTCTCCAACTTTCACACGCTTTTCGGCACACCACGCTGATATACAAATAGCAAAGGCGATGAAACAAAAGTCGCCAAACACAAGATTCTGTAACCCTACTTTTTCTCTTTCAACCAATCAGAGCAAACAATAGCAGAAACGGTCTGTAGGCTTTGTGAATATGCTTGTCGATGGATAAAAATTCTTCGCAATTTTGTACCTGTTGAAGTTCCGCATGTCCGTCATCATTTTCACTTTCAATGAGCATGTCCACATCAATCTCCACAACCAATTGCTTAAAGTGAGAAAAACAGTTCTGAATTGTCTCACTGCTCACTTTCCACCAGCTGTCGGGGTTGGGTTATTCAATTATGGAAAAGCCCACGAGGGCTATCTGCCTAAAGGGAGGGATGCCTTCGTGGAGGACTTTCTAAGGGAAACTGGCTCGTATACACGTTACACATGGGGAAAACCACGAAAACGCCCATGCAGCCAGTCCGTTCGCGGGATTCGAACCTCGGACCGAACTACCAGTGTTCAGCGTCTTTACTGCTCGGCCGCTGGTGAGCCCCACCAGCTGTCGGCCACAAATGTAACGGCTTGTAAGATGTTGATCTTTGCACTGACTTCGCTGGCTTTTGACGATGAGGTCAGAAAACTTTCTTCAATTACTTCAAGGATGTAGTTAACCAACCTTGCGAGATAAAAGGTCTTCAAAGTTTTGATGATGCCCATGTCCATTGGCTGGAACAGCTCTAGTCGTGGGAGATCGAAATTCCAGTTGGATGTTTTTCAAGCAATCTAAATGAGAATGTGCTGCCCAATCGTCAAGAAGAAGCAGCATTTTTCTCGACTGGTGTTGTAGATCTCTGTCCCAATCCTTCAGCCATTCTTTAAAAATTCAGAGGTAATCCATGCTTTTCTGTTCGCACGATACACAACTGGTAAACTGTCCATCCTAAGTCCTTTAAAGCAGCGAGGCTTAGTGCTTTTTCCTATAACGAGCAGCTTCCTCTTGTCCGTTCCTGACATGTTTGAGCAGCACAAGACAGTTACGCGAAACATCGCTTTTTGGGAGCCAGAAAGTGTAACATGTTTGTAACTTAACGAGCCGTCCGGTGTTGCACGATAATATAGCCCAGTTTCTTCAGCATTGTAAATGTCATCTGCTGAAAAATTTTCAAGAAGCTCGAGCAGTTTTGTTGACTTCCATTCCTCAGCACCTGCACTACCAACACTTTCTTTCTTGCCATGTGCTTTCTTGAATTTTATGTCACCGTCCGTAGCTTTAAAGTGATCGTGGCCCAGCTTTTAGAGAGTTCTTCTGCTTTGCATTTTAACATTGGGCTGCTTACTCGTACAGCTCGTCCAGTAATAATGGTAGACCATTCATTAAGGGTCTCATCGACGTCTGGATACCTCTTGCCTTCACTCTTCCGTTTTTTGAAAGTTCCTCCTCGTCCTTCACATTGTGCCCATTCTTCTCGCAGCTCATTCTCTTGTTTTATCAAGCGCGAAATTGTAGTCTTTGAAAATCCGGTAATTTCCACCAACCGACGCTGACAAGTGTTTCGTGATTGTTGCTTTATTTTATCCAGGAAACCAATTTTTTCAGCTAACGGCAAGTCCCGTCTTGGCATTTTGGCAGGGGAAACAAGACACGAGCACAGTTCACTGACTAAAGTGGTCTGAAGAAACTTTGGTGTTTCGGGGTCAAGAGGGAGTTAAAATGCTCGCCATTCAAAGCTTTGGCACTAAAATTGTAGAGACATTAGGCATTTTTGGAAGCAGGAACCATGAAAAATATGCAATTCCTTCGCCGGGAATCGAACCACGGACCTCTGAAATACCGGCTCAGTGTGCTGACCATTACACCACGAAGGCACGCTAAGAATGTGGGAGATATACCTTATAAAATCATCCCAAAAGGGTGGTGAAATGATAGCTTTCTCGTGCAAACTTTAATCACTATTGACAGGCGGGATTTCCTTTCAGGTGGAGCCGGACTCTCTATTGTTCATTTCCTCGAAAATCGGAGACGCAGTGGGACCAATAGCCTCGCTGGCGGCTACTGGTGGCTCTGTTTTAAGAAAGCTCAAAGAAAATGGTGCGCGTGTTTACCTCCTACTCGTTTTGCTCTTGTCATGCACTTTAAGGAATTCCTGACCTTCGATAAAGCGTTCACCTGGGGAGAGCAGCTATAAATCCTCCCATATGTCGCGGACCACCTGCACATCCGCTGTACGCGGCCGACTTGTGGCTTTTGTTTCTTATTCGGTCTTACTTTTCTTGGTCCGATTAATCGGAATTTCGGTCCAAATAAGCGAATAATATTAGGCTTATGCACATAGGATTTGTTTCGGTTCTTTGGGGTTCGGTCCGAAAAAGCAGCTATTCCGATTATCCGGTGGTCCAATTAACCGAATTCGACTGTATTCTCTCAACTGGCCTAAATATTGAATTCTAAATTGTTTTCAGAGCTGTTCTCTAAATTCTTTGTCTATAAGCATAACGCTTGTTAGCCTTGCTTGAACCGATTAGCTCCAAATCTATAACTCTTGCTTTTTTATTTCTTGCAAGAACATTATAGGAGTTAAGGGTATAAGACCATTGCTATCTTCAGACATGTAGGTCAAGGGTCTATTATTTATGATATTTTCAGCATCGCAGAGTAGTGTGTGTATGTCTTCATAATCTAGACGAGCATTTCCTAAAACACTCTTAAGTATGTTTATTAACATGCCTATCAGATGCTCCCAAAGCCACTCCACCAGGGTCCTGATGGTGGCTTGAACTTCCAGATTCTCTTAAAGGATATGAATTCCCGCAATCTGAACCAGACAACTTTTAGCTCGTCAGTCGTACCCACTAAATTTCTTCCATTATCAGAATATTTAAAGCTAGGGTGCCCTCTTCTCGCAATAAATCTTCTAAACGCTGCAGCGAAAATATCCAATGATGCTTCTAATTCAATATGAATAGCTGGATAAATGGCGCAAGTAAACAATACTGCCCAACTCTTCGATCCATTTCCTAAATGTAGGAGATCCCAAACATGTACTTCTTATGACTTCAAAATCTAAAGCTTCTCGAACACGATCTTCTGTAAAATAGTGCAGATATATTCACAGGTTTTGCATTGCAGCTTTTACAAATATAGCACTTCTTTATTATTTTCTTGACTGTTTTTCTTCTCTTCAATATCCAATATTCTCGTAGCACTGACATTTAAATACTGTACACCGGCTTGCCCCAGTTCTTGATTTTTCCACGTAATTAAGCTTTTAACAACGTGTTGATCGGAAGGTAATACTAGAGGAAGACTAAAAGTTTCATCTTTTTGCATAAAAAACTTAGTCTTTAATATTAATAATCCTTCTAAATCGGTAATTGTTGATACAGACCGTAGTCGTTTGTCGTGTTTTCTGAGTGAAAATTCTTCCGGCTTTCTTTAAAATCTTTTCTGTTTTATCACTTTCACCACCGTTGATCCTCGCACCCAACGGCATTTTCTACCATGGATTGCCGAGGGGATTGCTGGTTATACGAACCACGAAATTTCCAGGGCGATGGATTGGTCGAGGTTGTGCCACAGCTTGGCCACTAAGATCACCAGATCTCTCGTGTTTGGACTTTTTCCTGTGGGGCCATATCAAAAGAATAATCTTCGAGACCCTCATTGAAACCAATATGGATCTAATCGCCAGAATCGCCGTTGTTGCCGGCGATATTGGAGAAATGCCTGATGTCTTCGCAAATGTGAGGCAATCCTCCCTATCCCGCAGGTGTGAAGCCTGCATTACAGCTGACGGAAGGTCTTTTGAGCAACAGCTTTGAGTATGTTCTGTTAATAAAATGTTTTCTGAAATATCTCCTCTCATTGTAGTATCTCCTGTCATTATTGTGTTAATTCTTTAAATGTGACAACGAGAAAACTACTCTTTAACTTCTCATCGCTTGCATTTCGACCATACATTCTGTGACGAATATTGCTCGTATAGCTGCCTTCTACCACCCCCTAAAATTTTGCCCTTCTATTCAAATTCAGTCTGTATATTACGTATTTTATATAGTTTCTAAGATGTTTAAATCTTGAAAGTTTTAAAATCTTTAAATTTCTGCATGTTATTTTACGTTCAAAAAATAAATGCAGAAACAATATCGCAGCTTTAAAAAAAAAACTATTTTTTTTAAACTTGATTTATTCGTTTCTTTCTTTTTTTCTTTTTCTTTTTTTGGGGGGGGGGCACAGTAAGATATAGTTTTACAGATTAACAGCAGTAGGTATTATTTGTAGTTTAGAAACGAAGGGAAATACTTGCATGATTTTTCACACATTTTAATTTAAAATTAAAAAAATATATATTTTAGTAGTAAACTTTCCCTAGAGGTATTTAACAGTAATCTGAAATTTTCAGAGGCATACGAATGGTTTCTAAAAATGAAATTTTATTCAAAAGTACAATCGGTGAGACGTTATGCCGATTGTTCTCTGCATAAATGAATTAGAAAATACTTTTTATATAAAAAATGTAAGAACCGCCTAGAAAAATTACATTAAATCAAAACCCAGTAGGAAGGGATACTTGCGGTCATATTCGAAAAGCCAAAACTGAAGGGACCATAAAAAATAAATAGATAAATAAAAAATAAAATCGATTAACAGGAAATTCGATTTTTGGAGTAAAATTATTATTTCAAATTCTATGTTTTGACATTCATACTGATTTATCAAACTTCTATTGTATTTCGACAGATTTTTAAGCTTGAAACCAGTTATCTTAAACTCCTATGTGTTGCGTATCTCTATGATATTTCATAAATGCGTTTGCAAATAGTCCATTTATTTCGATCTCACTATTCTGGTCACGTTTCGAACAACTGAGGAATTTTTTAAAGAAATAGGCTGGACAAATACTATATGAATATACACCCGCTTTCAAATAGCACTGAACAGTTATTTAAATGCATAGAATAACTACTTAATTTGAAATTAGTGATTTGGCATTCAAATTTTTACTTCCTTTTTCTTTGCCATTTCAAAACACTAAAAATTTAAATGCATTTTTCAATAAAGTGTTTCATAATCAATATGTAATACAAAACCCTAAAATTTTACATCAACCCTTAACATGTATGTGTATTAAAGTTTGTTCTGCGACGTCAGTAGATGAAAAATGCGAAGACATACAAGTGTAGAAGCCTTTCACATTCGTATTATATCGGATTAAACTTTGCCTTCGCATAAGTAAATGATTCACCGAACACAGATCTTAACAGAACACTATCTCCATCACAGGTTAACAGAACAACTCCTAAAGAATGCCATTTCAGAGATTTTTTAAAAAATTCGTGTAAGAATTCATCTTATAAGATAAAGGTAGGTTATGGATGTATTTTCCTGTTTAAACTGTTTTAGATAAAACAGTAATTCGAAAACTGTTTCGTTATCAATATTATTACTTAAATATAACACGATGTCCTATATTTATGCTATTTTTAGTTTAATTCATTAATTAAGTTTCATTATTATTTGTAAGCTTTAAAAAGCATCTTATATTCTTGCATGTTTAACAGATTAATGTAAGAGTTTTTGATTGGAAAGTTTATTTGAATTTCATGTGGTACTGGATAAAAATATATGCTCTGGTTTCTCAGTTATTTTGTGAAATATCAGTATAAGATTTAGTCATTTGATCAATCAAGAGATGAAGCTTAAAAAAGCTTCTTCGAAAAATGCGTTTCCCTTAATCCCTAATAAAAGGACTAGCTTACGTTCAAAACCTTGAATAGAGTAAAAATAAGGAAGAATAGGTGATGTAAAAGACGGTTAATTGAAGTATTGAAAGAATAATAGGAAAATGAGAATTAATTCCACTTTGAACTTAGTTCTACCCTAGAATTTATTGAAATCATTAAATAAATGTTTCAGTTTTTAAAAAAATTTTACACATATATCGAATTTTTCAAATCGTTATTAAATATATTTTTAGTATATGGACTAGGTCTATTAGGTATGCATTTAATAAATATTACACGTTTTTTAATCTTTTCATAGTATCAAATAATATTTTATTCCCGCCTGAGGAGGGTTTTAGATTTTGAACCTTTGGTTCAGATGAAAAGTTGTTATGGAAGTAAAAATTAGTTGAAAAGATGGGAGAAATTAAAAACTTCTAATGATGTATTAATTTCTTTGATAATTTGACTTATCAGTCACTGAGAAAATGTGAACAAAATACTTTTTCATAACATTGACTGTAATTTGAGTTAGATTTAGAATTCTAGATTAGGACAGTACTACTCATTCTTCCTTCCTGAAAAGAAAAAAAAATATTAAACATACATTTTTCTCTGAAGTGTAATTTAGAAAGATTTGGTTCCCTATGAAATGCAAAATTTTCTTTCATTATAAAATACACATTATAATTCTTAAATAATTTTCTTAAAATTTCATACGGTAACTTAATTATTTCATCACATAAATATTACGACTAATTATTTAATAAACGCTGTAATAAGAGTAAGCTGTCAGGAGCGATTTTTCGGGCTTGTGTATTTCGGTCATAGTTATCCAATGAGTTTAGGACACTTAAATGTTAAACAGCGATAACATTTCATTTTTAAATTCTGAAATTTTTAACTTAAATTTTGTAAAAGAATTTTCTAATAATTTTCTCCAACGAATAGTCCAAATGATTGAAAATGTTAAATAATTGTAAATTTTCCAGCTTCTCATTAGAGAAGTTTTCTAAAAAAACACACTTAAACATTTACGCTTAGTTTTTTATGTTGCTACTATTAAATACAGAAAAAACAGAAATTTAATCTTGGTTCCACAGATATATAAAATACTTCAAAAAATGCTATATTATATTTATTCACTTTCATATAAAGAGTATTTCTAAAGTGATACAGTATCTCTGAAGCATCTTATGAACTGCTTGGCTTTTATGACATTAATAATGACAATAAATAAGGATTTTAGCTGTCATTTAATAATTTTTTTCACTCATAGTACTTGAATCGATAATATTTAAGATGACCAAAATAAGAGGATAAAGTAATATGTAGTGAAAGCAAGATTAATAATATACGAGGATTTTTCTATAGCTGGTTTCATCAGTTTTTAAATGCAACAAATTTTTCTATTTGCCTTTCTTTTCTGTCACGAAAACTTAACTTACATTAAACTTTTACTGATTTTTCCAATTAATCTTTTCATTTCTAAACGCGTAACATGACGTATTTCCATTTCTTCGAGGTCCTATTTACGTTACTGTGCTGATTACGCAACTTCATTTTCTAAGACTCTAAACAAAGCGTTATATTTTAGATGAAAGCAAACTTCAATACTGTCACTTACTACTTACACAACTACTTAGTCACTTACGTTATACAGTAGACTTCCGAGTATCCAGCCTAATGCAGCGGAATGGCAGGCTGGAAAGCAAAAAAGGCGGATAGGCCGGAGTTTCATGAGCTCATGTCTTTGCCTCATCAGTACCAGAAGACAAGGTTTTTATACCAAAACCAACTTGTGTGTAAATATGTATTATAACATACGTATTTTACGTATTATAACATATGTATTTACACACATTTTATTTAGTACATTTATTTAAAGCCACGCAGAATGTGAACGCGGCAGCGACCTGGTGAATCATAGAAGCAGTTGCCAGTAACATGTCGAGTTAAAATAGAAGGCCCTGTAACTGTAGTTTATAAATGCTTATGTACTGCACTGCACGTTTCAAGAATTTGTTAGGAAAAAAGTCAGTTACAGAATATGTAAACTATTCACATTTTAACATAAATTCTGTAATGCCTGGCTTAAATGTAGGAAACATGATTAAAACATTAATGTAATTCGTAGGCCTAATTCTTTAGAAAATTTATATAAACTCATTTTATATTTTACTGATAAATGATTATACATATATGAAAAGGTAGCCCTAAGATAAGCGTCAAAACTTACAGTTTTTAGTTTTTGGAAAAGTCCTTAATGGATGACTTGCTTTCGCATTTTAGCTCTCTTATGCGAAGCAATGTCCCTTCACTTACGCAAACAGATGGTACTAGCTGGCGTCGCTTCATCCGGCTGACAGATAAACTGCAACGTTGCCTTAATCGTGTTGAGCCCTTCCGAATGTGAGATGAGATTTTTCCTGTCATCTAAGGGTTCCTGCTCCCCTTCTTCTATTATTTCTCCTTGTGTCACTATTTATAGAATATCATTGTCAGTTATTTCAGCAACTTCGTCATTTGCCATTCATTCTGTGATGTCCTCTGCAGGATATCCTCACAGCCCAGCACTTTTTCCAGCAATGAAACAAGTTTCGCGTTTTTATCCTCCACTTCGGTTTCGCACAATAGTTCAGGTTTGGAATGTTCACCTTCATGGTCCAAAAGAATTTTCCAAGACCTTATAAGTGATATCTTTGGAATTTCTTAGCATGTTTCCGTCGACCCCCTTATGACATCTAGCATGTCAATCTTTTTCAGAGTGGCTACGTAGTCTTCATTATTATCAGTCGCTGACATCAATGTACTGAGAAGACCCAAGCGATATTTTTAATTTAGTTGTTCAAGGATTCCCTAGTTCCCGGGATGACAAACAGCTGTTACATTGGGTGGTAAAAATAAATCTTTGATGTCCCCATCTATGAGTTCATCAGTGGCCGGATGCGAAGGTGCATTGTCAAGAATTAACAGAGCTTTTATTGGAAAATTGTTGTTTTTCTACATTTAGTACGAATTCATTTTGGAACTAGGTTTTAAAACTTTCTGAATTCATCCATGATTTTTTTATGTGTGTAATATAGGGGTATTGATTCCTAATTTTTTAGCTTTTTAAAAGCTCTAGATTTCTTAGATTTTCCCTATTAACGTCAACATAAGCTTGCCGGTTGCCCCTTGTATTGCTACAAGCCAAAATAGTGACTCGTTCCCTGTTTTTCTCGTATCCTGGTGCAGCGGCTTCTTTTTTCGATGCAAGTGTTTTTACAGAGAGCATCTTACAATTTAAACCTGTCTCATCGCAACTGTGTAACTGCTTCCCGGAAATTTCCTCGTTTTCTATAAGCTTGGAAAGATGGCCTTTGAACACAAATACAGCTTTTTTATCAGGAGATAATGCTTCTCCACTTACAGTAATCTGGCTACTGCCAAACCGTTTTTCCGGTGATCCAACCATACATCATTAGCAGTGAACTCTGACTCTTATCCTTTTGATTGTCGCCTAAATGCCAAAGCTTTTTTCTTACAATATTGGCCCAGTTACAGGTGCAACGTTTCTTCTTAAGTATTCATGCCACAAAAATAAAGCTTCCTGAATTTCTTTATGCTTACCTTTCAGCATGGTTTTCTTACTTTTATTCCACTTCCACTAACTTGTGTAGCACACCACTTTTCAATTTCTGCTCGATTTCATTCCCAGTCCCCAACTGTACTTTCCCCAACTCCTAACTCCGAAGCTATATTTTTTACTGTTACACCAGGGTCTTGTCGCTGTATAGCTCGTAATTTCTCCTTAATAATTTTCCCGTAATTTCTTTTCACTACAACCCTTTTTTCGTTTATCACCCATTTTGAAATCTTCAGTAATATTCAGTATCATACTTACTTGATTACCACCAGCTGAGTTGCTGTACCGCCTGTTATATGACTATCAGCATTTGTACTCATTTGGGTAGAGCATTCTATTGGCGCTAGTCCCAGCCAAAAATCTATATGGAATATTAAAATTTGTAGCGGAATTTATAAAGTTACTTCTGAAGATGGGTATTTGTGACCTGTGGTTATTAAAGAGACCCTGACAAGACAATGATGAATGAGGATTTTAGCAATGTTTTATGTATTGTGATTCTGAGTTTATAGAGAATGTTTACTCTAGAAGTCAGTGGTAACTTCGATATAAGAAGTTATTCAGATGTATTTATTCTGAACAATACCAAGTGGGTATATTAATGTACATCATATGAGCTGTTCACACATTTTCAGAGTTCCTGTGTAATATTTGCTTATCACATTCACAGTAGTCACTTGTGTTATTCACTTATTTACAATTGTCACCCAGATGGTATAGTGGTTAGGGGAGCCTACTACGGTATCGCAGGGCCCGGGTTCGAATCCCGGAGAAGACATGGATGTTTGTAAATGTATAGTGTCGGTGCGGCATGGCGGCACTTTAAATATGCGGCGAGCCGAAAGTCCTATCGTATGGATTGGTGGAAGAGGAGAGGGGTGGGAGACCCCTGGATTCCCCCCCCGGGGTGCTCTCCCTCAAAATTAGGGGTGGAAAATAGAAGTCCAACCTCTCTTTGGAGTAGGCTCTGACAATCTTTCTTCCATGATAATCATGGACACGACAACAACAACAACAACAACTTATTTGCAATTCACTTACGTATAGTCTGCCTTATAATTGAAGGTGACGCTCAGAAATACAAATCAGTGTGTAGAGTTGAAAATTTATGTGTTCATTGAAAAACATATGCGGTTCACTTATACACGGAGCACCATTTTATAACGGCTTGGCATTTAGTACCGGTTACTGATACAGAACATTTCAAGACGAGACTAGAAAATATTAAGTTCATTGTACCACCACTCAGCCGCTAGATCTGTGCTGAGAGATTTTTTTAATACTAGATTGCTTTTAGATTTTCGCAGTTCATTTCCAGGTAGTCTATGAGAGTTTTAAGTTTGTTTCGTAGTAGCTTAATCTTTTGGAGTTTTTTCAGCCATACCTGGGCATTTTCAGCTGAATACGGTCGGAAATGCGGTCTTTGATGATTTTGCTCTCGAACGTGTAGTAATCGATGGTTCCTGTTGAGCCACATATGCATGAATCTGTGTGGTGCAATCCGAAGCGAAACAAAATAGGCTGGAAAAGGGCCTTGCACCGTCAGGATATATGTCATTGTTCTGCTTGTAGTGGATAATTCCCTTGAGGGCACCAGGAGAAAGTTAATGTCCTTCTGTTTGTTAACTCCTGTGTTCAGTTAGTTTTCCACAGGGACATAAGGTCCCATTCCAGTCTTGATTTAAAATGTGATAATGGAATTGATAGAGAGATGGCTGGAGCAAGTTGTCTGTTTGAACTATCTCTTACCAGTTGGTCGGCTGCTTCATTGCCTACTGTGCCCACATGGACGTGTATCCAGTGAAGTTTGGAACGGCTATTCTCGGGGAAATAGGATAGTAAGTGTTGAATTTCCCGTACTAGTGGTGAGTGTCTGAGTCCGATTATTGCCTGTAGGCTTGAGGCAATTAGAACGCTTTTTTTTTGTTGTTTCCTGGAAAATTTCACAGCTTCTCTGATGGCTAACAGTTCAGCTTGCAATACTAAATTTGTGCTATTACGCTTTGCTTGCCATGTTTTAAAGAGCAAATTAATTCTTTAGGCACAGGAGGCACTTCCAACACTTATTTTAGTTTTTGATCCGTCTGTACACATACGGACTGGGAAATGAAGAATTCACTATTTTTTTTTCTGTGTAGAGATGGTTTGGATGTAAATCTAAATTATGCTTATGTTCTTCGCAATCTGTTGGATGGTACACTGCTAAAAAAAAGACAGTTCTGTATCTCCTGTTCTACTGGGCCGATTGACGAAATTCAAATTGCGTTTTTCATGCCTCGAAAGCGAGACTTAGGGTATATATTAGATTTATATATAGCATTGTTCTAACTTAGGTATTTTGACATAAAATGGGTCTTTTTCTGAAAAACCATACCAATTTTTTCCCATATTTCGATTCTACGACTCAAATTATGCCTAAATATTAACTTTTGTAAAATTTGGTGCAAAATTTACGGAGAAATTCAAAATTTGGTGAATTTTTTTCAGTTTGCTCCAAGAATAATTCACTTGGCGAACTTCTTAATACATGGCAACCTATTTTTATATACCTTTCATTGTGCAATAACGGAAAAAATGCCAAATTCCAAAAAGCGCCACCATATAAATTCACGCCTATTTTCAAAAATTTTGAATGAAAAGCTCTAATTTTTTGCAGGTATACTTAGAAATACATCTATTTTAAGCTGATGGTAAACATTTTATAGGTTATAATTGAAATTTTTTTTCCAAAAATTTATAAAAATTATTTAAAAATACAAATTTTAAAAATTAATCATAAAACATGGGTGAATTTTATTTGGAGTGAACCTAAATTTCGAACTGTCAAAGAAGGAATCAAGTAAGTGTAATAAAAAAGAGATATTAATAAATACATATCAAACTGAATTAACATCGAGGAGCTAAAATTTTGAGAGCTAATTTTTAAAAATTACTCGTGCGATTTGTACAAAACTTGCAGTTTGGCATAATTTTAGTCGTAGAATCGAAATATGGAAAAAATTGGCATGTCATTTCAGAAGTTCCATTTTTTGTCAAAATACTTATAGTAGAATAATGCTATATCTAAATCTAATACATATCCTAAGTCGCGCTTTCGAGACATGGAAAACACAATTTGAATTTTGTCAATCGGCACAATAGAACGGGAGATATAGAACTGTCCTCCCCTCTTCCTCCCCGTAGTATACATTGTATTATTGAATGTACTGGTTTGGAGCTGAGACGTGCTACTTTAACTTTTGTTGTTTCTTGTTCTATTGTAAAAGTGATCGGTGGAATGCCTGCTGTAGTACACTTAAGAAACATTAAGCCCACCCAAAGAACAATTTACGACTACTGTACAGTTATGCTGTAATCAGAAACAGCAGCGAGCGTACTGTATTGAGGTTCATTAGACAACTGACGAAACAATGAACAAAGCGCAGAAAGCTGCAGTTTTTGTCACTACTTGTATTTTGCACACGACAAGTAGGAGGATCGTAGAAGACGCCCGCTTCCAACTCCTTCGCCGTGTAATTTGTTCCTCATTTAGTTACGATAAAAGAAAACTAGGTCGGATAGTCTCAAATCGGATACTTGGGAGTCTACTGCACCATTTCAGTCATCACGAAAACTTTTAAATTTCAGAACATTTTGGCATAATTAAAAATACTGCCTATTTACGTCACTGTTATAAATGACTTAATTTATGCGCATTTTCTTCATGGTTACCATCCTGAGCTTATGCATCTGGGATTTCAGGACCACATTTCCATTCTGTAAACCAGTTTAAATTCTCTCTTTCTTTCCGTAATTTCTCAGATGATGTTTACAGTATAATGCAGTGTGAATTTCAGATAAAGTAAGAAAATGGGAAATAAGCTAAGAAATTGTATACAGGTATGCAAAAGAACAAACAGTTGAAGAGAACGAAATAAGAACAGGATTTGGAAAATGATGAAGGCAAAATTCTCAGAGAAAGCATCTTTGCTAAAGGAAAGTAACAACTTTACTGAGAATAGAAATTTTGGTGTCTGAAAATCCTTTTATTTTTGATAATTTTGGAATAAATATTCTTAAAACTATTTTAAATCTCACTTATTGGTTGGCTGAAGGAGAATAAAATACGCAATATTCGCAAAAGACGAGAAACACTTTCCAGAATTAAAGTGCTCTGATCTGCCGGTCAACAGTTTACCCTCTTCAGTCCAGCAGCCCTTAATTGGAGGGAAGATATAAGGAAGCATCTCACTTTTCTGTCCGTTCTCTCGTGGTGCAAATAGCTGGCATGTTCCCTGGTTCAAATAGAACCCTGGTTCGAATACCATTGAAGGCCCAATAGATTTTTCATATCTCCTGCTTCAGATGATCTAACAAGCTGAGCTAAAAGCAAAGCAATCGAACCCATGTTGAGCGGTATATGCATTTTAAAATTTTATTTACGTAGAAAAGTTCAAAATTTTACCAAGTTTCAAAGATTAGTTTTTTTGCATCGTTTCATAACAGAAGAGAAAGTTCTCTTTTACACTCACGTTTGTGAAAATTGCAACACCATGAAGGACTTACGCGAGTGAGCTGAAATTTTCAGGAAATGCAAAGTAGCGCATGATATGCAAATGATTAGAATTGCAAATCCGTAGCGCATGCGTATGCTGAGCAGCGCCCTCTGAACGGCTGATGGATCCGAATAAATAGACGGCTGTAGCGAGGCGTGTATGGTTATCGGTGGTTATCTGCTAGTGGTAAACGTTAACTCAATCTGTACTTATGCCTCGTCGACGAAAGAGAGCGAGATTTGAACAACTTACAGAGTTTGAACGAGGGAGAATCATCGGCCTTCGTGAAGCTGGATTGTCGTATCGTGCAGTAGCCTCTCGTGTGCAGCGTAACAGCAGCACAGTGATGCGCGTTTGGAAGCAGTGGACGGACGAGTGTCGGACAACTCGGAAATCCGGGAGTGGACCCCGAAATGTGACGTCAGCTCGCGATGATAGACACCTGGTCCGCATGGCGCGGACGGACCGTACAGCTTCCTCTAGACAATTGGCAGCACTGTGGTCAATAGCTACAGGTGTTTCATTGTGTGCTTCATCAATTCGTAGACGTCTGCTGCAGTGTGGACTGCGCGCACGGACTCCTTTATACAGGATCCCCCTAACGCACGACCATCGCCGCCTGCGGCTACAATGGGCCAATCAGCATAGAGACTGGCGTGCTGATTGGCAGCATGTCGTGTTTTCTGACGAATCCCGCTTTAATTTGTGGTACCATGATGGCCGCATTCGTGTCAGACGCTATGCCGGTGAACGCCACCTTCCGGAGTGCATTATCGAACGCCACAGTGGACGAACACCCGGAGTTATGGTCTGGGGCGCCATAGCATATCATAGACGATCTCAATTGCTACGAATTGTGGGCAATCTGAACAGCAACCGGTATATCCGTGAAGTTCTACAGCCCGAAGCTGTTCCCTTCCTTCAAAGCTTGCCAGGCGCTGTATTTCAACAGGACAATGCCCGCCCTCATACTGCTCGGATTGTTAAATCCTTCTTTGCAGCGCAGCAGGTACAGCTTCTTCCTTGGCCTGCGTGTTCCCCGGATATGTCGCCAATTGAACATGTGTGGGATGTCATTGGTCGGCGTCTTGCTCGTGATCCTCGTCCTGTTGCGTCTGCAGACGAACTTTGGGTACGCGTACAAACGATATGGAATGCTCTTCCTCAGTCAGACATTCAAACTTTGTTTGACTCCATGCCACGTCGTGTAGCAGCACTTATTGCGGCGCGTGGTGGCCACACAAAATACTGATTCTGATCTCTTGTTCTTGTTTGTTTGCTTTGAACATTTAATCATTTATTTGTACCACTACCACTCAATTGTGTATTAAATTGCATTCAATTATGACGATTCCTTCTTGGTGTTGCAATTTTCACAAACGTGAGTGTATTTTCTTTACTTGGTTTGGCAATTAAATGTTATGTGGTTCCGTTATGGAGAAATATTTACAGTTCTTGAAAGTACCTTATGATGATGAAAGAGTCAGGAGCTCCAAAGCACGTTTTGTAATAAGTTTTCCATTGCATAATAAACAGCAGGATAAAATACAGATATTTTTCTGCAGCAAATGAATTCAGGTAAAAGCAATAAATTTCTGATAAATCTATTATGTGACTAAATATTATTATGAATAATTATGAATCTATTGTATGACTAACATGTGCAGTTATGGCATTTAGTTGATCATTAAACCCCATATTAGTGAGCAATTAGTGAGCAGCGCTGACTTATACATGGCTGTAACGAAGAAAATACAGTAGAGCTTCGAGCTATCGTTTTACAGTAGGATTACAATACGATAGAAAAAAGAAAAAACAACGAATGCGAGAAAACGCTTAAATAAACAGCATTATTTTCAACTAGATAACATTACGTTAGAAAAACTACTTTTTAGCAAAAAAAAAAAAAAAAAA
>KK122141.1:156937-170154 GCA_000611955.2 Stegodyphus mimosarum | reverse complement strand
ATATTGTAGATTTCCTCACTCTTATTCTACTAAAGTAAATGTCAAGGAACCTGATGAACTGTTAAGCGACTTATCGCTTAGTTCAAATAACAGGAATTGTAAACTCAAGAAGGGTTAACTACCCTTTATTTCACTCAAAATAAGATGAACAGTTGGCCTCTTATTCGTATTTACAACAAAGCCTCCACTTGGGATTGAAATCAAAATAAGAAATAAGAACTAACTAAGAGACTTAGCCGACGCTAATACAAATCGAAAGTAGTAAGCCCTTAATTCAAACTACCCGGCACGTATCAAAAGGCACGTAATATACGGCCGAGCGTAACAGCTTTTAGAGATTTAGCCCGAAAGCAAACATGCGGTACTCAGGATTCCTAGCGCTTTCTCTCGAAGTAAGTTGGAACCTTCCCTAAATACTACTTCTTACTCATTTACATTCAACGCGATTCTAAAAACTCATTCTGATAGGAAGTTATAAGTCGAAACGAGGAACGATATAAAAGCAAGATCAAATTAAAATAACTGTTATAAAATTAAAATATACCTTACAATATATAAGTACGAGGGTTGGAACTTTAATAGTGGCAACTATTTATTTACAAGGAATACAAAACTGATTCATGTCACCATGTTTTACAGTCCTTCAATATAGTCGCCAGCATTGTGTACAACCCGTTTCCAACGATGTGGAAGTCGCAGAATACCTGTAGCAGCGCCTGTTTTGTTGATAGTTTGAATAGACTGGTCTACTGCTGCAAGAATCTCAGGAACACTTTGGAAGCGAGTGCCACGAAGTGGTTCCTTCATCTTAGGAATTAAGTCCTAGTCACAAGGGCTTAGATCTGGGGAGTATGATGGATGGTAAAGCACTTCCCAGCCCAATCGCTTGAACAAATCAGTCACAGCTTGCGCTGCATGCGGCGCGAGCATTGTCATGCAAAATGAGAGGAGCGTTCTGCAGAAAGTGTCGCCATTTTTTTCTCAAAGCTGGTCGGAGATTGTGCTCCAAAACTGAGCAGTAATACTGCGCAGTGACGGTCTGCTGTGGGAGAACGCTATGCGTTAGGATGACACAATCACAGTCGTACACGAGAATCACCATAACTTTCACATTGCTGGGGTTCTGACGAAATTTCGAACGTCGTGGTGACCCGTGATGACGCCATTCGTTTGATTGGCGTTTCAGTTCTGGCTGGTGCGATCGGGCGCAAGTCTCATCCAGCGTAATGATACGGCGTAAAAAAGCATCTCCTTCGCGCTCCAGGTGGGTTCGGGCAGCATCGTATCGTAGCCATTTCTGCATTTCCGTCAATTGATGTTGAACCCATCGTGAAGCAATTTTTCTCATGGACAGGCTTTCCTTCAGAATGTGCAGCACAGTCGTATGCGCTAATCCTGTTTGACGAGCCAGCTGACGAATCGTTTGGCGGCGATCACTGTCCATTAGTGCGGCAGCAGCTTGCACGTCTGCATCGCTGACACTCGGACAACCTGGCCGCAGCATGTCTGCCACGTTTTGGCGTCCTTCATTTAATGCTTTCACCCATCTTGCTACGGTTCTGTAAGGCAATGCAGATTCCCCGCAAGCCTCTTGAAGCCCTTGATGGCACTGTCGTGCTGTACGACCTCTGGCACATTCAATTTTTATCCAACATCGTTGTTCTTGTTTTGAAAACATCCTGACAACACTTACTTTAGACCGCGAGCTAATACAAGGATCCGTTTTTCGCGTCAGTCCGCATGCGCATGACGTAGGCAGGACGAGTCTTTTTGCTGAGAGGTAAGGTAGGTATGTAGTTCACGTGTGGTATACGCGATATTCTTTGGTTTTGCTGCGTAGTGTTTTTTCAGCTGTGTTGCCACTATTAAAGTTCCAACCCTCGTACTTTCGCATAAATCTTTGCACGTGTTTCAACAAAGAACTTATATTCTTACTAGTTATTAATCCTTTTAGACATCATTAAAGCTTAGATTAAGAAGAAACAAATTCATTTTGAGTGAAGCATAACAGATACTAATTATTTTCTAAACTGAATTTTTGAAGCAATAGTTCCAAACAATTGTTTTTAACATTAAAAAGAAATAACGCAAATCATTATAAAGTCTTTATATATGATTGTTAAAATGCTAAATTTATAAGTGATTTTGACTGAAGCAAAAGATGTACGTAATCGCTGATATACTGAATCTGTTCAAAAAAGATGGTTACAGATTTTCTTTCTTTAAATACTGAGCCTAGACATGTATTCCAGTTTATAAAATTTTTGAAAATAATGCAGAGATTTATAAAAAAGTAGTTTTAGCCCAGAAAGTAGGAGGATTTATAAATATAAAATCAAACTCTTTTTTTTTTTGTTTTCTTGCATAACAAAAAGTCCTGTTGGTGAAATATTTATTATATTTTCATAAGAAATTTGCCGAGATATTGGAGAAAGAGTTCCTGACTTAGACCCCTTTTCAACAGATCTATTTCGACTGGGTTTATTAAGACACTGCAAAACGAAAATTCCTCTTTTGACAATTAATGTTTCTGTAATGGGTAAAACAGCACATTTTTCTAACGATGTAACTAACCGTGAAACTAATAATGATAAATATATTTCCGAATTTTGAATGCAAAGGTATCGATTTTTTTTTCAGTATTTAAAGCATAATGAATATTTTAATAATTAGACATTTCTCTTTACGAAGACCGTAAAAAAAGGTTAGATTTTGTGTTGATAAAATCCTCCTACCTCCGTTGCTGAAACTGTTTCCATAAAACTTTCTAGACATAATTTTATTACCGTATATTTTCGTTTGCAAGTCGAGAATTTGTGTAAAGTATTTACTACTAAAGTTTTAAGGTCAGCTTACATATTAACTCAAAATCATTTATAAATAATTTAATCACAAAAAATATATTATAGATTAAATAATCAAAAACAAAATATTTTTATTTTATTTAATACTAATGCACATTAATCAAATATCTTAATATTGGTATCCGACTCACTTTTGAAGCAAGTCAGGATGGATGTCATCATCCTTCATTTCACTATCATCATCCTTGTCATCTGTCTCATATAAATTAGTATCTTCAGTCCCGTCTATACTATTGTTAAGTAAAAGTAATAATTTTTATTTTAAGGCTAGCAGAATACGCAGACCTTTTTCGCACGAACATCTTTCACTGTATAGCAGAAATGAAGAATTGAATTTCGTTCATTTATGAGTGCGCGAATGAAAGGGAAAAAAAAGTGTTGTTGTTTGAGAATGGTTATCACAACTGAGAAACAAAGTAAAAGTAAAGCTATGGCAAAAGTGTCAAATGACCAAAATTTGGGAGAATTGTGAAAGAGAAACTATCAGCGTCAAAACTGCCCTTTCTTTCTTCAATACTCTCAATCCTAGATTTTGAATGGAACCTGAAGGTGAATAGGTACTTCAGCTGGTCTAATAAAGTCTAGTTAATCTTTAATTATTCATATTTTTGAAGAACCCTATGCCTAGGTTTATATGTAAATTCAAATTCATTTCATTCAGTGAAATCTTAAATTTAGCTTGTAGAGACATAATGTTATTTGGAAGTTAGAGAAATGAAAGATGAGCAATACCCTCATTGGAACCCGAACCTCGGACCTCTCGAATAAGTGCCGAATGTGCTGGCCATTACTCCACGAAGGCATGCTAAGAAGGCGGGAGAAAGGGGCCCCCTTTTAAAGGGCGACTGGGGATTAGGGGTGGCGAAGAATCATCATCCACCACCTCTTTTTAGTTCGGGCGCAATTGTGGAGATATTAGAGCTATTTGGAAGTTAGAGACATGAAAAATGAGCAATGCTCTCGCCGGGACTCGAACCTTGGACCTCTAGAATACGCGTTAAGTGTGCTGGAGATTACACCACGAAGGCATGCTAAGAAGGCGGGAGAAATAACTAATAAGCTCATACACGGATTTTCAATTTGGCTAAACTTCCTCAGCAAAATCTTACCTCTTGGCTTATACATATATTGGTCTGTATTCGAAAATATATGATGTGCATTATTTATTGTTTCAAGTAGGATTTAGGAAAGGGAAAAGAAGTTTCTTAGCATTACTCACGTATAAATATGTGAAAAATAAAATTAAAAAAAAATAAGGATAAATATCTAAAAAAATTATTGCAAGTCTGGATTTGATTCTCGTAATTCTAGTTATTGAAAAGAATAAAATTATATGGATATTTATCAAACATTTAGAATATGATAATAAATAAATAAACAACCAACACGAGGAAATACTTTAAGAAAACAAAAAAAGTTACCTTTCTTCAATCCGAGGTTTTTTTTTATTATTATTATTTATGACGATAGCTTCGAGTTTTAGGATCTTTTTCTTATAGCAGGGCAGTTCAGATCCGTTGCTGAAGAACCGTATTTATACAGCTTTGATTAGCTAAATTTTTGTAACTCTTAATTTTAGTCTATTTTTTCATAAACGTTCATTCATTAGGATGAGATTTACATCATTAAAGAAAGAAATAAAAGAAAGTATTTTAAATTATAAGCCAATATATTTATTCTAAGTGACAAAAAAATTCTCCTGACTGGACGTAGGTGGTCATGGCGCTCAGATAATTAAAACAAAGTCATCAAAACAGCTATAGGATTATTATTGTTTTAATTAACCAGTTATCATGATTTAAATCTTTGCTATACCGTCTTCTTTTCTGTTTCCTCACCAGAAATGGAAATCACTTAGAGAAATTTAAACTGAGATTTTTTGGTTTGTAAGACTGAACCTGCTCCTGCTTGTTCAGTTTCGCCAACCCTGATAAGATTGAAATTATTCGACTTTGCTTTATAACTGCCGTCATTTAATTGTTTCTCTGGTGAGAAATTCTGATCCAACTTAGAATTGAAGTTAATTGTGTAGTATTCAATTACTAGCTTAGTTTGATTCTGAAATTTGCTGTTACTTTAAGTTGCATCACTACAAGTGTTGGCTGATGTTGTGGGCACAAGACGTGCGTTTATGTTCAAGTTCTGATTTTAATAAAAGGGTTATTTTAACCTTTTCAAAGCCTCTCTATTTCGTTTCAGATACAACGATAATTCACTTAATATCTGTTAGGTGTTCGATACTAGTTTATGCTAGTTCGATACTAGTTTAAAGAATGTCCAATTCTGTACAGTGATGGTAAATATTTCTGCAGCATTTGGTTCCCTTTGATTTTCTTTCATTTAATTTAATTTCTTTGCAACTATTTTTACCACTCTTTCTGTATTTCGTCTGTTTTCATCTGTACCGCCAGTTTAGTCACACATAACAATACAGAAAAGAAAAATGATACTTCTTTACTTATTAAATTATCTTCTTAAGTATTTGGTATCCATGAATCTAATTAGTATTTTAAAAAGACGTTTATATTTTTGAGAGGATACTTGATTAATTTAATTAGAGGAAGACAGCAATTCATAGTCAGTCAGGCTTCATTAGAAAAATTAAGATTGTTGAAAGTAATACCATAGGGTCACAGAAAAAGAATTCCCTAATTATAAAAAATAAATAATAAAAAAAAGTACACCAAAACTATTAAACACACCGAAAGGATTCAATTGCTGAAATACTGCGAAATAACAGAAAGCGTCGAGTAAAGCTGTGAACGAGAAGCTTCTAAACACTTCGATCAAGATGGTGGACTAACTGAACTTCGCTTTTTTGGAAAGCTTCCATCTCATCCCTCACCGCACGAAATTTCCGAGACTGCAGTCTAGAGGACATTCTTGCAGCAATAAATCAAGAGCACCATGTATGATGATTAGATTCATGATTTGCACCACGTAGAAGAAAGAACAGCAGCAGCATTGCAACTGTAATGTCATATACTCAGCGAACTCCGAACGGGATGAATACAGTTTTGAAATCTACTATGTGACAGTTCCAGCAAATACTGAAACTTACTAAAGTGAGGCAGAACCCCTTCATCACGGTGCCCCGTCATAAAGGTGGGTAGACTTTTAAGCAAGCCTACTGTTCTCCAAGAACGGAAATTTTCATAAGAGAGCTCGACATAAAGGTGCCATTACCCCTAAGCAGATCAGTTTCAAACCTGAAGAAGGTAATCTTCATAAGGCCTAATCAGTGCTCCCACACTATGAAGGTTGCCTTCTTCAAGTTAAAAACTGATCTTTATAAGACAGAGGGCACCTTTATGTCGGAGCAGTATTGCCAAGGTTCTAACTTGGCTAGCAGCGATCGGTTTGCATATAGGTGTTACCATCTTGATGAGAAAACACCGTGATGCAAATTCCGGAAATATCCTAGGAATCGAAAATTAGAGCCATTTCGATATTTAGTAGTATTTAAACAGTATGTTTTCATAATCTGGATAATTCATTCCGCTGACCCTGTAAGCTAATTCACTAATCGAGCATCGGGCATCTTTCTAATATTTTTTCTACTGTAGAATAAGTAAGTAGGAGCTGTAAACACTGTTTGGCTATGGAGGTACCGACACCTTTACGTAAGTCGGTCACTGTTTTTTAAAACAGACATATCAGCAGTAATGCCATCTAATTTATGAAGATGAGTTTTTTACTTGAAGAAAGCAACCTTTATGCAGGGCATTGATATGTAATTTGGGTTCTAGTTTATTTTATTAGCCACGGTAGCAAACCAAGAGCATACTTTTCAAAGTGGTGCTCTTCCATAAAGATACAAGCACCTTTATGAAGGCTGCTTTCATATGATGAAAGACTGATCTTCATAAGGATGTAATGACCTATGTGAGGTTTCTGCTTGGCGAACAGCTGCCGATTTACAAGAAAGAACTAATACGGTTATGAAAGAGTCCTACAAGCAAGAAATCAGCTACATAATTGGCAGTAGTCTAACTATTATTTGGTAGAGAGAAGGGGAAAAGATCGGTTATAGGATGAGAAACGGTTTCACTTTTAAAACTAAACAAATGAAACTAGCTAGAGATTTAAAGACGCAAAATCGAGACAGCAAATATTCAAAATTCTTGAACTTTTTGCGCCTTAATGGCTAACATATGTTATTAATCAAATATATATATAATAATATATGTAATATTCAAAATATATTTATTTTATTATACGAACTTGATTTTCAGCTCATATATGGCAAGAAACAAGAGAGCTATGGACGAAAGGTTTAGTTCTGTACTTCCATAATCTATGGAATATCATTGACTTCACAAGGAACAGTCTCTATGTTGGAACAGCCGGTTTAAGAGTTTTAGCGTATTTTCAGGTATGAAAGTGCCTTCCTTTCGCTTCATTTACAATTCTATTACCTAGCTTATAATAATAATAATAATAATATTTTACTTTGAAAGAAAAGTCATTTTTTACCACAAAGCATGCATTGCTAGTGTGGCACGTAATATCGATAAGCTGAGACTATCAATACGATTTAATAATTACTTAAATTCAAATTAAACTTAACAAACTTTAGTTATAGTTAAAAGAGTAACTAATTCCCTTCACTTTGTCAGGACTGAGTGTTCTGTGCGTAGTTTTGGCAAACATCTTGAAGTAACTCCTTAAAGTCCTAAAGTCCTGATCTGGAACAGGGAGCTGAAATCAGCTATGTTCTGGTGTAGATACTGTGCTGAGGTAGTATAATAACTGCACTTGAAAGGGATTTAAAATCCTCTTTTATTAAATCAATATTATTTACAAATCACTTCCCAACTCGGGAGGGATACAGAAAGTAAAAGACCACACTTGGGTCTAAATGAACATCAGATAAATTTAAACTAAAGCTAAATAGAAATTTAATTGAAATTTGCTCACAGAGCTCTTCGCGGAGTTGGCCTCTAACTAAAAGGTGCGTAGCAAGAAGTACTAATACTAGCGCACTTGGATTTATTTCAATAAGCAATCACGTAGTAAGCACTATGGCTTAGAATTTTTCTGCTAGCTGGCCAGGCGAACGTCGAACAGAATGACCGTGATCTAAGACTAAAAGCTCTCTCACCCTAAGAGGTTTCTACCACTGGTTTAAATAGTACTTGGCTCTACTTCAAATTAGCATAAGCTGAAAACGCGCGCTTCTTCTGACGGGAAGTTGAAACTGAGAAGAGATAGAAAGATTTAAATTAAAATAAAACTTTGTTAGTTTAACTAAAACCTTACAACTTCTCATAATGAAATCATACACCACCATTTAATCTTTCAACCATTTTACACAAGCGACGACATAATGTAAATTAAAGATGCCGAATGTTTGAAAATTATAAACATTAATAAGAGAAATTATTATGAAATATTTGCATAAATTACGTATAGACAAACTTAATTTTGAAAAATTGCCAAATTTGAGTTTCTGCAGCTGCTTGTTTCAACAGCCTTGAATTCAAAAACGACTCAATTTTAGTTTGCAACAATGTAAGACATGCGAAATATATTACATTATTACAATAATTAATATTTAATACAAATAGCATTCTCCATTTGCTTCTTCTACTTATTATCAAATACTTCAGGTATGCATTATTCTTTTGCTCTTTCTGCCACAGAATCCTTATTTGAAAAAATTACCTATCAGTAATGCGAGACTGAAGGTAAAGCGAAACTTCTGTTATCAGCAGTAGATTTTTTACTTAATACCGCATGTGAACTAACTAATTCTCTAATTTACATAGAATTTGTTAAATACACAGGGTGTTTCTAAAAGATTGTAAGAGCTAACCTCTGGAATGGTTATATGCAGACTCTTGGTTCTAAAATGAAACATTTAAGATTAACTTTCGGGTTACGGCAATTTTAGTCACACAACACCTTTAAGTGAAAACACACTAAAGTTACATTTTTATACGGGCACCGTAAAGAAAAATGTTAATAAGGCTTCACCTTACTATACTTTTAGCTATTAGTTTAATGAAGACTGATTCATCTTATTTAATTGATATTAATTTACTTTATTTGAAACACGTCTCGTTGAACAGCTGCAATTATTTTCCTACATCTAAGTTAGTAACTTAAACACGACATGATAATGTGTAACTACAAAATAGCAATATGATGTTTGATCTGAGGCCAACGTCGTAGTATTCGGAATAAAATATTTCTGTTGTCAAAACAGCAATCTGGTGAATATATCTACAGAAAATTGTAATTTGCATGGAATTTTAATATAATCAGTACAGTTTATTAAGTGAATTAGAATTACGTTTTTTTTTTTTTTTTTGCTTTCCAAGTATCAATGAAAAGGCCATTTAAAAGTCTACTATGTGTATATAATAAATACAATGCCTTTATTTTAGCTTATCAAAGCATAAATGTATTGCAGGCGCAAGCGGAGATTTCAGAAAACCCAATGGCAGTTTACATTCCAAGAGAAGCTTGGAATGCGTATGATCCGATGCTGATTGCTGACGGTCTTTTTGCTGCTGGTAATATTTTTGCGTAAGTAATTTTTCTTAACCGTATCTGATGATAATTATTACTGAAGTTTCCTTCTACAATCATGAAGGTAGACATTTATAATTTTAGAGATGCTGAGTTTTCGTGTACTTAGAATCTGCTGTTTGAACCCATATCTTTTGTTTTCGAGTATAATTTACTTGAACAATGCTAGGAGAATAACAGAATTTGTTAATTGAAATTTCCATTTCTTCACAGAGCCTTAAAACTGGTTCACATCTTTTCCATCAATCCTTACCTTGGACCGCTTCAGATTTCATTGGGAAGAATGGTGATCGATATTATCAAATTCTTTTTCATTTATGCTTTGGTATTATTTGCTTTTGCTTGCGGTTTAAACCAGTTACTTTGGTACTATGCTGATATGGAAAAACAGCACTGTTTCAGTGGACCAGGAGGCACAGAAAATTGGACTCATCAAAGAGATTCTTGCTTAGCATGGAGAAGATTTTCGAAGTGAGTAACTAATGTAAGAAGTAAAAATTTTAAAATCGTAGCGTAAAATTTTAGCATTTACTTTATTTCTAATTTATGCTATTAGCTATAAAGTAGTTAGCTGTATCTTTTACTTGTTGGTTATTTATTGCCCGCACCGTCATTCATTAACTTGAACAATGCATAGCAAAATAAAATCCAACCAAAACCTTTTACTAGTCCCTGTTACTTCCAGAGCTGCAGTAACTACAATGCAGCTTTAAAAGACCACTGCAGTTCACAGGATCGTAACACAAAACTGCAGCTTGATATCAATACTCATATTACAGTAACAGAAAACGTTCTGTAAATGTCAAAGTTACGAGTGCTTTAACTAAACACTTTTACCTACTCAAGTTTCATCACCCTTTGTAACTTAAATAATTAATATAAACTTACAGACAATGCGATTCCCTCTGGTTAACTATTCTATTCGCTAAAGCGTAGAGCAGAAAACTTGCCTGTAAGAAACTCTCACAGTAGGTCAGTCTCGCCAACTAATTAGTATTCTTTCTATCAGTATCTCGTGACTTTCGTTCTATCTTCTCCAAATACCCGTTAAATTTACTTCTTCTGGTCGCGGTTGATTTGAGATGGACAGCTATAAGAAAGCAAAATTTAAAACAAGAGCTGGTTAATGAAATTAAAATCTTATAAAAGGAACAGTTTATTAAATTTTTACTTGTACAAAATAATCAAAGATTACTCATTTAAAGTTTGTAGACTTTGTAATAGCTTATATCAGCAAAAGCTAAATTATTTACTAGCATAAATGCTATTCCGGTTACCGAAAAATGTACTCCATCATCTAATTTAAGCTAATTTCAGCAACTTCGTTAAAGTGACTATAAAGAATCACAACTACACATGTACTTACGTGAAACATGCTTACACGTGTACTTAATACGGGAAAATGAAGTAAAACTGATACTCGACAATTCAATACAAACTTATATTGGGCATGCCAATTCTATATTTCAGAACTAGGAACTTAACAATCCTCGAATTCCAATACAATCAGCTCCAGAATAGAAAATAATTAATCACAACAGATAGAACTTATTCACAACAGCAAACTAATTCAAATGTAATATCTTATTCGTTCTTCTCTATTGATGAAAAGCTCATTTACATACATCTGGAACGGATGAGCACTTCGAAGATACAGAAATGGGGGGCGGACAGTGAGTAAAAGCTTAATCGTCAATAAAAGTGCATAAAAACCTCATCCAATTATTAAAAACTTGTAATTATGGATCTTAAAATATTCCAGTTTCATGACTCTTACACTTGCTGTTTTTATTATCAATCTAGTCTCTTCGAATCATCTCAAACGTTATTCTGGGCAAGTTTCGGCCTCGTAGATCTCAGCAATTTTGAATTATCTGGAATCAAAAGTTATACACGCTTTTGGGGTCTTTTGATGTTTGGCTCGTATTCTGTAATCAATGTGGTGGTTCTGTTGAACCTCCTCATTGCCATGATGAGCAATTCTTACAACATTATCTCGGTGAGTAAAAATACTGCTTGCAGTTTTTTTTTTTGTTACGATTTATGAAAGAATTATTCTATTATCTGGTTTATTAAGACTTTGTGTTAAAATGTGTTATTCCCTGTCTAATAGTTACAAATTAGGTAAGAACGAGTAAGAAAGAAAATGAATAAATAAGGATCATAAATTACGAAAGTAATCATTTTGCTCGTTGATAAAATAGTATTTGCAGACACTGCCTTTGAAGCCCGAGTTCCAGTTTATACTTCTTCCCCAAAAGTCTCTTTCATAGATATTTATAACAATATCATGGTTTGTGACCTCCTTTACACACAGGAGACAAGCGGATAATAATGATAAAAAATGTCATAAATATTCGTATAGACATTTTGATCTGCAGTTTTATTGTTATCAGTATACTGAATCAGTTTACAGTATATTAGAACATATATGTTCAAATATATTCAGTATTTGATATGTTCATATTTATGTACAACGTGCAATTCAAATTTCACTGATCTTCATTAAATACACATATTTTCTTTGCGTTCAAAAGCTGTTTTGTGTTCATAATGCTTGTA
Organism: Stegodyphus mimosarum; assembly: GCA_000611955.2. NCBI lineage: Eukaryota > Metazoa > Arthropoda > Arachnida > Araneae > Eresidae > Stegodyphus > Stegodyphus mimosarum. The sequence continues at coordinate 158,191 of KK122141.1, read as the reverse complement.
TTCAAAAGCGTTACCTTACAAATAATGGACCATTGAAGGCATTTTACTTGAGTACTTAATTTTTAATCCAAATAAAATGAAGAAAATTTTAAGAACACTTATTTTCTCTAATGATTGTAAAAAGTTTAAAATTTAAATGTTCCTTAATGTACTTAGATTTTCTCCATTTTACTTCAACATGTTATTTATTTATTTAAAAAATGAACCTTATAAAATTCGAAATAAATTTAACGAATAACGAATGCAAGACATAAAGCAAATGCATATCTTCTTGTTTTAAAACATTTGAAGCACACAAACAACTTTGGAAAGCTTTCTTTTTATGAAAGTAATTTTGATACAAAATCAGGCAACAAACTAGTCTTAAATTTGCGTTGTTAGTTTTACAGAATACCGATTTCGAGAGAGTCAGGTTATAAGGTATTTCTCTCAGATTCTTCGCATGCCTTCGTGGTGTAGTGGTCAGCACGCTCGACGCGTAACCGAGAGGCCCGTGGTTCGATTCCCGGCGAAGGCGTTGCTCATTTTTCACAACTCTTGCTTCGAAATAAATCTAATGTCTCTATAAGGTAAGAGATCTCTCTTCTTCAAGGAGCATTAGCATCCGGTGACATAAAGGAGTGAATAGCCATTCTGCCAGTTCCTTGAAGAACAGGAACCTCCTAAACCCTTCAAAATTGATGCTCTACGAAATCAGAGCCTAATTTTATTTTTGACATTAGTGTGTGTCTCTTTTGTTTAGATCATTTTAATGTTTATCATAATTACATTTGCTGAATAAATATATGTTTGACAGGAAAGAGCAGACGTTGAATGGAAATTTGCTCGAACTACACTTTTTATGAACTATTTTGAAGAAGGAAGCACAGTGCCTCCTCCATTCAACATTTTCCCCACCTTTAAACATCTGCAACGACTTTTTAAGAAGAAGAGATCCTTTAGCGATATGTCATTCAGAGTAAGTTGAAGTTACCTTGAGTAAAAATATCTAAAATGTAACGAATGTTTCTTCTTCATGTATACTATATAAACATGAAATAATAGAAAATTTATCAGAATCATGCAGATGAATTGTAAGGCATTTCTTTAATAATAATGCATCAGTAACTTTCTACTGAAAATGATATGATGTATCTAATTCTTTTGGAAGGGATTTTACTTAAATTTTTTACTAAAATACAGAATTTTTCTTATGATGATTGTATTGGAAGAGGCCAGCCATGGCTTCCAGTCACCATGTTCACCAGATTTATT
>KK122141.1:143763-156892 GCA_000611955.2 Stegodyphus mimosarum | reverse complement strand
ATAGGGTTTGATGAGGATCTGTCGAAACTGCTCTTTTTATGTCCCCACGTTTATCTTCAAGCGAAAGACAATAATACTATTAAACTTCAGGGGATATTGTGTCAATTTTCAAGAACTGTATACATATTTCGGAATTATGCTAAATTTTCTATTCATTATAGAGGTAACCATAATGATTCATATCAACATCCGTTGTTTAAATGCTTTAAAACTTGAAAGAATTGTCTCTTTGAATTTTTTTACGTATAGATTTTATCTATTCAAGGAATTTCATCTTTTTCTACCGTGTACCATTGTAGTGTAATTGGAAACAGGTCTGGCTAGCAACCGAGTGGTCCGGAATTTCAGTTCCGAATAAAAGAAAAGGTAACGCTAAATTTTTACAGGTGGAAAAGAAATTAAGCTAAAGATGCTTAATCTATTCTAAACACCGTGAGAGTTTCCAAAACTAATTAAAAAAGCTGACTTTCTTTTTTCTTTCCCAGATGTAAAGAAACATTTTGCTACATGCTTTTTTATTGCTTGTCCTAGTAAAATAAATTAATTTTAATTCTTACTTTGTTCTATGATTGGGGCATAATTTTTTGCCTTTTAGATATATATGCATTACGTTAAAAGATGCAGGTCAACAATAGGACTCTTGCTCAACAATAGGACAATTTTGAAGAACCTACATGATAATATTTTCCAGCTCTGAATTCAGCATTTCTAGCTCTGAATTCGAAGTAGTCATATAGTTAGCAACAATGTAAGACATTTTCTCCTTCTTATCGCGGACCTTCGTGATCTGATTGGAAGCACATCTGACCGGAAATTGGGAGGCTCGGAGGTCGAATCCCTCCAGTGGTTTGCTCAGTTTTCCTGTTTGCTGCTTCGAAAAACCTAATTATTCGTTACCACCTTCATTTGGAAACTGGGTCCCTATTCTCCTCAGTAACTCCTAAACAAGGTTGAGAATGTAAGGAATTTTCTCACTCGTCACCAGGTGCTTACGTGGTGTGATAGGAAGCCCCCTCCAAGGGCACACCTCGACCAGCAACGCACAGGACTTTCCTACTCATGCGGCTAAGGAGTCCGGACACTCATAAGGCTGGTCTCTTGCGCCGCCTATACATAATATGTGATTGGGCACGCCGGAAATTAGCTGCCTTCACAGTGATTGTAATTAAATATGTCCAATGTTTTTCTGTTAGTTCATTGCAAATGATTTTATTTATTTATTTATTTGATTTCAGAAAAAAGAGACTAAAATGAAGGAAAGAGATTCTATTTACCAGGTAAGATTTTGCCCTCCCTCTCATTCAAATTAATCCTAAAAATTCTCCCCCCATCTAGAAATCTACATTTAAATCTATTTTTGATTTATACTTTTGTTATATTAAAGTGTCTAATTTTTATGTGCAGTTCGGAAAAGAAAGCAACATTATTTAAATTTTACATAGCTTTATTAGTAAGAGCAAAAGCTGTTTATTGCTTTCCTTAAAACAATACAGCAATCTAAAAAATAGTGTTGCATTAAAAATAACGCAAAAAATTCAGAAAACTAATTTTTTATACACAGATTATTCTCCTTCAAGTTGTATTTTTGATATTTTTGCATTATCTTGAAATAATAAGTTTTAAATATTGACTGAAACCAGTTAAAATTTTACTTTAAACGTTAGTAAAAATTATAATCTTTAAACTAATGAAAAGAGCTTTAGGAAATAATTTTCAAATAAAATTCCCAAGTTTCTGGATAAAATTTTGACTTTTAGTATAAACAAAAAATAAAAAAATAGTTTATGCTCAAAAATCACTATCGCATATGAAAATCTGCAGCATTTTAATGCGTCTGTTTGATCAAAATACTTCTCTTTTGCTAAAAATATGCACCTTTATCACTCAAGCTACTAATATCGATCCAGAAAGATACCTCGTGACTTCGAAGGGATTCAGAAAATCAATATTCTTGGCTGCATCTCAGAGTTTAATAGCCCGGCATCACCCCCCCCCCTCAATGAAGTAAATTGTTCGATTAGATTTTTATAAAGAATACAAAACGCTGGCCACTTATTACATACATGTAGTACATTATTTTTTACCTTGCTGTAATTTTTAATGCTAGTTGGTGAATGTTTTCCTAAATGCATTTAAAAAGTTGCAGTTTTGAAGTGTAGCATCCCATAATTAAAAAAATCAGTGTCGAAATCAACCATATAAAGAAATTAGAAAGAACTTTTTCTGGCATAGCTTGCCTACGCTTTACCTCAGCAACTACAGGAGTTATAAAATTACACTAGATGTATATTTTGTAACAAAAATTTTGAAAATATTCAAAAGTAAATGCAGCAGTGCCTGCATCCGCGAATGAATCGTTCCAAGAGTTACCATGGTTACGGGATATCATGCGCAATACGGAACGCTAAATATAATGTGATATTCATTTAACATACGTAAGTGAAGGTTGATTTAATTGATAAATTATGCACAATAAAACATTACCAACATTAAATAAAGCACTAGTAAAGTCTATCTGTAAGCTGAATTGTTTATTTTAAGTATACTTTCTTTCTCTCTCTAATCCGTATAAAAGTACCAGATTACGACTTGATAATACTGCCATAACGAATTTTCGCCTCCTCCACCGTGTATTCTTGCTGTGATTGGTAGCACGTTCGGGCTAGCAATTAGAAGATCCGGAATTAAATCCTATTGAGGGCATAGCTGAATTTTCGTTTTTCTTGCTTCGAAAAGCCGAGTGTGACTTTCAAAGTAGAGCTCGATTAAAATGTGATCTATGATAATTCGCTACCACGTGGATTTGGCCTATTAAGTCTCGCTTTTCTTCTAACAGGGGGAGAATATAAGGAACTTTCACTTTCTCCATTACGTGCTCTCGTAGTATAACTGGTAACTCGTCTGGCTAACAGTCAGAAGATCCGAATTTCGAATCTCGGTGTAGGCGTTAATGATTGTTTTAGGTTTCTTGCTCTGCAATAAACATGTTAATAACTTTACAATAATAAGGCTGATTTTTTAGCAAGGAGAAGGTACAGAAACTGTGCAATCACTTTTAAGTGCAACACTATTTTCAAGTATAGAGAGACTTATGAAAAGCGCGATGCGTGAAATTTTGGAACTTAAACGAAAAATAAGTAAAATAAAAGGACTGAGCACATTCCTTCAATGAAATACCTAATTTCGAATGAGCATATGCTGTTGCAGTTTTCAGTTTAAAAACGGAACATGATTGTTTAACAAATTATTTGCATAATTTTTGAATCCTTCCTAGTACTAACTATGCGGTGTATGGTGCCTAAGTTATGGATGTAAAACAGGTTATCCATTTTAGGCAGAAATATTTTTGAAAGATATTGGCATACTAGAGAGATGATTCAAGCCTTACGGACTGGCTGGCCATTTTGAAACTGCTTTGATTTTAACTAAATATTGCCAGGTGCTTGAGTCACTCTTAGTGCGTTTTTAAATTTTATATTAAATTCTGTGAGCTTTCATATTTTAGTTTTTATGTTTTAATTCTTTCTGTGTTTGCGCCTTATATTTTTACGCCATTACTGTGTGGGGTTTTACTTATTTAATTCCAATGTTCAATCTTAGAACCCCACAAACACTAATAAGCGAATAATCGCTTAAGTGTGAGAATAAACAAGTAAGACATAAGAAGGGTTAACTACCCCTTATTTCTTAGAATAATACAATCAACTTCTAACTTGGGGTATACACGAAGCCTCCACTTGGGCTTGAACTTAAATAATTATGAATTTAAACTAAACTAAGCTTAGCTAAAGCTATCTGAAAGATATAGCCGCAGCTATCAGAATTCTAAGTAGTTGGCCCCTAAATATTAATTAAATCGGCGAAACCAAGCAAGGGCCTAAAGCATGGCCGAGCGTAATAGCTGAGAGAGAACGTAGTCAAATGGCAAACGCGTGCTAGTAAGGGAAATCAGACTCTCTCTTTCGAAGTCGGGGAAACATAGTACTCTTACTCATTTGCATTAATTGCGTTTCAGAAATTACATTCTGGTAGGAAATTGTAAGCTGAAATTAGAATAGATAGAAAAGGTGCATAACTTAAAATAACTGTTAATAAAATTAGGCTAAACCTTACAACTGAATAATCTTGTATTCTACTACTGCTGGGAAGGGGAGTGAATAGGAGATGACAGAGCAATATACACCACGTTTTCCCTTCAAAACACTGCATAAGAAATTAAACACTATTAAGGCCTAATTTTTAACATTAGAAGTGCCAGAACCCTATAGATGGCGTCAGGGAAGACGAACAAAAACAAATAAATAAAGTAATTATCAAAATAATTAATTATTAAGAGAATTAAAATTAAGAATTCATTAAAATGTAAAGGATAAATAAAGATTGATAAATTATGTTTCATTAATGATGAGTAGTGTAACGTTTCCGAGCTTTTTGTGGAAAAATAGCAAGACAGGATTGTCTTTTTTAATTTATTTAAAACTTAACAACAAATTCATTCGTGGTTAAATACAGGATAAATAGCGTAAATCGTTACATAGCTATATCTTACAGAAGGGAAAAAGCGTGCTTTCCGCCAGCCTTTCTCTGGCTACATGACCATTCAACTCCACTGCTTCGTCTCTTCTCATAATTCTTACACAAAATGATAATTCATATTCTGTACTGAATAGCAATACTTATGTTCATTTTTAACACAATGAACTGAAAATTTTTGGAATTATAATTCTTACGTACTTATATTTCTTACATGAAATACATTCTTACAAACTTATAATTCTTACATACCATAACAGTTTACATTTACTTCTAATAGTTATAACGTTCAAGACGACTTAGAATTGATAATTCAGAATACGTTCTAAAAGATAGAATCTTTAGAAATATAACAATTTTACTCTTCAATTATAGAAGCATAATAGTAGCAAAACTCACAACAATTCACTCTATTAATACAACTTCAAATTCTTAAAATATTATTTAATTATAATTCCTGAATTCAAATTTCTAAATTTATTCCTAAATTCCTAAATATATTTTGTTATCTGAAACATAAATATCAATCAGCGCATTTGCAAGCTTCAACGAAACCAATATTTGTTAGAAAACATTTACCTGAAGTGACATAAATGACACAATAGAAATACTATAACTAATAACCTTACTGCCTCAATATAAAAAATCCAAGGTACTTACCCGCCCGGACTGTAGAGTTGAAACTCTGATTGAAGCCTGGAACATGAAAGTGTTGAATCTCACAACTTAATTCTTTTATTGGACGCTGAAGACTCATGCACTAACTTACCACACAAACGTATATCACCACACTACACTTTCCGGACACTGATAGTCTTACAACTTAAAGATGCTGAAAATCTTCGGACAATGGCTGTCCCACTAAACTTAAAGCGAATTGAATTTCGGATCCTAGTGGTCCTTTCTTTCACCTGGACTGACGTCTGGAATCTTCTTTAGGAAAACACAGAGCTGAATTTCGGAGCCTGACGGTCCTTTCTTTCTCCCGGACTGACGTCTGGAATCTTCTTTATAAATCACAGAGTTGATTTTCGGAGCCTGACGGTCCTTTCTTTCTCCCGGACTGACGTCTGGAATCTTCTTTAGAAAAACGCGGAGTTGAATTTCGGAGCCTGACGGTCCTTTCTTTCACCCGGAGTGACGTCCGTATTCTTTCTTTGTTAAGCACAAGAGTTCTCGTTCGATGACCAAACTAAAACTGCTTCGTGGATTTTCATCATACCTGCTCCCACCAAATTATTATAGTAGTTAAATATTAAAATAAAATACCAGACCTCATCTTACTCGGGGCTTCGACTGGAGTTACTATATTACATAAAAACTAAGAAATAGCGGAGCCCGACCCCGGTTGAATCTAAAGCTTGAATATAGAGTGTTGTATATTATTTCAAGGTTGGATAGAAACAAAATTCCTTCTTTTTCCAGAACACCAATGAAAAAAACGTAATTAAAAAAACATAAAACGGTTAAAATATCACTAATGAGTAAAGAGAACAATGTGACAGTATGCAAGAAAATCTTACTGCAAATTTAATTATGAAATAAAATTTTAATTAATATTAAAATTTAATGGTATTAATTTAATTTAATTTCTTTTAATCTTCGGATTCCCCGACTCCGAGGGTTGATCTATAAGCTAAGAAAAAATATAAATTTCTTTACAAGTGACCATCTTCAATTCCCATATTTAGTTACATCGCTCCGAAAAATCTGCATTGGATGTGTTTGAACCCTTTATTCTAGTATTTAACTATGCTAAGCCTGTTGAAATTTAGAACGATGTTAGGAACATAAACAACGGTTTTCTTTCTATTGTAAATCGCATGTAACTAAAACCGTATTGGATCAGCGGATACGATGGTACGATCAGGATAATCGCTTCTGGTGCTTAAGGAAACGAAATATTTACTTTTCTCAAACTTTCATAAGTTTATTGCACCTCTTGGAGAACAGAGTTTTCCCATGTGAAATGGGAGATTTTTTTTTTCCTTTAAAGTCTCAACCTCCGTCAAAGGGTTTGTTTCCCACGGAACGACAGGCATACATTCAGATGTTATAATCTATGTTTACTTACTACTAAAATAAAATTTTACGAGAGCACAAGAATTTTCTGCTAAAATTGTGGTTCAGTACTGCAGTCAGTCTTCCGCGCTCAGCTCTGAACGCTGGTCCGGAAAGCTCATGCGAATTTGTGCTCATGGTCGATTTTGCAGTCGAAAGATAATTGGACTACTGTACTTCCTAATGTTGCGTGCTTTGTAACTTGCATGCCACTAGCCGCTACGCATCAGCTTTCATTTGGCTTTTAAATGTATCGGAAAAATGCCTAAAGGGAACACCAAACATTAAACTTCAAAACCGCACAGAATTTTACTCTGAAGAACAACTTTATAAAAAAAATCAATAAAAATGTATTACGTATAAAAACTTACAATAAAAATAAGCAATATCCCTTAATACAAATATTAATTATCCTAATAAATAAATTCACCGATTTCCCGTTGCCTTCTCTCGACAAATGTCCAGTATCCAAGAGAAATATAAAATTTAAAAACTGCACAGAATTATCACCCTCATTTTTCCGAATGGCAACAGTGCTGATATCAGCAACAATGGCAACAGTGATGTATCAGCAGCAATGGTTGCATGCCACTGTTGCTGATATAATAAGAGAGAATTATCGATTTGATGTGATTTCATAAAAAAAAATAAAATAAAAAAAAGTCTCATTCGAAGTTTGAAAAAATCGCTTCGAGGTGCAGTGGCTGTTGTCTATATGCACCTACATACCAAATTTCGTAGCCCTGGGTAGCTTAAGCGCACTACGAGCGAAAGGCACACACACAGACAGACTCTTCCTTTTATTGTTTTGATTTTCTAAACATTTTTTAGATTTTATTAAGCTGCGGAAGCTGAATTAGTGATTACGAGAACACAAGTGTTAAAAAAATAATTAAAAGTTTTCCATAAAATATGCTTTTCTACCCGACGTTAAAATTAGAACTAGAGATTTTAAAATTAGCCTTCTTCTCCTCATAAAGAAAAACATTAATTGAGTTTTATTTATTTGCAAATAAAGAAACTTTACTTAACCAATGTGCTTCAAAATTTTTAAAAAATAAATATTACTAAAATATTTAATTGTAATATTTCGAAAGTGTTAAAATGAAGTTTATTCGAACGTTAAACCAAGAACTTAATCCGAGTATGGGAAAGAATAGGCTACTTTAAACATTCTCACCATTTTTATTGCTGAAAATAACGGCAATAAAGTCAAAATTTCAGACAATGTTTCCAAATTTTCTAGAAATCTGAGAGCGTAAAACTTTCTTAATGTCCATGCATTTTAATCTAGAGAGACGCGAAAAGAATTCTTCACATGGACATCCTTCAACGAAAAAGCGAAAGTCCTGCAATTCATTATTTTTCTTGCTGCGTATGCAACGTATTGTTGTAGATACGAAATTGATGAATTTTAGATTTGGGATTTCATTATTTTCTCTCCTTCCCTTTTATATTCTCTCTTATTTTTTTTCATTATTTTCTCTCCTTAAATAATGTCTTAAGTGTCTTTCCTTAAACAATTTCCTTAATGGCATAATACTGATAGACAGTACGAGAATTTTGAAATTTTCTTTAAAAAAGTTCTTTCCTTAATTTTCATATCAATTTTACCCTCTTTTACAGACATAACCGTTCAAAAAACTTTTCCATTTAGGTCGATTGTTATGACATATCTCTCAAAAGCTTCAAGAACAGGAGCAATATTCAGCAGTACTATACCTGGAATTAAAAACAATTTTCTAGAATTTTGATACTTCCAAAAACACTTAATAAAATCTTAATTACATTCACGTGATTCAGAAGAAAATATTCAAGATTAATGAAAATTTGCGAGTTATGCTAAATATCTGGGCACCAGCTCTCGTGTAACAGAGCATTTTCAACATACAAATATAAACAATATAAATAACGATCACGCATAGCGTCAGCTCATAGGACTCTGAACAAATATTTCTCGTTCAAATATTTAAGCTTCATCTCTTTAAGCCTTGAAACCAAAAGTCAGTTTGATGACTACTATATACTGCAAACATCATAGCGATAATGAGCACACTTTTATAATATCTTATGGCATTTCTGAATGATTTCATATTTTTCCTAGAGTGTGATGTGCAACCTCGTTTGGAGATATGTAACAGCGCAGCAGAAGGAGAACGAAAGTCATCCAGTAACTGAGGACAATATCAACGAGTTACGGCAAGATGTGTATTCCTTCAGGCATGATCTCATGAGAGTTTTAAAAAGCAATGGCATGAATACGAAGGACGTAGAAAAGGAGGTTGTAGATGGTAAGAAAAACTTAAAATTTAACACAACAGTTTTTGAAAATTAGGAAGGAGATAACTTTCTTAAGATTAGCTTTGATGACTACAAAAGCTATAGTAGTAAACTAAACTTTTCCAGCGTATATATGCAACTCCAAATGACTAAGAGCAGCCATGTAAGGTATTCACAAAAGCTTTAAGTAAGCCTCAAAAAAGTAAGCCTTCTTAAGGTAGCCACAAAAAGTGGCTTCACGCTTTACTTCATTAAACCTAGAAGCGTACTTTAAATTATAAAAATGGCTTCAGCCCTGGAGTTAAAGAGGTCATAAAAATACAAAATTTAAGTTTTCATATGATCCGTACAAAGCAAAAATTTCAGTAAATAAAATATTTATAATGCGCTAATTAGTTAAACGTAAAGCGACTCGTACTTTTAAGTGCAAAATTTGGTCAGATATAAGCAATTAATTATTTCTCGGTCTGAGCTGCAAAGCTGATAATTGGTCCTGTTTTATTCAATAATGTTTCATTAACCAGCAAATCATTTGTTTATTGGGGTCTATTGGTAGGGAAAAGAAAGACAAGGATCTCGAAGAGAAAACACGTGTGCATACTTAAAGCAAACTTTTAAGCACAGTGAATAAAAACATAGTGTTTTATTAGGAGAAAAAAGCATGAGAATATTATCATAACTATAATCACATTCTAATGAAAGTTCACAGTTGGAGTGGACACGCAAGCACAAAATACATATATTCATTAATGTGCTCCGAACAGATGCGCAGAAGCGAAAAGAACATGCATTACTTCATCTGTCAGTTAAAATATTAAACTAACCAGACTCATGCAAGATACATTTTGACATTCCATGGCAATTTTGCTTTGTATAAGACTCCACACATTTTCATTAAAATACACTGAAATGGTAATGTTAATAAACATGATTTAAATCCTTGCTCTCTGCATCCACTTCTTCCCCTTTTATCTTCTTTTTTTAACTTTATTAAGAATCTTAGATGCATTCAAGATTCTTCTTTTCGAAAGAAAAATCTTATAACTAATTTTAAAAATATTACAGCAGAATATTTTAATTGGAACTAATTAACAAATGATTTTATTACAGTTTCAGGGAAACGTATCCAAATTAGAAAGCGTCGTCTAATTAAAGACTTCAGTATAGGACTGATGGAAGTTTGCACTGATGAAGCAGCACCTGAAGTATTTGGTAACAAAAGTGTATTAGCAAGGCTCGTTGGTTTATCAAGCAGTGAAAACAAAAGTTCTCAACGTTGGAAAGATCTTATTCAAGCAGCAAAGAAATCAAAGATAATAGGTAACAGGGATGGCGAAAGTGGTCGTTTTGGAAGTATTAAAAGAAATAATACGAATGAAGACAGTACAGTGGAACAAAAGGCCACAGAGAAGATGGATTTTGAATTTCAAAGCAAAGAATTCACAGAATCAGAACACTACCAAGGTACGGAAAGTAATTTGTATCCGATAATACCAGAAGAGCTTGCAAATATTGATTCGACTAGTGTAACATTACCTATCAGTTCGCAGCCAACTTCACAAAGTAAGCCCTTAACGCCAGTTCACAGTAGCAATGAAAGTCACACACCCAATATCGAAATGCGAAGTCCTTTAATGAAAGGCATTAAATTATCACCTGAAGCTCTGATGAAACAATCACCAACGAGAAAAAAAGAAACTAAATATCAAGCACCGAAACCTGCAGTAATGGATAATAAAGGAACGTCAGCAGATAGTCAAAAAATTGACACGAAATTATGCCCACCTGGCAACAAAGTTACGCCTTTTCTCTCACCATACAAGAAACCAAATGGAAATGTGGACCTCTTAGTTCCTGAACAATTCGCAGGGTCTTCTAAAGGTTCCGAAACTGTATCAAAAATTATAACCGATAAAGGAAAAACAGCATGCACTGATACAATGATTACAGTTACTTCTTCTCCTGAAAAGAAGACGCATCCAAGAGTAGAATCAATGTCCGTGGAAATTATTCAGAATGAATCTAACGTTCCAGAACTGATTAATTTGAACGAAACACAAAATACACAGCAAACACTCAATGTTTCAACTCCTAAAAAAGAAAGTAAAAGCAATGATACCGTAACCGAACAGTCTCAGCACGCAGTTATGCCAGCAAAAGGGAATTTTGATCAATACCCAATGCAACGTGAGATTAACTTAAGTGGAAAAAGTTCGGTACCAAGTCCTGTACATACTGAGCGTAAAGGATGGCTTTAAGAAATTTAGTGAATGCCTACTTTTATAAAATATTAAAGCGTAGACTGTTGAATAAACAAGCACGAGCTGAATGCAGTACTTCACACGAAAATTATATTTAGCTTGTAGTACATCTGGAACTGCAAATGACAGACTTTTCAAACACAGTAATGCATACTGGTGGCAAAGGCAGGCAAAAATTCAATGCATTCTTTAAGGAAGATAAAGCAAAAAATGCTTTGTATGAATACGAAGAAGCAGTAGTTATGAAATAATCAATCACAGGAGGCTTTCAGAAGGCAATAAATGCAATTGCAGTGAGAAAACCAAATCCATTGGTTGCATATATATGGCATAAAACTATCCTATATATACAAGAAATCAAATGTGATGTAATCAAAGTGATTCTGGAAGAATTTTAGACAGATGTAATATAACTGAAAATGTAAAAAAAAAAAAGAAAAAAGAAAATAAAGTTTAACGCTGATAACAAATAATAGCAATTAATATATACACAATTAAATACTTTCCACACTTCCCTCTAAAAAATGCATAAATTTTATAAGCACATATACTCTTTTTGTTGGTTCGTTAACTAGGAGCAGCATACAAGCCTTCAAGGAAGGGGTACCTTAGTGGAGGACTTTCTAGAAGAAGCTGGCTTATAGTCTCATTACATACGGGGAAAACCACGAAAATGCTCATGGAGTCAGTCCATTTGCCGGCATTACATTTTTTTCAGACTGAATTTTATTACATATTCTTACACGTACATCTTTTTCAAAAATTTTAGTGAGCAATTTGTTAAGAAATATTAACAAAGCCAACTCTTTTAATTTCTATTCAAATACCAAAATTTTACTCTAGTTATCATAAACCAGCAAGTAGAAATATAGATAGTTTTTTTTAAAGGCTGAATAATGTCAGGAAAATACTAAGAAAAATTTGGTAGCTGAGCTTGTCTGCAACATGCTTTCATTAAAGCAAACAGTATACGGTATAAAAAGAGCAGACATTTTAAATAGTATTCTTAACAGTTACATAGAACTACACATTTGTTTTGATTCAAATCCATTTAAAAGTCTTCTTATTCTGATGGTAAAGCCAATAAATATTCTAGTTCTTTGAAAAGATTGCTTTTCGATATTGGGGCATTTCTTACTCAACTGCGCAAATCTTTCTAGATACTCTGCTCTTCCCAGGAGATTACATTTGATTAATTGAATTGTGGTTAAAAACACAAGGCTCATTTGCTTAAGAGAAGGGATGCCTTCATGGAGGACTTTTTAAAGGAAACTATCTCTATTCACATTATGAACGGGGAATACCATGCAAACTCTCCCATGCAGCCAACCCGTTCACCGGAACTAGGACCGGGGTCGAATTATCACTGTGCAGCGATTTTACCACTGGGCCGTTTGTTCGTCTCCCAGGAGACAAAATAAAGTATACATTTAGTATTTAGTATCAATATCAGTTTTATTGACTGTTTAAAGAAATGTTGCTTGATTAACAGAACTTTCTGCTAAACTTCTTTCATTTGGGGCTCCAATTTAAGTACAGATTACTATAAAAGCATTTAGTTATCCGAAAGCAAAATAATTTGAAGTAATTACCGTTTCTTCCAAACTAAGGTGCCATCGAAAGCGTTGAAGTAACCTTTTATAAAATAGTGTTCTATTCTTTCCTGCATTAATTTCAGAGCTGTTAATGCACTCTCTGCCAATTTTGATGTCAATGTTTTCTTCACAAGAAGGCTGCCAGCCAAATAACTAAGATTATACTCCTTTCTCAAATGCTGTCCAGACGGGAGAGAGGTTAGTGACTCTGACTGCAGTACCGAAGGGCCCGGGCTCGAATCTCGGAGAAGGTACGAATGTAATTTGTCCGTTCCTTCATAGGAGGCAATGGTGGCCTGCCCATCTATTAGGTGCCTCCATAATAAAGTGACCACAGCTTCCGGCCAGATTAGTAGCCAATGCCTATAATGCCTAGTGTTTGCTACTGGAAAAAAAAAA
>KK122141.1:58324-143624 GCA_000611955.2 Stegodyphus mimosarum | reverse complement strand
ATATAATATGGGAAAGGAAATATATGAGAGTATAGATATAGATAGATATATATAGATATTCATAGGAAAGAAAATTTTTTGCAAGGACTATGGGAACAAAGTTAAAAAACCAAGTCGAAATGCGCATAAGCTGCAGGTTCTAAAATCTTTATAAAGATATTCTAAATGATAGGAGGTAGTTAAGATGGCTCCTTTACAAAAAATTATTAGTGAAGGTCCTAAGCATTTAGAATCTCGAAAAGAGTGTCGCCCTAAGGTAGTACTAGTAAACATTTGACTAATGTAAGTCTTCAATGAAACAAAGGCAAAACATTTTGATAGTAAACAAAAATCCGAGTAAAATATTTGAAAGTAAATAATGATCTCCCGAGTTCAACGCTTCAAACAGAACTTATCAAGGGAAAAGTGATTTGAAGCCTTGCACCTAGTTGATCATTGAGTTTTGAATGTAGGTTTCGTTCCTCTGAGTCATTTGAGATAAAGCGAGAATCAGTTTGAATATTTTCTCCTTTTGGAGTGCACCTTTTTTTTACGGTCTCTCAAATGTCTCAGATCTCTTCCCTACCTACATTCGCAACTCTCAAAAGGAACTTAAACGCTATAAAACTTGGAAAATTAAAAAAACAGTAAAGCAGAATAGACAATGATGTATAAACGTGAAAAATAATGCGAATAGAGCAAAAAACTACGCTACGAAAACTGTAAGAGAGATTTACAATTATTTACATGACGTTATTAAAATTCATGAATACTTTCATGAAATATGTGGGAAAGATTATTTTTAATTTGTGCTATGCAAAATATTTCTAACATGAGAGAAAAAAACTGGGGACAAATAATCAATTCAATTAGCTGGTTTTGAGAAATTCATCGAATTGTAGAAAAAGCGGTAAAGATGTTTCTTTACAAAGAGGATGAAGGGGTCGAAAAATTAAAGTCGTAAGTAAAACTGCGTAGTCGAACTAAATCATGTCTGGAAGCAATCTTCTAAAAAAGGGGGTGGTAGAAACTCAGATGGAACGAAGGTTCAAAATCTTATCGCCTATATTCCTAATATTAAGCAGAAACTTTATATATATACAATATATATATATATATATATATATATTCTATTCAAATACCAAAGTGTCTGTCTAAGTAAAAGGATGCCTCCTTGGAGGACTTTTTCAGATAAATTGGCTCGTATTCACGTTACACATGGAAAAAGCCACGAAAACGCCTACGTAGCCAACCCGTTTGCCTGGTATCGAATTCATTTCGACTTTACCGCTCGGCCGCGAATAGGCCTACCAGGAGTTAAAAGGGACGATCGCGGGATGTCAGATTAAAGAGGATGTTTGAGGGATGTCAGTTTGCTATTCAAACGCAGTGATGAATTTTAATTAAATGGAGACGATTAAGAAGCTGGCTTAAAATTTAAGAGCTAAATGCCTTAAGAATGAGATGACTGAGTGATAGACTGAAAACGAAGTTAAAAATTAAATTAAAATACCCCTCTCGATGTACAAACAAATAACTAAGGAAAGAAAAAATGACATATAGCAAAATAAATTTGAACCTTGTACTTATTTTGAAGTAAATCTTTAATTCCAACATTTCAAAGTTATACTATTACTGTTCGCAAAACTATCGATGCCATTGTAGAAGTCTACTTCACTGCTCCAGTTGCTGTTGTTTAAACAGTGTAGAAAAATTCCTTAAATGCAAAATATGTATTTGTTGATTTTAAGTACTTCTGATTAAACAACTTGTATTTAGAAAATTCTTTTCACAACTACCAAAACGTACAGGAATTGTAATTATTAATGTCCCTGTAATCATAATTTAGTTAATATTCGTATTTTTCATTCAGATATTTCATCAGAAGTAAAGAAGGTACAAAATTACGTAGCTGTTGATATCTCGTGTTGATTGCTTTGAATATTCTATTTTTCTTTATAAGGTACTTCTCCCGCCTTATTCGACTGCCTTCGTGGTGTAGTGGTCAGCACATTCGACGCGTAACCGAGAGGTCCGTGGCTCGATTCTCGGCGAAGGCGTTGCTCATTTTTCACATCTCCTGCTTCTGAATAAAACCTAATGTCTCTACACTGGCCCTCGAACTAAAAAGGTGGTGGATGATGATTCTCTACCGCCGGATTTGGCAACTAGGTCCCCTGAACCCCAGTCGCCCTTTAAAAGGGGAGTACTATTTTATAGTACTCACTTTAAAAGGGGAGTACTATAAAATTTCTCCCGCCTTCTTCGCATGCCTTCGTGGTGTAGCGGACAGCCAACTCGACGCGTAACCGAGAGGTCCGTGGTTCGACTCCCGGCAAAGGCGTTGCTTATTTTTCATGTCTCCTGCTTCGAAATAACCTAATGTCTCTACATCTTCTCAGTTTAATTTTGTATGGCAATTCAAAATCTTGCTATGCTTCATCTGCTTCGACGATCCACATGAACTCTACAAAATAACATTTCAAGTGGAAAATTCCGTTTTGAAAAATGTGCTGCCCCTCTCTAGCTAAGCCACTGATGAGACAGAAATCGCAAAAACTCAGTTTCAACACTGAAGATATCTTGATTCATGCTTTGCTTAATGAAGCTATTTAATTACATGCTTATAAAAGGTCTGCAAATTAATTAATTAATTACGAATAGGTATAAAGAATTTATTTCCAATAGAAGCCAATTCATTAACATGATTAAACTGCACAGCAAATAAACAGCAATAATATAAAAAAGACGTTATAGGGTCTTAAATGTGTAATGCCAA
Organism: Stegodyphus mimosarum; assembly: GCA_000611955.2. Lineage (NCBI taxonomy): Eukaryota > Metazoa > Arthropoda > Arachnida > Araneae > Eresidae > Stegodyphus > Stegodyphus mimosarum. Next base: position 140,866 of record KK122141.1, on the reverse strand, counting down.
CTAAAATGTCTTTCAGACCTATTAAAACTTTCGTATTAGACTGCCAAGCTCCGTCTGTGCAAATACAACAACGTTCTACCAAGGCCTTTTATTATTATTATTAAACTTGATTTCTTGCAGTCAAACTCCGCCACTTATGAGTATTAAACAGGTGCAGGTAGCTAGCACCTCTTTAGTATCAGAAGTGATTGAGGAATTGCTGAACCTAGCTTCCATTCAAGTTTTAAGACTGAACACACGGAGAGGCGGTCCGAGGGTCTCCCACTCCTCCTCCCCTACCACGACCTTTCGACAGAGATTTCGACTGTCCGTGTATTTTAGGTGTCTTCTTGCCGCGCAGATACTATACGCTTACAAATATCCATGCTTTCTCCGGGATTCAAACCTGGGCCCATCGATACACCATTTAGCGTCACTAACCACTTTATCGGCTAATCGACAGGAGTGTTAAACAGAAAATAGAAAATACAATCTAAAATGGATTCGTAGCCTGAGATTACACAATTTGGCCAAACTAAGCTGGCTCAAACCTTAAAGGAGCGATGTAACTTCAACTAGCAAATGGCTAATGTCGGAATATTAACTGGAAGAGCTGGGAGATAGAAGGTAAAACTACAACAGACTCCGCCAAAAGCTCTAACTGTCGCCTTAAATAAACATAAATTATTTGCATCCTGATGAGGGCTAACGAAGGCAGAATATAGATACACATTTTTTTAAAAGGTTAACTAATGTAAAATATCTTATAGCGTTACCTCTTCCTATTTTTTGGTGGAGAATTAAAAAAAAAAAATGCTGAAAAAATAAAAACGTTTAGTAGTTGCTAAATAATTTGAAAACCCACATGCACTTTAACTTGACTTTCGAACAGATTTTCAGCCATATTACCTGGTTGAAATCGAGCTGAAGGTTGAATCGGCAAATATATTAAAAATTTTGCAGTGCTAGTAATCCTTTGCATAATAGTAAATTATTATATCCCTATCTATTTGCATGCTGGGTGTAAGTATAAGATTATTTTGCAACTGAACTAACTTGAGTAACCCAGGGGGAATTGCGATCCTATTTCAGAAATCCTGAAGATACAGTGGAATAAAAATCCAGCAGGATTTCAAATAATTCAGAATATCCTTGCTATACGTACATACAATTATATATACGTATTTTCAAACAATTTTCATTTGCAAAGTAAAAAATATAATTTTTTTAAATTTACCAAAAATTAAAATATGTTTTACTACATCATTTCCCACAGTTACATACTTTTTTGGTTTCACAACATTTTTACAAATAATTTCAAAGTTTAGCTTGCTTTTTGGGGGGAAACGCTGCGTTTGTATTTTTCCCTCTTAACAATTTAAAGTTCAGTATAATCAGTAAGGCATTTTGACACAGACCTGATTTTGATACAGTAGCCTTTCACTTAAATCATTTATGTGTTAGATTAGAGGTTGAAGTAAGTGTATCAACACGTGTTGGAGATGAACTTCTAGAAAGATCAGAATGGTTCAAGGAAAATCTAAAGAATTTTGGCTAGCTGTCTAGTTATTAAATAAGTTATCCCTAGAATCATTAGTAATAGGATCTTCAGAGGGATTTTCTGCGCCAAAAGATTCAAATGTATTTTTGAGTAATGAAAATAAATAATATTTTTATAGTCTCTGCAGCCAAGCTATCAGTGATGAGCGATGTAGATTTATCATAATGGTAGATGCAGATCTATCATAATATCGCCCCTATAATAAGATGCACTTTGTGCAAAAGGTCCATGGAAACAAGTTACAACAAATTTAATCAATTTTGTAAATACTGCACATTTCTGTTTTCTATCTTCTCTCAGCACAAAAGTTTACAATATCAGTTCTTCTCTTTTTGTACAAATGTTTAAAATTATCTAGTTGTTTAGAGTTTGCACAGTATAAGAGTTTTCTTTTTATGTAATCTCTGAATGATTTTTTAGTCCAAAGGGATTTAGTCCTGAAGGACTATTACTTTCGTTTGGGCGTTTTGCGTTGTTTCACAAGAAACGGCGTATCACTTTTCAATTTAGTGCTTATGTTTCTTTTTCTTTTTTTTTTTCTTTGACGAAGCTTTTTCTTCAAAAATCGTCTGCGTGCGTTGCACGGGAAAATAAAAAGGAATTTTAATTACAGTTCTAAATAAATAGCCAAATAAATGTGAAATTCGTAACAATATTCTCTAAAACTTTAACGAATTTTTCATTAACAAACTCAAAGATTTCAAAGCCAGCAATACCAACGTTGTACAGAAAAACATTTTTATCTCCAGCGCGTGAGAGCGTGTACCGAAATTTCTAAAGATATGCACAATTTAAAATTATTTTGCGATATTGCTGTTGAACTGAATTTTATGGTTTAAGTGCGAAGAACATGGTATTTAACAAATAAAGGTAACACACAAAATGTTAAACAAACGCCCCTTTGGACGTAATTAAAATCTGAAACCTTTCAGATTTTTTTTTTTTTTTTTTTCTAAAACAAAATTTGAGAAAGATAATGAGTGAACATGTGACAAATGGCATTATTGGCGAAAATTCCGGGTATGAAAAAGTAAAAAATCCAGAATTCCGGCTACATCCGGACCACAGTCAGCCCTGATTGACCTTAATGTGCTCGCAGACGATTTTTCGTCCCTTCTTAACTTATAGTACAAAAACACAATTAACAACAACAAAACAGAAAAAGACCTAAAACTATTTTTTATTTATTTCAGTGATACGTTTGCAGGTTAAAGAAAACAACAAACTAAATTTTCGCTGCTGTTGATACAATAGACATGCTATATTTAAAATCAGAGTATTAAAACCCGTAAACCTGGCTCCTGAGATAGCATACTTTCACGGAGGTCTAAATACAAAAATCACTCGTCAGATGGCAGCCCACCGATAAAAAGAAAACAAGATTGCCCCAAACCAGGTCTACGTTGCCACAACTTTCTCTCTTTGAACTTACGTACCCCGTTACTTCATTTGCATTTCCTGATGAAGTATTAAAAACACAGGAAGTGCAGTAAATACAATGAGAAATAAACATATTGATTAAAATAAACCTTAGAGATCTATTTGGAACAAGAAGAATTTTATAACAATCTCACGCAGAGTCTTGGAATTGCTGAAGATATTATAACAGAAATGTAAGAAACAGAAGCAATAAAAGAACGCGTGAATGGGAGTAATAAAACAAGGATGTGCATGAAAATTACTCATTAGTGAATAAAGTAGTTTTCAACAGAAATTATTCATATCTGCCAGCTTTATAATAGAAAAATCAGATTTTCGAAAGAAACAAAACAAAACGAACAAAAAGGGTAAAGTTAATTTTACTAAGAAAACTGATATATATCTGAATATTTTGAAACTATTACACCAGGAAGCATTATAAAATTAGATGAATGAAATTGATTTTAAAATAATTACATTTTTTTCTTTACTTTTTGAAATTGAGCTTTAAAGCATTAATTAACTTTAAATCTTCGAGATCTTCAAAAATCCCCAAAAGAAAGAAAGGATAAAAACAAACTAAAAGATAAGAGAAGGATTTTTTTATCTTAATGTTATTTTTCTAAGAAATGAAATTTTAATATATTTTTGTTAATATATTTTAAATATATCAAAACGACGCTATATTTGTGAAAAAAAATTGAAATTCGCGAGTCTCGAGATCAAAATTTTTGTAGACAAAACTTATGTTAAAATCACTAAAATGTTGATAAGTTGCCATAATTAGCGACACGCAGCAAAGGAATTCATGTTTCAAAAATGGAAGAAGTCGCCTTTTCTTATATTATTAAAAAATGAAGAATCTGCCGTTTGCCTTCCTCGCACTATGGAAATACAGCGGTATCTAGAGCCACCACATCTTCAATACGCATAGCCCTGCACGCTAAGCCCCGAAATGCAGCTAGAATGTCGAATTTAAAATTTTTTAAATTTAGTTTATGTTTTATGCAAACTTAATGTGTTTTTCATTAACAAAACGATTTAAAAGCAATACGTTTCCGTTGTCCAAAATATAATACTGTTGCGTTTCTACGGGTTCGTAATTTTGGAGTGATTAACGACAGCACTTGGTAAAGAATGAAAACACAATTTTATTAGCCAGTTTACTCAGGACAGCTCCAAAACACGTTTACAATCATCGAAAAACTACGACAAACACGTTGAAACAATCAGAAACACAGCCTTCAAGCTATCAGGCTACAACGGTGAAGACAGCTTCGGCAAAGCACTAGAATGCAATTCTCGATTCGGTTCGGTCGTTCTCGGAACTCAACTACTCTCCACGCTACAACTCGCGATGCACTCGATAACCTCAGCGATGCACACTCTCAACGCACCAACTCGCGACACTCTCTGATGATAAACTGGATGACCAACTCAACACTATACTTTTTTGAATACCATAAGAAGAAAAAGCGAGTTCTTCCATTTTTGAAACATGAATTCCTTTGCTGCGTGTCACTAATTATGGCAACTTATCGACATTTTAATGACTTTAACATAGGTTTGTCTACAAAAAGTTTTATCTGGAGGCTCCCGAAATTTTATTTTTTTACAAATATAATAGCGTCGTTTTATATATTTAAAACATATTAACAACAATATATTAAAATTTCATTTCTTAAAAAAATAATATTAGGATAAAAAAATCTTTCTATTATCTTTTATATCTATCTTCTTTTTATACTTGTCTTTCATTTGAGAATTTTTGAAGATCTTGATTCTGGAATTTAAAGAAGATAATAATTGTTTTAAAGCTCAATTTCTAAAAGTAAAGCCCAAAAAATTGTAATTGTTTTGAAATTAACTCCATTCGTCTTTTTTATAATGCATCCTGTTGTAATAGTTTCAAAACATCCAGATATCAGTTTTCTTAATAAAATTCACTTTACCCTTTTTGTTCGTTTTGTTTTATTCTTTCGAAAATCTGATTTTTCTATTATAAAGCTGGCAGATATGAATTTCTGTTGAATTTTAAACTACTTTATTTACTAATGAATAATTTTCATACACCTCCTTGTTTTATTACTTCCATTCACGCGTTCTTTTATAGCTTCTATATCTTAAATTTTTTTTATAATATCTTCAGCAGTTCCAAGATTCAGTTGTTTGCGAGAGATTGTTATAAAATTCTTCATGTCCCAAATATTTGCGTCCAGCCTTTTATTTAAAAATTTGTTAAATCGTGCCAATCATTCGATGACCAGCAGGAAGACATCCCCTTTTTTTGGCATTATTGGCGAACTGCAAATTCCAGCAACCCCGACCTCATCCGACACCACCGCCTCATCCCACTCTCGATGAGAAAAGCAATTAAAGCATTCATTCACCGCCCGGGAGGAGAAAAAAAGCAATTGTCATGGCATCTGCATCATCTTCGACATATGTGTATAACTTCCAACCTCACAAAGCTGGAAGACCACTGAGCAGTTCCGCTAAGATGATCGTTATGAATGTTTTTGTCAAATTATGGAAGCATTTATCCGATAACGATATTGTTACTTTTGCTGCTGATTTGACTGCAGTTTCTGTGACAAGCATAAATCGCGTGAAATCCGAATTGAAAGAATAGCAGATTTTCGACTTCAGGTAAGAAACCACCTCTGAAAGTCGGTACGCAAACCCGAATCAAACGATGATATAGGTTAACTTAAGGAACAATAAGAAGGAAAGTTCATGGTTTCTTTTTACAAAATGAAGTTCCAACTATGCAAAAAGTAGCTACAGTTGTAAATGATGAAGCCTGATTTGCCAAATATATCCATTCGCACAGTAGGACAAATAATGAACGATTTATGATTTGCATACAGAAAACGAAAACGCCAGTCAATTTTGATTGAACGTAACGATATTCAATGCTGGAGGCATAGATATCTAAGAGATAAAAAAAGAAAATATCGTTGACAGGGTAGGGCAATTTATAACACCGATGAAACCTGGGGAAATTTTGGGCATTTTAAAACCAAAATTTGGGAGGTTACAACTATAAAAAGTGCTAAGACAGCCTTTTTGAGCGATCTTTCAACAGGTTTAATTGTTCCTTTAGGAAAAGGCTCTCGATGTATAGTTTTTCATGATGGTAATGAAAACGGATTTATTACTGAAGCATGTGATACATTCTGAGCTAAGAAAAAGAAAGGAGATTATCACGAGGAAATGAATGCAGAATATTATGAGAACTGGTTTGAAAAAAATTTACTGCCTAACTTTCAACCGAACAGTGTAATTGTGTTGGATAATGCGTTTTATCACAACGTTGTGTCTAAAAACATTCCTTCTTCATGTACAAGGAAAGCAGAATTCAACTCTGGTTGACAAAAAAAAAAAAAATATTCCTCGGGAAGCTGATATATTGAAAGCAGAACTTTTAGTTTTCGTTTCTAAGGCTCGAAAACAATTTGAATTGCATCATATAGATGCTATAGCTGCTGAAGCCGTTTACCACTGTGCTCCGTTTACCACCATATCATTGCGAACTGAACTCATATGGAGTAGTGTGAAAGGATATGTAGCTTTCAAAAACAGAACTCCTCAGGCACGTAATAAAAGAAGAGAAAATGTGAAAATTAGATTGTCTGGTGGGGAACATCATTGAATGCGTGAAATTTAATACTGATGAGTCGGATAGCTCAGATTCTTCCAACGATAATCTTAGCGGGATTGAATACCTCAGTTAATAAAAACACAATTTTCAGGGCCACAAATTAAAAATACAAGGGCCGTTTTCAAGGCCACAAATTTAAAAAAGGAAGAACTATGAACCCATAAACAGTTATAAATAACCTTATAAATACAAGCTAATACTCCTTAGAAAATATAATATGAAAGTGTCTCACCAGTAGCCGAATGGTTAAGATCACTGAATACTAGTAGTTTAACATTGTTTGAATCCAAACGAACAGGCTGGATTCATGGTCAGTTTTCGTGGTTTTTTCAAATGTGTAAGGTGAATCTGAGCCTGTTTCCTTTAGAAAGTCCTCCACGAATGTATCTCACCCTTTAGTCAGATAGCTCTTGTGTGCTTTGCCATATTGAAATGCCCTAACCTAACCAATACGGAAGTACTGATCAATTAAGTTAACTATGGTAGAAGGAACAATGGTTTTTGTCTAAAGGATGAGATGTCTTAGTGAGGAATTTATAAGGACTTCTTTTTATATAATACACTGAGAGACTCCTATGCAGTTCAGAGTTTACGGTCATTACAAACGAACTTGCTGCATACTACCAGTGTTTCACGGCTTAAGCAACTCTGTCATTAATAGGCTTGATATGCAGATGATTCCATCTAAGGAAAGGAATAGCCAGATTTTCCACATAATATGCTTGTTGTTTTTATACCTCTAAGGAAATCTATGGTTTTTTACCTAATTTATACATTCCTACGCCGCAAAATATAATTCACGGATTCTCAAAGAGCTGAAATCAGCACGCTTTTTATAAATTGAGAGATATAAAAGCAATACATTTCCCTGCGCGAAACAAAAGTCTCGTCTTTCACTCCCCGTTGCACGTAGACGTTTTCCTTTGACAAAGCATAATAACTTTATTTTTAAAGTACAAACAACCAGTCTTTAATTAATACGGTAAATGTCTTAAAAGCAATGACATTCAATATTACAGTAAATGCACTTCTTAACAATTAAATTTTTTTTAATACTTTTTCAGTTCTTATAAGCATTTGTTGTAGTTAATCAAGACATTTCTAATGTCATGTTTTTAGTTGATTGGTATAGGCTTAGTTTTTTATATTTTTCTAATATCTTGAAATTTTTAATGGTAAACTCTTGAGTCATTAGACTGTAATCTGAATATCTCAGTTTCTAGTATTTTTATTTATTTTATTTTTTATTTTAAATAGTAATAAAAAAAAGCTAGGATAAGACGTACTGTAGGAGGATGATTATCTGGGCATGACTGGAAGAGTATGTGGCTTAGGAAGCAATTAATACAGGATATAATTTTTATAATGTCTGCTATAAAATATAGTCAAGAGTTTTTAAAATAATCGCAAATTAAAATCAAATTAACATCTTTAAAAAATAAAAATCGAAATTTTTCCTGGTTCACTGTTTTGGAAGCAACAAACTGCATAAATTTAAAAAAAAAATTAAGAGAAAATAATTTACTACCAGATTTCCTAAATTTATATGTTTTACTTTTAACTAAGCGAACGGTATTGAGGGAAAGAAATTAACCCAAACTACAAGAAAAACATTGTTAGCTCTTCCATTTCAAATTTTAAGTAACGAATCGGGTTTTAAATGCCATAAAATTCGTATGCGTCACATTTAGATAATAGTGAAAGGTTTCATATAAATTAAGACAATGAATAACACGTCCTACTTTTTACGCTACAGTGAACCAAGAATTTCAACTGCAGCTTCGTCGCATAAAAAGATTGTTATTTAAAAATACCCTGGATTTGGCAAAAAGTCGCCAAATGTGCAGCGAGTTGGAGGAATTGCATTTTCGAGGGCGGTTTGGCGTGTATGGATAACTTGAAGAACAGGGTGAAAAGGTCGTTCTAGCCTTGTATGTGTTCTCAGGTAGCTTGTCGTAAGTATAGACTGCTACTCAGCGTACAGGCAGGGTTTACATAGCTTTTAGCCTGCCTTAGAGAACATTCTGGGCCATACCGGTAAGAATTCGTTCTAAAATGTTCTCCATCAGTCTACGGCATATCGCCAATTTGGCTATTCCGCTCCAAACCTGGCAAATCTACCTTCCCTTGCCATTTTCTGGTAACCCTAAACCTCTTTGCGGGGAAGCTAACTTACTGCAGCTGGGCATTTCGTAACAATACTTTTTTGCCCCAAATATGTTGCCATTCGACAGAGTAACATGTTTTCCTTTCAAATATAATTTTAAAAAATCAGCGATTTTATGTTACAAATGCTCGAAATAAACTTACTTTTAATTCCACATTTACCTTCTTTTCGTGCAAGTTTGTTGCTGTTGATTTAATTGTACGTTACTGATTAGCAAACTAAGAGACTTAAAAATAATTAGCGCAGTTCTTAGTATTTTTATACTTTTTTAATTATACAAATGCATTTAATTCAAGATATATCAAACTGATAATTTTAATGAAAATTGCAGTTTCTTTTGCACTTTATGAAGGATTTTCGAAAGCCATACAGTACCTAACTGAAACAGAAGCATTTTTATATTATATTTTTACGGCCTTTTACATTTTTTAAAAGGCAATTCTTCTTCGAGATGCTATACCGTAATGAAGACTTCAGTTGCCTAGCTGTACCAGTGCTAATAATTTTTCATGCTATTTTTCAGTATAAATCAGTCCGCTCGATCTATTCTGTATTTTATTATATTACCATTAAGGTTATACAGTTGTAGAGTCATTAGGAAATTTTTAAAGCAGGAGAAGTGGAAAATGTACAATGCCCTCCCTGTGACTCGAACCTGGACCTCTCGAATACGCGCCGCGTGTGTTACCGTTACACTACTCAGGCATTCTGAAAGGAGGGAGAAAATACCTTATATACGCCTCCTTTTAAAGGACGAATGGTGTAATCCCAATCGCCAAATTTTGGTGGTGACGAATTATTGTCCACCACCTTTCAATTCGGGTGCCACTGTAGAGTCATTAGGTTATTTTGAACCAGGAGATGTGAAAAATGTGCAATTCCTTCGCTGGGACTAGAACCTGGACCCCTCTCATATGCGCCGAGTGTGCTATCGTTACACCACGTAAGCATTCTGGAAGGAAGGAGAAAATACCTTGTATGGCTTTTGGATCAGCAGACAAAAGTGTGCAGTGCCTCGCAAGGATTCGAACACCGGACCTCGAATTTGCTAGCCGGACATGCTTTCCAACTGTATTACGAAGGCACACGATAAAGAGGGAAAGAATGCCTTATAAGCTTCTTACTTGCACTTTTATGTTCTTTGAGAGAGTCACCGTATTTTGTTTATAGGTAAAGCAGATTAAAAAACGAAATTTTACTACAAAAATAATATATATGATGATTGCTACAGAACGACTATCATGTCCCCTATCATTGAAGTCTTCAATAAAAATAAAAGAAAAGATAAGCGATATTTGAGCTAACATGAGTATTGCCAACATATTCTGAAAAGCAGAATAACATGCCAAAAACAGTATGACTATAAACTGAGAAATATGAAGAAAAGAAATAAGCTGGCCCATATTTCATTATCCTCATTTAATTTTTAAACAGTAAAATGCTTTTATACACAAACAATAAAGCCTTTTTCGTAATTCCAGTCCTCTTGAGATCACAATTAAAATAGATTATACAATAAACTGTATTATTTACTATAACTCAATGTATAATCTCTTGCATCTGAAATCTAGAATTGTTACACTGGAACGATTGAGTAATTTAGTATTATAAGGTATTTAACTCGACCTCTTAGCCTGCTTTTGTGATGTAGTTTTTAGCACGCCCGACACGTTTTCGAGAAGTCCGTGGTTCGAGTCCCATCGAAGGCATTGCTCATTTTTCATCTCTCTTGCTTTAAAAAAAAATTCCTAATGACACTTCAGTGTAATTAAAAAATGAATACTTTTGGTTTATTATTAAAAGTATGAAATTACGTTAGCTGAACTCATTTTAATCATTATATATATATTTTTCTTTTACAATAACTATTTCAGACTGGTCGCGTAAGCTGCTAATTTATGTAATAAAAAGGATGCATTCAAATGGAAACTTAAAGAAGTGTATATTTGGTAATAAATTTCCAAATTGGCACAGTTTTTACGAACCATCTTTATGAAAAAATTTTGAATTCGTTAAAAAATATAATTTTGCGTGTAAGGTAGTAAAATTATAGCAGCTTTCGCAAAAAATATGAAAAACTCTTAAAAACGTGCAGGCATACAAAATTAATAACACAGTAACGTCTCACTAAGTAGCACGTGAACAGAATGTAGAATCATGAGTTTTTATTCGCAGCAAGAAACATGAAAAATCAACAGTACTGTTCGTCGGATGTGCTTCTAATCACGCCTAAGAGGCACGTTGTAAGGGAGGAGAAAATTCCTTAGAAGAAAAGCCAATACATTAGCAGTTCATACAATTAGGCAAAACAACCACTTGTGTTTCATGTAGATTTTAGTGAGGACTTTGCCGATTTCGAGGGCAATTAGGTATTGTAAGGACCAAACTGGAAGAATACTTGCATGAAATACTTTCTGACTGACATTCATTTACATTCGGCATAACGCACACTGGTTTGGGAAGAAATGATGAACTCCACAAACAGCTTCAATTTTTTCTTCATTTAATAATAAAGTTACGTATAAGTTCATAACGGATTTTGGACCCTGTCAATCTAGACAAATTGCATATTCCTGCATCTATAATCATAATTTACAAAAATACATAATGAGAGACTGTAATGTAACTAAAAGTCATGGAATTAAGCCCCAATAACGAAAAAAAGCAACATATTTTTTATTTTGAAATATATATATATCCACATAATAGACGCAATAATATGTATCAATAAAGACGGCTGTTATTACTCATCACAGGGGTTTACAAATAATTTTATTCGCAAAATGCATTTCCGTTCTACAAAGTTATGCTTTAAAGAATTACTTACATACATATAAATAGCTAAAATACCCTACAGTGTAGCTTTGATGATAGAACACAATAATTCTTTGATAACAAAATATACAAAAAGAATACTCATCACAATAAAACAGGAATTACATTAACACCTATAATTTTCTAAACTATGCTTCTTCAAATAATCAGTATTTCAATTCAGAGCTGTTCAAGCTTAAATACATAATAATATCATGAAAGCTGACTACAACAGTAAAAAATGTTAATCTGTATTGATAAATCAACGACTTAAACATTAAGAAATTTTTAACACTTTAAATAATAAATCATTAAAATTCGTATAGGCAAAAGGGAGAATAAATTTTACTTGAATTTATTTTTAATCCCTTCCATTACAGGACAACATGCGCTAAACAATTTTCTGCAGAAAGAAAAATATATTCAGCAACAATGGCCTGTTGGCTTCCAGTAAATTAAATGCGCTATTCTTATGTCTTATAATGGTGCTCTTATTTTTAAAGTGCGTATTGCCAATACAAAAATTTTAAGGTGTGCCATTCTATTTTGTTTTGTGAACACAGAAAACAACTAAACTGAGAAATACATTTCTTGTGTATAGAAAACTTTTATCAGAGTCGAAATTATATTTTCTGAATTGAAGTAACAAGTTGGTGCATACATCGTTCTTGAAAAAACTGTTTGGGACGAGTTGTCTTATAAAGAAAAAGATCCCGCTTTTTATTTTAAACATGATTTGCATCTTAAATCATATCGACCAACTAGTATTTAAGTTAAGGAAGAATCTGGCAATCAAAAATCAAAATAACAATGACACCAGGAGTCAAACATGCATGTTTAGTGAATGATAAAGCGTAACTGATTGTCTCATTAAGAATAAAAGTTACAAGGAAATATGCATATTAATAATTATTTAGCAATAAACATTTCTAAAAATAAACATGTAGCTTCCGTACACTACAAATTTCACAGCAGACCCAATCATTTACACAAATATTCATGGCAGCACAGAAAATGTCAGTAAAAAGTAATTTCCTCAGTTGGTTAGTCTTAAACTGTTACAAGTAACATCGAGGAGTAAATAAATTTAACATTCTATTCAATATATTCTAAACAAACGAAGGTGGCGGGAGATGAACTTCGTCAAAGCAATTCGTACAAGATATTGGCGAAGTAATTGTAGAGCTTGATTTTGTTTGACAGAGACAAATGCGCAGCAATGGAGACAATTACAAATGCTTTTCATGTGGCGTAACATCTACTGTACAAGCTTCCATTTTTCTCGGGGAGTTACTTGTACTTTACAAGCTTCCATTTTCTCGCGGAGTTACTTGTACTGTAGAAGCTTCCATTTTTCTCTTGGGGGAGGGAGGAGGGATAGTCATCTATTTGTAAGTGCCCTGTTCCTACTAAACAGCCGTCACCCTTCGCCAGTATCCTGTTGCTTTCGGCAAGATATTGTATTCTCCCTAATGTCTCCGATGAGAAACAAACGAAAGGATTCTTTTAGGAAGCAGAAAAACTGTAATTGCCCCCATTTTAAAGTGTTACTTTGGAATACTAGTGGATTTACATAAGACAAATTCTCTGAATTTAAAGCTACTCTTTTTAATGAATATGCAGATGTCTCAAGCATTGTGGAACGGAAGCTTCGACATAACAATACGAAATGGAGGAGCCCAGTTTATGGCAAAATTTCATTCGTCGAAGAACTAAAACATTGCAAAAAAATGATCCAACTCGAGGTCAAGAGGATTAAAGGTGTAGAAGGAAAAACTTATTTCCATATAATTTTTTTATATACCCTATCAAAACATAAATCAAATTTGAAATACTTTTCTTATGATTGGAATAAACTTTCATTGGTTAGGGACAATTTTAATACAAATGCTAGGAAATGAAGTTATAAATTGCCCTGCCAAGGAATATTTTATTGACTCAGGACTTATTTACTACGTACTAAATGTCCTCGGAAAACCTATTTTTCTTTCTTATGATGTCAAGACTTCAAAGCTCAAATTAATTGCTTGCTCATACTAGATTTGTTTTAAACATCCATCATTCGCTTTTAAATAGCCCTGAAAGTGCTAAGCGTGACATTATTTCGGCTGAAACAATTTTCCAGAAATGGTAAGGTTTCTGGTGAAGGCAAGCGCTAGAATTTAAAAAAAATTTATTGGTACAAACTTAGTCAATTAGTTGAAAATTCGTACTTTTTTTTTCCTATTGAAAGATTTAACAGATAACTGCATGATAAGATACGATGATTATTAAAGAATGCACCATGTTTTGCATCGCAAGGAATCCAAAGAAAAGAATTATTAAAAATTAAAATTAATTCTTAATTTTAATTTTGAATAATTAAAATTAAGAATTAATTTTAATAATTAATTCTCAAATTAAAAATTGCAAAAACCAAAGGAACAGAGAGATTAAGCGAGAAAGAAAACTACATTTACAGGCATGAGGGAAGATTGTATCAATCTACGTAAGAAACACCCTGTCCTCAAAAGAGAAATTTTTAGTTCTGTGCACGCTACTTGGACTTCTAGGCAAAACTGCACTTCAGAAGTGATGGGTTGAGGGCTCATCATTTTCTTCCAAAATTAAATGGCCAGACAGCAAATTGTTGCCAATTTTTTATTTAAAATAGTAAAACTTTCACTTCCACTTTAGATACTGCAAACGTCTTTAAAAAGTATTGTTATGCGGTCAGTAATTTTTGCTCCCCGAGAAACAGACACGTTTATTTAACTCCTAATAGTTTAACCCAAGATAAGGATAAAATTTTTAATTTAACGTTAAAAAATTTCGATAAACAGGCTGTCCTTGCCAAGTTAATGGAGTACCAAGCTAACAGTCCTGATGAGAATTCCTTGACGCAAGTATTTATTTTATTCCTTATAAAATGCTCATATCCTTCCTATTGCTTAACAGTGCGAAAAGTTCACAGCACATTCACAGTTTTAGACCCTTACTGGTATTTTGCGTAAATTAGACAGGATGGTGGCAAATAGGCTTCAGCTCATTATGGAGAAAAATGGCTTCAAATCAGAAAAACAGAATGGGTTCAGAAAATAACAGGAACATCGTTGAAAAGACACCTCGCTTTCCACAGGAGAAAGATGGTTTTTCATATGAAACACTATACACTGTCTGTCTTTATAGGTTTTAAATCTACCTTTGACTGAGAGAAAAGTTGTTGAAAAAATTTTGAAAGAAGAAACTGATTTTGGGTATCTTTTTTCTCAATCAAAGATTTGTAAAGATGAAGTACGGAAATATTAAGTCTTTCATTTAAATTAGATAAGGCATATGACAGAGCTGTTTTAAGTCCTTTCTTATTTAATGCCATAACAAATGATATTATTGAAGAATTCAGTAGTCGTCAAAATGTCCAAATACTGCTTTATGCAAATAACCTTGTGATGAGGCCGTTCAGAATAGATATTAAAAAACTGAAAGACTCCAAAAATAAAGCGTTATTCAAACTTTCTGAACAGTCATATGAAAATAAAATAATAATAAATCGTGAGAAATCTACTTTCCAGCTTTTCAAGCTGGCGGAACCAAATTCATTCTGTAAATCTTTCCGAAAAGAGCAACCTCTATCATCATAAGCTAGGGCTTCCAGCGCCTGGGGACAACTGCAGATTTCGCGCCCCCTCCTATCTGCCAAGAATGGAAAACATTTCATTCTTAAATTTCTTAATATCAATTTGGCGCCTCCTAGATGCTGCTCCCAGGAACACATGTTCCCCCCTAACTACGCCTATGCCTATCATGTACGGAAAATTCCATTAACTCGAAGACAATTTTAGTTCCAAAACTTAACTGGACGAAACGAAGTTCAAAAGGCAGGAGTTGGCTTATCAAAAGACTTTAAAAAATAAATAAAATTACTAAAAGAGTAGCTGGAATTATATGGGATACTTCATAGGAAAATTTTGATTCATGTTTTTGTTTACCGATTCTCACAGTACGTTATTTAAACTCGATATTACACAAAACTGCGATTTTCATTTATTCACAGCAACCGCGAAATCCACATCAATATAATCGACAGAATTATATCGAAAACCGGTACTGAACCTTTGTCCGATTTTAAAGCCAAGGCAGTTTTAATTCTAAAAAGAAACCCATTCAGAAGAAATTATCGCTTTTGGAATAAAAAACTATAAACCTCTTACAAAGAGTTTTAAAATAATGTCCGGTATTTTAAGTCCTACAAATGCTATCAGGGCTGAACTTGAAATGCGATATACAGACAGACAGCCGTTTATTAACACACTTATTGTGGAAGATTTGAACGCTGTCAATTTAGAACAAGTTCTCATACAGAGTTGAAATCTTCTGTTTATGAGAAATAATCATTTCTAAATGACTACATATTTAATACTTATGATCTTCATATGTTAATCCAGGAAAAGCAGGTACTGGAGCTTTCTTTCAGTTAAAAGTAGCCATGGGAGCTTTTTGAGATAATTTTGATCTCTAAATCTCTATAGTTCTCCTTTTAATGCAAGGCTGGAAAAGGACTATACAAGATTGGAAGTTTTATTGATTTTAAAGATGCCACTGAAATGCTGGTGATTACAAATCATTCATCTTCAACAGCTGAAGTACATTTTAAGGAAATCAAAGTCATCTTTTTGATAATGAAAACAGGTTGTTCTCCAGTGGACATCAATTCGGTTTGCAATTGCAGCAATGAAGATACAGATACATTTGCTAAATCAGTTTTTTTTTTTATTAGCCCATCCAAATCTTTTTTCTATACTAAACTGTATTATGCATAACCTTATCTTCCTATGCAAAACTGTAAAACAAACCTTAGCTCTAAATTCAAACTAATAACGGCTTCTCTACTAATTTGATAGTAAGGCACATTCGCTCCAGAGTATTCTGCTGACAAGAGCTGGGAATATCTTAAATGAGCAAAAGACAGAATTCCTCCTTATTTACCTAGCAGGACTAGAGTAACCTGTGTCCTTCCCCCCTTTAAAGGATTGACAAAGACTAAAATCAAAATCAAAATAAAATAGAATCTAGCTTCAACTATAAAACAAGAGACAAGAATATTAAACATAAAAGAATCATCGTTATTGTAAAAGTTTATTTCGATATATCAAAAACAGTTTCATTAAAATATACTTCATTTTAACACACAAAATATTTATTTCAAAAAGTTAAGAAGTATGTTTAAGCTAACAAATCTTATGCGAATTCGAAGTATACCTTGTGCAAATGGGTAGGGTTTGCTTCGAAAATTTTATAATCATCTTACTAGAAAAATTAATTTACGTAGTTAATTACACTAGATCAATACATACATCGGTGCATGATAAGACTTCATAATTGGTCCCTGAATGGGGTTTAGATTCTAAACTAGTTGTCTACATATAAAAAAAATCCATTAATACGAATTTTATTTGTTTACTTTTCATACAGCACGTCAAAGGTGCGGAAAAATAATGTATAGTCCTTTTTCATTATACACACACATTTCCCTCGTTAGGTTTTCAAAATATGTTTCTAACATGTCTCTTACAAAATGAAAAATGAACTCATAAGGATGCAAAAATATAGCTAATCAAAGACATGCATAAATGCTAAATCATTTTATATTACAAGTTTCTAATAATGAAATTCATTACAGCAAATCACTCGATACTGCAATACAAAAAATTAAATTTTTTCTAACATAAATTACTAATGTTAGTTTTCAAGCATTTGTAAAGAAAGACAATGACTTACTAATGTTAATGTTTTATGAACAACCGTATTTTTAGAGTAATGCTCATACATCTTTTGTGAACGACTATTATGTTGAATACATTTTAGTCCATTTTCCAGTTAATTATTTATTCATAAAAGTAAGTATTATGTGCATACAAAGTACATTAATACATAGATATAAAATGCATATACATCAATCGGTGATCACAATACTTGTTTTTTATGCTTTTCGATTACTAACAGAAGTAAAACTGATCTGAAATTGCATTCAAATGCTGCATTCTGAAAACAAAGTTTCTTTTTTGGGGAAGATTCTAAGATCAGTTTCAATATCAGTTTTAAAATACATACAGCTTGGCTTCGTCAATTATGAGGCACACAATTTACCCAACGTTTTTATATTACAAAATGAACTTTAAAACTATGCATAAGAAATTCTAATATCATCTATGTCTCAAACAGGGTATATATACCACTAATGGTAAGTTACATTATATCTGGTGGTACAATTTTTACACAAAAGATTTAAATGACTGTTCAAAATAAATTCAAAATAAATGTAAAATGGAGTTCCTTTTGGTATAAATATTGGTATATATATTTTTTATTCTTTTTTATGTAGTAACAAATTCAAAAAGTTTGAGAACCCCTTCCTTATCTATGTTATCTTATTTCAAACTTTACACAATTAATTTACGATTCACTGCTCAGCAATACGTATTTCTATGAAATATGCAGAAATTGCACAAAAACAATAAGTAAAACAAATTTTACTCAGCTAGCTTGGTTGTTCACTTAGTTATAGCAAAGAACACGGGAGTTACTTGTCTTTAACTGAGCTAGAGAAACATTTAAATTTTAAAAGATTAAAGTATTTTCTGTAAGCTAAATTTAACAACTTTTAATAAAGTTCAAACACAAAAACTGTGTTATTTTATAAAGGCATGAAAAAAATAATTTTTAAAATAAAGTTAATATTAGTTTTTTACTCGTTCATTTGTAACACTTCAAAACATACAGCAATATATATATATACACACACAAATATACATATACAAGGTGTGTCAAAAAAGACTGCATGATTAAATATCTCTTGAATGGTTGGACAGAGACCAGCTTAGCCCTTCAGATTATGATGCAATTACAAAGCTTAGTAAAAACTTAAATTTTTGTGAGAGACCCAAAGGAAAATGAGAAATAATTTTCCTAGCCGAATTAATCACCTCCTTGCCCCCCCCCAATAAAAATATTCCTCATACAATCATAATAAAATCAGGTTTCATTAAATAAATTTCATTGGTATCACTTAAAAAATTGCTAAAGATGGCAATGCATATTAAATTTTTAACACAAATTTCTCAAAGATAACATCTGTGTTTGACTAAAAATTAGAATTGGTTTCAAATTACCATTTAACCATATGACACATAAATCGCTAATTTTTTCCCCACGAATTTTCATCATAGAATAAAGATGTCGAAATTTTTACTGAAAGGTGTCATATAATCAAAACTATCGCAGTCATTATTTAATTTATTTCTCGCATGGAATCATGGAACTGTGACCTACTGTTCAACAAATGTTTAGTCACACAATCAATACAGGATGACCAGAAAGAAACTGATGAAAAAAGAATGACATATCCGAAACTAACGTGTTAATTGCATTGTGGTTTACATAGCTGCAAAGAGCTCAAAATTTTTTAGCACACTTCTTTGAGCACCATTTGTAGCTCGAGCTATGTCTAAACGATACTCTATCTCATTCCATTCGTTCGAAAGCATCATTGGGTGACCTACCGTTTCCGTGATTTGAGTACGCAAATTTAGAGCGGTTAAAGCCATTCCGTGCTGTCTTTCCGACTAAAAAAGCTTTTGAGTTTTTCTTTCCAGCTATATAAAACACAACGAAATAAATACACTGATTTCGAATATATGTATTACACTTTTTTTACACTGCTTCTTTCCCTGACACTCTGTACATATATTATATACAGTGAACCCTTTCTAAAACTACCACCCATGGTTCCTGACAATTTGGCTTTTGTGGAAGTGGTCGTTGACGATTGTCAGTTTGCAATGGATAAATTTTCTTCAAAGCTGTTCGAGGCTGTTAAAGAAAAATAATGATCTAGAACTATTTTATCAATATTTTTACACTAATAAGACTACAAATTAATCACAATAATATAGCAAAGCAAAAAAAAAACTTAGAAAATGACCTACACTCTACTCTATTTTTCTCAAACGTTGGATGCGAATAATATTCCAAAACACATAAAATATTTCTTACGTGTAATAAATAATACTCCTCGAGAAACGAGAAACAAACAACAACAACAACAAAAAAACCTATAAATCCATGTTTAGCAATTTTAAAACCCGTCGCTATTTATACAGTGAAATTCGCCAACCTGATTTCCTATTTTGTTTGAACACTTTCTTACTAAAGCAGTTTAAACATTACAAATAAATGAACCATTTCGTTATTTTTAAATTATATTCAAATTGTTTGAGCCTCTTTATCAGAATTTAAAAGTTTATGGAAAAAAAAAATTACCATCACCCAGGATTGTTACCTCCAGAAATGTGGATTTTCGATTTGCATACTATTGCACCTTAAACTCACATTTTTTAAATATAACGAATAGTGCATTACAACCAGCGTTTGTTTTGACGCAGCATCACTGTTGTTACCCTTTTAATTTTTCAGCACCATGTATGTCTGAACCTTTGAATGTCAAACATTTAGTGCATATTAATAAACAATAAGGCATCGTCTCATCAACATTATAAAGGCTCTTGGAATTATCATCTTTTATTAATGTCATTACCAGTTTGTCGTATCAGTCTGTTCAGACATTTAATTGAAAAATTAGTATAAGCAAATCAGGAATGTGATGAATCTTTAAAGTACATCAAATAAGCCTATAAGTTAATGATATTACACTGAGACAAGGAATAGAATTTATGCTTCAGAAATATATAAAAACTGATTTTTGATTTTTAAAAAAAAATATAAGGAGACATTCCATAATTTGCATAGTTTCTGAAAATATTTTAAGCTGATATCGAAATTAAGACGTTCCAGATCGTCGTGAATAAAACGTACTTGATGGTGTAGGTCCGTCTGGGAAATAACCATTTTAGAGAAAATATTCTAATCAAGTACTGATGCTTATTTATGTTCTGAAAAATACTGGTCATTTTCAGAGCAGATTATGTATGGGAGGTGGTCTCCAAGAAAGGATTCACCGTATATATACTCCGTTTATTTTAACATTAGTTTTCATATACAGGGCTCTAGTTAAACAACTTGAAATGTGAATAAAATATACCTTTATAAAAGATTTAGGCAATTTCATAAGCTTAATTTCTTGCGTACATTGTAAATTTAACAACATTAAAAAAAGAACATGGAATAAATATATAATTCTAAAATAGGATAAAATTTAGTCTTTAAATAAAAGCATTTTAAAGTTAAATAAACAAAGTACGAATGAAGATCATTTTTCAGAGAGCCTTTTAAAGTTTTGAAATAAAGTAAAAGTGTATTCCTTTCATGTGCAAAGAAGAATTATACATGGATTCAACTATTGTCAAGATATGATGGTTGTATAATAAACATATTTTATGTTAAAAATTCAGAGTTTGAATACAAACTTTTACAAAAATTCTATTCAGGAATTTAAAGCATATGAAATATATGTTCAAAATTACAGATACAGAGAAGTGTACACTCTGAAGTTCCAACAGAATGTTCATTACCATTAAACTTAAAATGCATCAAGAATAAACAAAGCAAAATTTAATATTACAATACAAAAAACTTTTCAAACATTAAATTACACGATGTTCATTTTTTATGAAAAGCAACTATATACCATAAAAATTTTGCAAAATCCAATTCTTTATACATAAAATAAATACACTTCCTCATACGGAAAAAGGTATTTTTAACAGCAAGCATGAAGTTTGTCTTGCTTTAAATTAATTACTTTACGTTAATTTTTATATTATACATATTATAAAAATTAATATATTATATATATATATATAACATTATATTATACATATAATAACATTTATATTATTTACGTTAATTTTTATATTATACATTACATACATAAAAACATAACGCTTTTCATTTATTTGATGCCTTATTGGATTCATATTTCCCTTCTCAATCTTAATGTCATTCTTCCCTTAATTTAAACAATTTTAAATCCAGGTGAATTTGCAGGATAAGAAAAAATGAAGATACTAAATTATGTCAAAAAAAGGTTTTCAATTAATAAATTAAAGGGAAGAAAAGGGAGAAAGCAAAATATTATGATTACCATGTTATGCATGGTTCCTTAAAAGATGTTCATTTGGTACCATTTGATAAATAATTCATTAAGAGGCACCTCGTTCAATATTTAACCTAAGTTACACTCAAGCAAATTAACCTTAAGAAATCCAACATTAAGTAGGTGTTTAGAGTGGTTAAGTTTATTCTGGAGGAGGAAACATGAAAAATCATCAGTGCCTTCGCTGGGTTGGTTTGGTTTACTTAATTTACAGGAAAGCACTACAGGGCTATCTGCCTAAGGGGAGGGATACCTTCATGGAAGATTTTCTAAGGGAAACTGGCTCGTATATACGTTACACATGAGGAAAACCAAGAAAACGTCCATGCAGCCTACCCGTTCGCGGGAGTCGAACCTTGGACCAAACTACCAATGTTTACCGACTTTATCCCTGGGCCGCTGGTGGGCTTTTGCTCAAATTTCGGACTCCAGTAGCCAGACAAGTTTCTAATAACACCACGAAAGCATGTGATAAGGAAGCAGAAATTTCCTTACAAGTGTGCTTGCAACTGAGCACTGAATTTAAAGTAAACATAACACACAGTAGTGTGTTATATACATATATAACACTCCATTGTGTGTTATGTTTAACTAAGGTTTTAATCAGTATATAAGCATTAATATTCTTAAAAGATTACTTAGTTTACCATCCCTCTGCCGAAAATCTCTCCCAGTTACATGTATTTCGTTCATCACCATCATTTTGTTAATATGACGGCTAAATTTAGCTTTATTACACACAAATGATGACGTAGATAACTGTGTTTATTATATAGTATATAATATTTACTATGAGAACTCAAAAAATAGCCCGTCAAAATGCCAAATTTTAAGGAGCTGACTATAACAGACACATACACAACGACTCTAAAATAACTCGAATATTATTTCTTACTAAGAATTAGCCTGTGATGCAAATCGTTTTTTTACTGAGATCTTTAAACATTCAGATGTTGGCACATTATGAAACTCAAACGGAATATTTTCAAAATTATTAGATTGAGCTAATTAAACACAAAAACCTTCAATATATTGACAATAATTCAGTATAATCTTTCTCTTTTTCTGAGTATTTGAAGGATTTAGGCAGCCATTCAATTAAGGACTAGCAATTTTTTAATACGTTTGAAAAGAAAGACATATTAAAATAAAACTTCGGATGAGTTTCACTCTATTATACTTCATATTCTTTTCAGATTGAACCACAAATTTTCCAATAAATTCATTTTCCGACTATTTCCTAGCCAAGGCATAGCATCAGCTTCGCAAAAGGACTTTCGGCTAGACATCACTTTTAATTTCCCCGTTTCTAATGAAAATGACATTATACACTTTACAAACGTTCAAGCTTTCTCCGAGGTTCGAAGCCAGGCTCAAGACTATGGCCATTGAATTCCTTTGCCACCATGATAACTGGGCACATGGTGGTTATACATACGCACATGCGATTATACATGCTATCCAGCCTAAAATTCTAGAAGTATACAATCTTAAAATAGAGAAGCTGGTGGTAGCGAATCAAAAGCCTTCGGGTCCATCCTCCGAGGTGTTCTCCATCAAAACTCAGATGGAGCTTATCGTTCCTCGCCAATGTAATTCTACCGCTCCCCTGCCCCCTCGTGATGCAACTTCGACATAGTACTTGATGATGAGCCGGCTAAGTCGATGGATTCGACGATTATCCGTAATTAGCAGAGAGTGACGCCTTTGGGAGAAGGAATATTTGAAGCAAAATTTATTTTCCTAAAGCAGTGATATACTGTTCTTATTTCACATTTTCTTCTACGATGCCTTTCAATATTCATCACTCACTAGGCCATCACTAACATTAGTTGCCTGATACAGTTTGTTGAACACTACGATAAAGACATCATCGAAGGTTAATTTTGGATATTTTTCCAAGGCTTACAAGCTTTCAGTCTGTTGCTCAATAATGTTGTTCTCATTGTATCAACTAATATTTCCAAAGTCAACTAATAGACTTATTTTTATTTGCTACAGTTCGAACAATCCCATTTTTCGCGATTAATAATCTTTCTTCCAGCTCACTGAAAGACATATAAGAAAAATTAAGGGGAAATATTAAATAAAAGTAACAGATAAAACTAAATAAAAAGTTCACTAAAATATCTTTTTTCTTTTCTTTTTTTTTCCTCGAGAGAGATTGAAACTAATGAATTATCCGTCTTAATGTCTGTATATCGCATTCTGCAGTAACAACACTTTTTTAATCAATAAATTTAAATTGAATAATAATAGATGAAATATTTCCATTTTAAAATGGTGTACATATTATCTTAAAAAAATAGCAGAATGAAAATAATTTGTTGTTTAATATAACAACAGTATATTATTCCATATATGTTTACAAGAAACACAATCTGATTAACACTTTATTGAACCCAAAAACTGTTCGGACAATACACCTGAAAACCTTTCTATGATACCCTGACTCATAGCTATTTTCAGTTGGATTTTTAATGGAAAATTTCTAAGAGATTTTAGTCTTAAAATACAATTTAAAACCAAGAAAGTTAAAATGCTCTTCAAAATTATCTCTTATAACAAATTAGTCAATGTGTAATCACAAATTTAAATTATCAAATACGCTAATTTATTTTTTCAATGCACTGTCACAAAATAAATATTAATCTGGATTACATAAATTTTAGAATTAATTTATTAACTGGGCTAATGTGAAAAAAAATCAGTCATAAATAAATAAAACATGGATTACTTATTGTCTAATCGTCAATAAAGATTTTTAATATTTCTTCTGGAAAAGGCGTGCAGACCTTTATTGCGAAGCATGCTGATATGCTTTAGACAATATGTAAAGTACTGTCCAAAGTTATGATATCATTAAACTCAAATTCAATTTATTGTGTTACGTAATCTCACATCATGTCTGCACGTTATAATACAGCATTATTGTTCCTTTTCTTTTCCCAACTTATCTACAAATCTTTGAATGAAAATAACTGACTCTCACAAAATCTTTGTCTATCTTACTCCATATTTTCTTCAATTAATTTTATTCCAAGCCTTAAAAATGAGATCACTGTACCAAAAATTTTCATTGCATTTCTTCCAAAATGTGTAAGTTTTATAGGGTTTCCTTTATTTTGCATAAAGAATTATTTTAAGTTTGATACTTTTCCTGAACTCCTCTACTTCCCCTCGCCAAGATTTAAAATGTAAGGTTAAGTGAAGTGAGTATTTAAACTGTTGAATCTCTGAGTTTATTCAGAGCATGTTTTCGCTAGCCAGTGCAAGTTTCGTTGCTACCTCTCTGTTACGCCCCTTGGCCATTTCAGAAAATTGTTATGCCTGTTAGGTTTTGTTGAGTCAACCTTAAGTTAGCCATACTTTAGCGTGCCATTCCAGCACTATTCTAATTAGATTTTGAATTGATTTATATTCTATGCTTAAGTTTCACCTCAAGTTGATGTTTTTTTTTGTAAAGCACGAAGATCGTACCTTTCTGTTATTAGTCGAAATTAATAAAGGGTTAGTTTCACCCTTCTTCTGTGATAGTACTTCATTCATGCCAGTGCGAGAATTCGCCAGGATCATTTTAGAATCTAGCTGAGTTTATGTGGAATAGGGCAGATAGATCTTGAAGTTTTTTATCTTAAACTGCCAATCTACAGAATTATTTTAAGAATTTATTTGGAGGATGCAAGGATAAGCTACATCTGAATAACCCGAAGTTTAGTTAATGCTAGTATTAGGACGTAAGAATAACTGAGAGTTTAGTAATAACAATTTAATAGTTAATTTTGATACATATGTTTACTCTAAATACTTTTTTAATAAAAATTACCTGCACTATGTAAAATAAAACAAGCAGATTTTGATACATTAGCTTGCAACAATAACTGAGATACTTTGCAGATAATAATGCACCAGTTAAAATAGTTGCTTCAGTTGTTAACGCAAAACTTTTAATTAACCCATAGCTCAATAATTCAGAATTTATGTGATCGCAAAGAAAATGCAATCCTTTTCAACTAATTTAATATTTCATACAAATTAAAACATGTAACACATAAATTCGAAAATGTTATAAAAGATATTACTTTTAATATAAAACTAAATTAAAAACTTGTGATGGCATTTGGCTGCTCTGTAATACAGAAATAAGACTTGTAATCAAAAAAGAGAATATCACTCAATGACAGGTGAAAACGTCCAAGCATTAGTACATTATGCATTACAATTATAGTATCCACCAGGAAGTGAAATATAATAATCTCAGATATCCATACGAATTGGAATCATAGACCATTCAGATATTCAAAAATATGCAAAAAAATTAAGTTGCATTTTCCCTTACATATATCAGATGTGATCATAATGCAAATAGTTTTGTGTTTCAGCTACCTGGAGATATTTTAAAAAATCACATTTTTTTTTTTTTTTTTTTTTTTGGGAATATACCAAAAGGAAAGTAAAAGATGATAAATTAGTGCACAATTTTACACAGAAAACTTTAATTTGAGAAGGTTACATACAAAATCATTAGCATCAAATTAAATGTGGAACCTGTAATACATGTGAACAGATATGGCATACATACATATAACGATATTTTTCAGATTATAAGATGCACCCTAAATTCATGACGTAAATAACAATAATTAGAACTCTATGAAATAAAAATTAAATAATGAAACAATAATTAATCAATCATTGAGTGTTCCTAAGTATTTATATATATTCAATACTTTTATTCTTACTTTTATCAACTTTTTTGCTTTGCGACTATGTCAACTTATTCTGAAATGGACTGCAGCCTAGAAATTTTTTGTTCCCTAGTGATGGAAATGATTGAATAATGTCATCAAAACAATGAATGGTTGCATGTTTACATGAATGACCCTTGATAACTCAGGAAGATCTGGTGCTGATGTTAGCTCTCTTTCCACCAATTATTTACTTATTGATTTTCAAAGCACGGCATTTGATGGTGAGTTTGAGGCTATTCAGACATCACTTCTGATTCTAAAACATAAACTCCCAAATTTCTCAAGTGCTGTTAGCTTTCAAGATTCTTCCACTGCCTTACAGGCCGCAGCCGATCAAAGTAAACCATCTTCATGCCTAGAAGCCCAAGAATGCTAATTATTACTACAATATTTATGACCCCCCCAAAAAAATAACTACTCTACAATGGATTCCATCTCACTGTTGCACATCTAGTAACGAGAGAGCAACTGGTCTTATAAAGAAAGTCATCGAAATAACACAATATATTTCCAATAAAATATCACTTAAAGCAGCTTATAAAATCATAGACAATGAGATTAAAAGTTCTTTTATTGATGAACTTCAAAATTACATTATAAACAAAATGTGGAGCAGGGTTTTGATGACTTACTAGCTTACCTTTGAGGTACTGCAGTAATTGCATTCCAACTGAGAGTCTGATATGACAAATTGACAGCCTATTTGTATAGGATTAGAACTTTCGATAGCCCAGGGTCTTCTCTCTGCAATTCTGACTTAATAAATGGTAATCACATCCTTCTTTGTACTGTTCTAACAGAATTCTCGGTTCAAAGACAACTGGGAGGCTCAAGATTGTGAAGGTTTCTCTTCTTGATATTTTAACTTTTTATTATTAATTGCCTAAACTCGGCATCTGCTACCT
The DNA here is from genome assembly GCA_000611955.2 of Stegodyphus mimosarum. Classification (NCBI taxonomy): domain Eukaryota; kingdom Metazoa; phylum Arthropoda; class Arachnida; order Araneae; family Eresidae; genus Stegodyphus; species Stegodyphus mimosarum. The sequence goes on along the minus strand of KK122141.1, from coordinate 113,516 downwards.
AATTTTATATGAATTTCTTTTTTGATATTTTTACCAGCTAAAGACAACTTTCCAAAAGCTCTTATACACTGTGGAGGGAGGAATAATTATTGTATCTAATAATATAACAGAAATCTTTATGGCTTCCATTAAAAAAAAAGTCTTTTTTAACACATCTCCTTGAATATCAAACATCTTTAGTTTGCTACAACTTCTCTCTGCCATTAAAAATTTCCATTTATATACCAAGGAATAACTTTGCATTTCATATCTCTCCGAAAATCACAAAAAACTATTTTTACTGTATTCATAGTTATTAAATTCATTTTCAATGTAATGTATAAATGAGCTATTAACATACATTTCTAGATGTTGCAACCCACTGATAACAGCTTCAGGTACATTGATTACCTGAACTTTCATTTTAATAGCATTCTTCATTCTTAATAGCTCTGAAAAAGTACCATATAAAATGGTTTCTTTAACTCTTTTGCACTGGTAGAGGCTAAAATCTGTTTCACTCAAACATCTAAAACACCTGAATATATGTATTTTGTTGGAAGAGATTTCCTTTCCCCATGTGAAGCAGATTGCTACAGACCTAACAATAACCTACTTAACTGAAAGGATAACTTCTTTCTTAGGATCTTCCCACACTTTAACCACTGTTTGCAGTTTCCTCTTAGGACAGGATTGCAAATGCTAAACAACTCCAATAGCTAAACATTCACACTAAACAAAGGAGAAGGATGGTGCATTCAAATAACAGAACTAGTTTTAGTCACTTTAAAGGAATGATTGGCATGTCATTTAACAACTCCGGAAAGCAATGAGCCATGCATTAACCTGATAAGGGGAAGTACCAGGTAGAAAATGATTCAGACATCTGGGCGACCTGCTGTTGTCTGAGTGGTCAGGCGTTTTCGTCGACTTCGATGTGGAAGAGTTAATAAACCACCAGAAACTTTTGATAGCCCCCCTCAAATCCATAGCCACATTCCCACTTCATCCACTTTTGTTCATGAATACAAATACCCTTCTGCAAATTTTCTTGCAGTATTGTCTTCTTCTGCACATTAACACACACAGCACTTCCATTCAGTGCCCACAGAATGTTTATTCCCAGTAGAGTTACATAGTTGGAGACTTTAACAGAGACAGTTTTATTACTCAAAACATTCAAAGCTAATAAAATTTTGTCTGCATTATATATTTGGGTCAACACAAAGGTTTCTCCTAAATTTCAATTTATAATGTAGAGGTGAAATATTAAAACTTCTCTTTCAAAAACTTCAGGCAGTTTTGGCTTTGATTCTGATAAAGACAAGTTAATTGATTCCATTCAATTAACAAATCAATTTCATCAGGATGCAAGACCAGTTAAAGTCATTCAGATTATTGTGCTAGATATAATCTATTTCATACTGAAAACAACAATGAAACATTTTCTATTGGAATGAATAGAAATTGTAGTCAGTATTCAGTAAACATGACATGAAATATGTTTTTAAAAACACACCATATGTTGAAACCCTCTTCCTCTCATATCCCACTTACTGGCCCTTGTCTTCTTAAATACACAATCCATAAATATGTTTCCTCATCTGCTTTACTTCTATAGACTCTCACTCCCCAATTTTTGTTTTCCTTCAGCAAAAGGTGCACTAACTGATAATAACTGAAATTAATTTTTTAACTATGCCATACGTAAAAAAAAATTTTCTCAGCCGCTCTACTTCTTATGTAATCCCCAAAAGGGTGCAATATTTTTTTGATAATACATTATATAGTAGGTGCCACTTAATGCATTTGTGGTTAATGTTTTCAAATTGCCAAGTCCTGCTTGTTTCCTGTATATGAAAACATGAAAGTACATCACTTTTTGTGATCAAAATATGAAAAAATGCACTTTTTAAACTGAAGTAAATTACAGAAATAAAAGATAAAATCACAAATAAGGTCAAAATACAGCACAGAAATTGCCAAATGACAAAGTAATATCACCATGTAAGGGATTAAATCATAAAAGAGTTTGAATTTTATTTAAGTCAACAACGTACAAAGGAACTCATGTTTGAAGTTCAAGGAAGATTGGCTGGATTAACCATTTTAGTGTGGCTGAATTCCAGATAAACTTGCTTTTTTGAGTCAAAATCATTTTTTGCTGTGTTTTAAACTTTAGCTTTTTTTTTTAATGAATGTTCTGTTCTAGAAAGCACTTATTTTTTAAATCTATATATTTATTTTTATCATGGAGATGAATAAAAGGAGTCTAAGGAATGAAGGAGTGAGTCAATGGAATGTTGCTCTTAACTTCAATGTTTCTCAACTCTTCTTATATAAGATTTTAAAGAATCATGAAGATATTATATGCAAATTACAGCAAAATCAAAATGTAAATAAGTGGATTCATAGCAAGAAAGATGACATTGTTGAGAAAGCATTAAAGGTTTGGTTTACAGATGTTTGTCAGAAAGATGTAGAACTTAATAGTCAATTCATGCAGTAGAAAGATGGAGAATTAGCTGTAAAAGATATGAGGTATCAATTGATTAAGATTAGGGGCACAGCATCGTTTAAACAGTTTTCAGAATCGCTATGAATGTATATTCATTCAAACATGAACGTTTTTGTAACAATTGCAGACATTCCCCTAATACCTTTCTTCCTAATTAAAATGCAGCGAAAATGTTTGTAAATTTCTAGTTACATTTATATTAAATTACTTTGACTCCATAGATATTTTGAGACATTTTTTCCAATTGTTTAATATTATCATTCAGTTAATGTTTTCCAAATAGTCACGGACGAAGGCGATCATATTAAGTGGTGCCTACTGTACTACTGTGTGCTATGGTAAGAGGTAAAATTTGCAGTTGCAGATCTTACCATAGCACACTGCAGTCCTGCAACTCCCCACAGTCCCACATATTTTGAATCTCAAGTTGGTTTGTGCGTCACTATTACTAGCATTCTAAAATTAAAATCAGTTTCAAAATGAATTAAATGTTTTCATTTTAGAGGTTTGTTAATTTCTTGTATTCAACTTTAAAGTGTTATATAAAAGACAGAGGTGTCAATGATAGTACAAGCATGCAAAAGCATAAATATAAATCATTATCTAAGCTCAAGAAAGTTAAGGAAAAGGTTATATAGAGGAACAATTGCAAATACATTAATTCAACAAAGAATTTAAGATTTTTTGACTAAAAAAGAAATTAGAAAAGCTTAAAGTTGCAGAATCTAGTTTAGAAGACACTAATGATATTATTCTTTTTTGTGTTGAAAATCTTTCCAATTTTTGGCATCTTATGTATATAGAAATAGAGTAATCTAAGTGGTCGAGTACATGTTTACCAGTGAAAAGAGAGGTAACATCAGGGAACAATTTTTAACTTTAGCTATTTTCCTACGGTTTACCCATGGTAAGGTACCTAGACAGCCAAATATAAGAGGTACAACATGCACTAATAATTCTGAAACTTATATTTAACTAACAAATTGACTTAAAAAAATACAGTTGAGTTTCCTCACTTCTTACCAGACACTATGGCTTGACAACCCTGCTTCACTGTTGTGAAGAATGCTCTGAACTGCATTTTTGCCTTCACTATCTTTTAGAGTTTTTAAAAATTTTGATAAATCTTTTAAAGCTGACAATAAAAAGGAGATGAAAGTATGCTAAGAGAAATAATATCAAAATACTGTAAAATAGTATTAATTATTATAGTTTTATAGAAGACATACTTAATATTCCAAAACATACAGCATTCATAAAATAAGTTTAAAAAACATTTAGAAGAGCAAAAGCATAAATAATGACTTTACAACTGCAAAAATACCTATATTACTAAATTAAAAAATTTACAGCCTACAAACTGAAAAAATACTGAACACCAAAATATCTATGTTAACAGAAGAACAATTGCAAAATTAAACAAAAAGGACTAAAAGTTTAAATACAACATTGTTGCATTTCACAAGAAACTCTTTGTAAGGAATGTTACAAATGACTAGGTGAAAAGAAAAAAATTAATCTAAAAGAGATGCTTTCTAGGTGAAAATTCTTTTGACCTAAGCAGTAAAATATAATGCACAGCTTCTAACAGACACAGTATGCTGATTATGATAACATACACCATTGAGTTCATGAGAAACATGTTTTAAATATGACATTTACATAACAAAAAGAAATATAATTTTGGACGTATAAATGCAATAACAGCCACAAAACACTTTTGATTGTACATATGAATTACTCAGGTTTCTCACTTTATAACAACAATAAACAGACATAACAAAAGCAGAAAGTTTCCATATTGCACTAAAATGAACAAAAGGAGAGAATCAGAAAAACACAATTTTTCTTTTGAACTTCAAAACAATTTGAAAACTTCCAATTAAAAAAATATTTAAAGAAATTCTAAACACACTTAAAAGCACAAAACAGCTGCTAGAAGATATATCACTAAAACATAAAGATTTTGTACACATATTTATACTTTAAAATAATTTATTTTAAATAAGATTGCAAAAGTAAAATCAGAAATGCATACAAAAAACAGCACTGACACTAGCAACCAGAAAAAATTATTAAATTTCTTTGCATACTAAAATCTTCTAAATAATATATCCATATAAACTAACAACACTGAAATTTAATTAATAAATAGCACATGATTACATTATATTCATTAATTACCAAACATTATTCATGTTTCTAAGCATTCTTATAAAACTGAAGATACAATTAGCTTTTGATAAATATTAAACACCTGAATGTTGAAACCTCAACTACAGAAGTTCAGTAACATAGTGCTCTTAAAAGAACAGCTTTAAAATGAAAAGCAATAGTCATTTTCCGAAGTTAAATTAATTACTAGCTCATAATTAATTTAAGTTTTAATGGAAACTTTTAACTAATTTTAAACTAAGATTAAGTGATACAAATTTTAAAAATTCAAAAAATCTGAATTTGGGGAGAAAACACAGTAGCATTAAAAGCTTAAAAAATAGTTTTTAATATTAAGTTTTAATGCAGTAACAGTGCAAAATTTAGTTCATATCAAACAGACCTGAATATAATGTATTCATTCGGTTTACATTATGTATCCTCAAATTACTTTTATCAATAACTGCTAACATATGCAATATATATATATACAAGCATAAAAATATTTTATTTTTCAATAAGGTAAGCAAGAAGTATTTATTTTTAAAGTTAATGTTAGCATCTCACAAGAATATTATCACATTCTTCTTACGTTTACAAAATTTCATCTACAATCTTATTTGAGAAGGTAAGGAAAGGGGAAATGGAATATTAAATGCATGTCACAAGTCTTCTGTTCCCAAAGTACTTTACAAATAAGTAACCAAAATCTTAAAAAAGCTACATTTTATTCAGTAGAAAAAATTTCATTTATATACAAGTGACTAATGTAGACTCTATCTACAAACACACTAGCATACACAATATGCAAAGTGAGTTGGACTTCATGGCATTAAATAGTTCCAATGTACATTTCATTCAGGTACATTTTGTGAATTCCTATGCAATGGTCTTTGGCTGGGGGAAAAAAAAAGTTAAATTTTAGTAGATAAAAGAAAATGAAATAAGTGGACAATGAAAAATATATTAAACTAAAAAGTATATCTAACCTAAGGAACCCAAAATTATAAGGCCCCCACCAGTGGCTGAGTGGTTAAAAACACTGAATACTGGGAATTCAATCCGGGTTTTTTACCACACAAATGGACAGACTGCATTGCTGATTTCATAGTTTTCCAATGCGTAAGGTAAACAGAAGCCAGTTTCCCTTAGAAATTCCTCCATGAAAGAATCCCTACACTTAGACAGACAGCCCCTGTTTGCTTTACTAACATATCACACACCCCTGTGTGCCTAACAGTAGGCACACAGGGGCTGTCTGCCTACACTTAGGCGATAGCCTCTGTGTGCTTTATGACATTCCAATAACTATAAACAACCAAAATATAGGAAATAATAATTCTTAAATAAAGACACAATAATTAATGCCAGAAATAATAATTAAAAAACTTAACAAGTACTCTCCTTCCTGAAAGAGACAACATACATCAGTTTGAGAATAAGGAGCACTTGTGCTTTTTGAGTTAATTTCAAAGTGATATATGCCAAATCAGAATTAATTCACAGAGCAGAAAAACCAGACCTAATTTACTTACGTAAAATTTAGTAAATATGCCAAATCCTTTCTGCAGTATCACAGTGCAGCACAAAATATTTTCACATGAAAAGAAAATTACATAATGTATATAATATGGAGCCTATCTCATGCAGTTCAAAATTGCTCATAGTTTTAAGATCTGACATTATTAAACTAAACTTAAATATATTTAAGTTTTGACAACTGTAAATGATACAGGACATTTATAAACAAAAATTACAATGCTACTAAGCTAGGGAATAATTCAGTAGTGGATGAAGTCCGTGAGCATTCCTAAGCATTCAAAATTGCAGGGATTTCTTCTCAAGTTATCTAACACCTTTATAATTTTATCAACCAACGATTTCAATACATCAGTTTTATTACATAAAACAAAAATTATTAACATTATAAAACCACATTAGACAATACTCATAAAGAAAATATTTCAAAAATTTTTATCTTAGCAAATTAATAAAATTTTAAACATTCACCTCCAGCAAGCATATGCAGGAAATATTTTGTATCAAAATAAATAAAAGTGAAAGTGTTAGACAAAAGCATAAATACACTGTTTAGTTGAATACAGGGCCATTCCTAGGCCACTGGTGCCCATGTAGTTTCCTAAGATTGCTGCCCCAAAATTTAAAAAAAAAATGCTCAATGATTAATAATATTTTTATTTCATACTCACTAAGTACTCACATATGACAAATTGTATTAAAACTACTTACACATGACAAGCACTTAAATGAATTTAAAATACTTATGCATGGTATTGTGAGAGTTCAGCCGCCCTTGATTTTCGCCGCCTGTGTACTTTTATGCGTTGTACTCCTGCAAGGAATGGCAATGGTTGAATACAGGGAACCATCTAGAGGAGGGAATGCCCTCCTAAAGGAATTTCTAAGAGAAAAAGTTTGCTACACATTACCATAAAGATACCAAGAATCCAGACTATTCACTAGGATTTAGTTCTGAATCAAACTAGCACTTCAATAAATACTAATTTAGCATTCAGTTCAAAGTCTAATATTCAGACTTGTCGGGACTTCGGCAATTCTGAATTGGGAATTAGATCGTCAATTTAAATCTAGTAAGATGACTTGTAGAAATTATAAAATTAAAAACACGAAACAGTGTTATGAAATAATGAAGCATTTATAAATATTTACAGGAATCAAAATTTATGAAAAAGAAAGGGGCTCAATTATTATTTTTTTACTTTACTAAACATTTCTTTCAACGTAAGTTGCTGATGTTGCTTTGTTTTTTGTAGTAATACTTTCTGTTTAACTGTACAGTTACAGAAAATTTTTTGTTCAGTTACAATTAAGTCCTATAATTGCTGAGTTGAAAACAACCACTAAATTTTCAGCAGAAATTTTTTCTAGCTCAACAACCTCTGACACTTTTACAGCAATATTTTCTAGACTTAGAACCATACTAGAGATTTCATCGGCCATTTCTTGATTGATGAATAGGGACTGTTATTGCAATGAAAAACTTATACCATTTTCATTTATTACCACTTCTCCACAATTTTCCCCAAATTTGATTAATTGGAAAATTTTATTTTTTATTTGCAATATCCAAAAACCTACAAATTTGTAGCTATCATCATTCAGCCTTCATCATGAGATAGGCAAGTAAAAACAAGCTGTTTTGCTAAATTTTTTTTTTTTTGCTTTTATCTTACTCTGAAGAAGTTAAGATCCAATTGCATAAGTCATTTATTATACTCGCGCCTATTTATTGTGCATGCTTAAGGCTTAAGAGTCCTGAACAAATAAATTCCCATACATACTTAAAGTCATTGCTAGACATTTTGTGTCCCACTCCAGTCTCTGCGGATCCTAATTCTGTCGCCAACTGGCTCAATAAATTCTAAAAATTTTGCCACCAGTAAATTTTGCATCCCAGTGCTTTTCTAAATTCTAAAGATTTTACCATCTCTTAATTCTGTTGCTCTGTTCTTCTCTAAATTGTAAAAATTTTGTCTTCCCCTAAATTCTGCTGCTGGTCCTAGACTATTGTTAAATTTCTCAATGTCAATGCATTCAACATTTCAGTTAACTGCAGTCTGTAATCATTGCAAAGCATAATATTAACATGCTCTTTGGTATTCAATTACTAATATTTTTTAAAAAATTGTTTACATATTGCTGCATGAGTTGTTTCAAGCTGCTATGTGTTGACAGCCATGTGGCGATGAAAGCAAAAAATAAATAAATAAATAAAATAAAATAATAAAAATACAGTACAAAGTCTGTAATCAGGACCTCGGCGATTCCGGATTAGGGGTTTTTCCGAATTATGGATCATCAGTTTAAATCTGGCAAGATGGCATGCAGAAATTATACAATTAAAAATATGAAACAATTAAATTAAATTTATGAAATAAAGAGCAATTATGATCTAAAGGGTATCAAATTTTACAAAAAAAAAAGCTTAATATTTATTTGTTTACTTTATTAAACATTTCTTTAAACAGACATAATTTCTTGTTCAGTTACAAAGTTCCACTGTTCAAGTCCTGTAATTGCTGTGTCGAGAATACCGACTAATAACTTGTCAGTCGAAATTTTTTCATTTTCAATAACCTCTCTGTCACTTTCTTCACTATCGGAAGCGGTATTTTCTGGATCTAGAACCATACTACAAATTTCGCCGTCCGTTAATTGATTGATGATTGGGGCATTGTCGTTGCAATGAAAAACTTCTGTTATATCATCTTCATTTATTAACGCTTCTCCACATTTCTTTACATAACCCAATAACTGGGAAATTTCACCTTTAGTTTGCAATGTCCGAAAACCTTCAAATTCGGGGCTATCATCTTCATTGTCCTCACCATGAAATATGGTAACTGGCCATAAATTATGCCAAGTATTTTTTAACATATCAGGAGACACATCCTCCCACGATCTTGCGATGTTCCACACAGCAGATTTTATGCTAAAATATTTTTTAAATTCTTAAACAGCCTTGCCATTGTTCAAGAAATTTAACATAGATTTTAAAAATGCTACTTTATATTGGCATTTCAGCGAGTGCATTATTCTCATATCCATAGGCTGAATGATAAATGTACAGTTTGGAGGGAAGAAAATATGGATACATTATCTTTCACTAAAACCTTGAGTGAAGTATGCATCGAACAGTTGTCAACAGTCAGGACTATTTCTGAGTCATCAGGTAAACCAACCGAATTCAAATGTTGCCGAGCGTCGGGTATAAAATGATTTTCAAACCAACATTCATTAACGCTTGTGTCATCCATGCTCTTTTATTTACGCGATATATAACGGGGAAAATCGTTACTCCTTTAAATGTTCGAGGTCGTGCATGTTTTCCGATTACGAAACGTTTGCACTTGTGCGTTTCTGCAGTATTTGCGCACACTAAAATTGTTAGTCTTGCTTTGGAATCTTTGACAACAGTTGGAGCCTTTTCTGTACAGGTTGCCAAGGTATTTCACGGTACATATTGCCAGAAAAGACCAGTTTCAGCGTTGTAAATTTGTTCTGGAGATAATTGTTGACTAGTAATGAGTTCAATGAATTCATCTGCAAATTCTTCAGCAGCTTCAGGATCAGCTCAACCTTTTTCACCTGAAATTTTTAATTGTCTTATACCATGGCGATTTTTAAATTTGGTTAACCAACCTGTCGAATTTGTGCACTGAGTGTTTAAGTTCATTTCTTCATGAAATATTTTGGCTTGAGCCATTAGTATTGGACCCGTCAATGGTCCTCGCTGCGACGCTATCTGACGCATTCAATCATCACTTTGTCATGATCGTCACTTTTAGCATAACGAACCCTTTTTCTGTTATTCATTGCAAGTGGGGTGTCGGAATCCACAAAAAATTCAAAAAGTTCCTTTTTCTTTTTGCTTATTACGTATACAGTTGACTTTCCAATGGCATATTTCTCGCATAATTTTGAGACAGATATGCCTTTATCCATTTTTTGCAGCAATTCCACTTTTTGTTTGATGGACATCGAAACATGTTTTCGCTTTGTAGATCCTTTGGCAGCTCCAGAATTGGAAACTCTTTTTCGCATAATCGAAAGTTCAAGCTTAATTTTTATAAAATTGCTCTAACAGTCTGCAAAAAATAACAAGCTGGATCCAATTAGAAGATTAAGAAACAGCACAATCTGCAACATTAACTGAAATGCTTTAGAATCAGTAAAGATAATTTTAGCCTAGATTATGTCTTTAAAATCCAGACCCTTCGCTATTCTGTATCCTCAAAATACCGAACCACCCAAAATACTTTTCCAGTTTCACAGCAATTTCCTTCTCTCCCTGTCCATTAACGCAGAAAATAGGTGTGAAGATTTTGAATGACATCCTTTGTACTTTCTAACAAAGATTCCATTAGGCTTTGACGCCGTTCTTTAGAAAACCATTCTGAAGGTCAGACCAACAAGCCTTTCTGGCTTTGTTATGATCAGGACTGAGATTTTGTTTACTTTCCTTATTTTTATAGGGCCTTTATTTCTGTTTAAAGCTTAAAAAGCACAGTGTACCACAAAAGAAACAACAACGAAATGTCAGGAGCAACCAAACAATAAGAAACCTCTTAGGAAAAGCTGTCTGCAATAAACTGATACAATGCATTTAGAGAAACTGCACCTGCTACTGCATACCTTAGGGGGAGGGAAGAAAACAAGATTGCAATCTCCGCCGTTTTCGAAAATCTCCACATGTTTTATTATGGAAGGAAAAAAATCAAATGTGCAAAAAAAAGTTTGTGGCTTTGAGGTCAGGATTATAGATCATTCCGGATTATTAACGTCCGGATTACGGACTTTGTACTGTAATAATAAATAAGAAAAATAAGAAATAATCATTTGCAAGGTTGGTAGCAGGGATATAAATTATTCAGTACAAGCAAAATAAAGTTTTTGACGTAGAATATTTCGGTTTCATATGTATGACAAGCAAAAAAAGGGCAGCTACAGATGTATGATAAGAAATATTTGTTTTTTTAATAAAGAATTTAATATTCTTATTTAGTGCTGAAGTGAAATTAAGAATCAGAAGTCTTCACATGTTTTATTATGAAAACTATCAAATGCTCATGCATGAAGCATGCAAAAAAAAAAGAGGGGGCTGCAGTGGTCTGGATTTCAGATTATTCTGGGTATCGGAAGTCCAGATTTCACGTTTTCCTTTGTATTTATGTATTCAGCCACTGGACCTCTACCATTTTCGGCCTAGAAGTAGGAAGCATTCCGATTCTCCACGTTGGTCTATTTGGCCCTCTTGAATCCATTAATTGCTAATTCTCATACAGTCAAGCCCAGATTTAAGGCAACTCGAGTGACTGGGCCCAATACTACCAAAACTAACAAAAAGTTATTTTCTGAAATTTAAAGCAAATTGTTTATGATGAAAAAGGATAAATTATGAATTATTTAAATAATTAAAAATATATTTATTTTAAGTTTGCATTGACGGATGAGATTTATTACTGTGTTTATTATAATATATATATAATAATAGAAAGCGGATACCTATAAGTGTTGTTTTTGACTAACGTTTAATTAATCAGATAGTACTATCTTATCTCTCAATTATTCTATTCTATATACATCTTACTCGGTGCATTCACATTCATTTTTTGGGCATTAGTCCCTGTTGCGCTGCGCTCGCTATTAAGTAGATGTAGCTACTATCAAATGTCAATTATTCTCTATTCTTCTAATCGTTTTAATCATTAGTGTTGTATTTTGTGACTACAATTACTAATTGTTATTGTTGAAATCGGTAAGTACTATTTGTATTACATACATTTATTAACAAATTATATTTAAAATTAAAAATGTAAGTATATTTTGTGATTAAAAATGCATTTAATTTTTTCATTATATGTCGAATCCACTGAAGCAAGAAAGGGATATGGGAAGAAAATATAAAAGTGGTAGTCTAAAAAGGAAAATCGAAAGTGAAAAACTCAGAGGTGCTTTGAAACAAATTTTTAAAAATAGATAATGATGACAAAGGTGAAGAAGAAAAAAATGACAAACGTTAAGAAAAAAAGACAAAAATGAAGAAGGAAATAATTATAAAGACGAAGAAGAAGAGTTAAAAAAAAAAAAAAAGAAACACAATTACACAGACTGGAACCGGAAGAAGCAAATATTGGAGTGAAAATGGAAAAACTGAATATAACTGATGATTCTGCTTCTTGGCCCTAGATTATTACTCAACAAATAAGAAACTATTTAGTTAAAAAAGGTCCTGCAAAAATCATCTTAAATGAGTTTCCACACCAAGAGGATGGAACACACTTTTCAAAAGTGCATCTGAAAAGAAAGCTTACGAATGGTGATGAAAAGAAAGCTTACGAATGGTGAAATAATAAGCCATCCTTGGATAATATATTCTGAATCAGAAGACAGAATATTCTGTTTTTATTGTCGGCTATTCAGTATAGGTGCCTCAATTGCACTAGCCACTGTAGGATTTAATAACTGGCCTAATATATATAATAGATTAGTCATACATGAAAAATCGAAAAGTCATTTGATAACTATGTTAAAATGTATAGAGCTTCAATAAAGACTTTCAGTTAAGGAAACAATAGATAATGTTCAACAGAAGTTGTTGAACCAAGAAAAATTTCGTTTGTATATATTTGAAAGATTATTTTCTGTAGTTCACTTTTTAGCTGAACGAAATATCGTGTTCAGAGGATTCATCGAAAAAATAGGCGATGCACAAAACGAAAATCTTCAAGGAATACTTGAATTACTTGGAAAATTTGACCTAGGCCTAATGCAGGGTCATATACAAAGAATCGCCACAAAACAAATACACCAAAGTTATTTAAGCAAAACAATACAAAATGAAATAATAAACTTAATAGACAACAAATTAAAAAATAAAATTATTGATTGAATAAAACATGCAAAATATTTTGTTGTGATTCTCGATTGTACTCCAGATATCAGTCATCAAGAACAAATGTCTCTCAGCATCAGATATGTTTCAGATGGAACATTACTAGGCTTGAATATGATTATATATGAACAATTTATCAAATTTATACATGTAGAGAACAACACAGGAGAAAATCTTTTTTTGTGTGTGTGCGTATTAGAGAAAGAAATTCAACGTTTAGGGCTTGACATCAACAGCATAAGAGGGCAAAGATATGGCAATGGTTCAAATATCACAATTATAACCTAGTACTGGGAGATGTAGCAAAAATTTACCCAGAAGCTTTAACCTTCTTTGGTATTCTCCAACGCCTATATGTTTTGTTTTTGCCATCTTCAAAAAGATGGTTGGTACTTCTCGAATATGTAAAAGAACTTACTGTGAAGTCTCTTTGCGATACCAGGTGGGAATGTCAGATTAAAAGCGTAAAAGCAGTGAGATACCAAATAGTTGGATTTTATGATGCTGTTTTTGAAATGTCAGAAATTTCCGAAGGTCCACAAATTAAAAGTGAGGTAGAATCTCTTGGAAATGCAATGAAAGACTATAAATTTTTAGTATCACTTTTTTTTTTTTTTTTTTTTTTTTTTTTGCGACTTACTGTTCCAAGTCAATTATGCAAAGGAACTTCAAAGTGAATCTGTAGATGTATCCATTGCACTTTCTTCATTTGCAAAGCTTTCAAAATGGTTAAGCGACTACAGAAACACTAGATTCGAACAAGTTTCAGTTCAAGCAAAAATTCTTGCAAAAGATTTGGATTTCTAAAGAATTTTGAAAAAAAAAAAAAAAGGCTTTGGAAAAGAAAGAAACATTTCAATTATGAAGGTGATGATGAACCTATTGTAGATCCAATAAATGCATACAAGATATGTTTTTTAATTTCGTTACAGATAAAGCTACAGAATCACTAAAAGATAATTTTGAACAATTGAAAAATTATAATGACTTATTTGGGTTTCTGGAAAAATTTCAAAATATGAAAAAAGAAGCATTTAAAAAACATGCAACTAAATTAGAAATTTCTCTAACAGATTCTCGGTTCACAGAAAATGATGCACCAATAGTGAAGGAAGCTGATATAGATGGAAAAATGTTAGTTGAAGAAATGGAGGCTTTAAAATCTATCCTTCCAACAACAATTTTTGAAAATCCATTTAAAATATTCAAATTTTTATCAGAAAATGACAGAGCAATGGCATTTCCAAACTTGTTTATTGCTCTCTGAATATATTTAACAATTCCAGTGAGCGTTGCTTCTGGAGAGAGATCATTTTACAGGCTAAAACTAGCAAAAAAACTATTTGTGATCAATGACTCAGGATAGATTAAATAGTTTAGCAATTATGTTCGCTGAAAGTGAAGAAGCAAGGAAATTGGATTTTTCAAACTATTTTGGAAGAATTTACAGAACAAAAACTTAGAAATATGTAAATTCATATATTCATATTCAATGATGTAAATTGATATTCAATAAAATGTAATTTTTTTTATTTTGTGCACTTTTTATTTTTTAATGTATGTAGAAGTTTACCTATCTTATGATCCATGACATTTGATTTATATATATATATTGAATTTCCATTTTATTTAAATATTTAATATATACAGGACCCTGCAAAAAAAAATCCAATCAGGCCCCACACTTATTGGATCCGGGCCTGCATACAGTCATTTAATCTCAACCTACATGAGCAACAATTGCTTGGTATGATAATCAACAGCTCCAATCGGTTGCATTTCCCAGTTCACAAATTTATTGTCAGTTTCTCTTGTGATGCAGAAATTTTAATGGCTAATAAAATATTAAATACAATATAAGGCTTCTTGGTATATTACATTTGCCAATGGGCTAGGCATTTAGTGGGCATTTTGGTGGGGCAGCTTGACGTGTAGAGGCTCTTAATGTTTCGATACTCCTTTTAAACTGCATCCATAGGACAGAGACTGTCAAAATTCTTTGGTTTTTAAATTATTTTTAGTGTGGTGAAATTGACTGTCTTTATATATTCAGCTTATAATACCATCTTTTATGTCTTCCATGCAAACAATTACTTATTTTCTCGTTTAATTCCTCTCCACCCCTCAGGAATTTTTCTTCTAGCTGTTAAGTGCCAGGTCCTGAAAATTTTAAAAATATTCATGTAATTTTCCATTTCCTCAGTGAGTGTAGAAAACATCTCTCAGCCCCAAATCTTCTTCCAAACTATAGTTTAATTTGCCATTAGTTTTTATTTTGATTTTTTTAAATTGAGTTTTGACTCAATACTAAAGTTAAACCCTGAATTTTTAAGCTTTGCTCATAGCATTTGTCATTCCATTTGACTACATAATTTTATTCAGACTCTCAGGAACAGATTGATCAAGTTG
Source organism: Stegodyphus mimosarum (assembly GCA_000611955.2). Classification (NCBI taxonomy): domain Eukaryota; kingdom Metazoa; phylum Arthropoda; class Arachnida; order Araneae; family Eresidae; genus Stegodyphus; species Stegodyphus mimosarum. Next base: position 98,019 of record KK122141.1, on the reverse strand, counting down.
TACTGGATACAAATTATTACTTTAGCTTTCTTCTAATTGTATGAAAAATTAATCAAATTGATTACATACAAAAAAAAATTATAAATATTATTAGTTTTGTATATGCCAGATAATTTTGGGCTGAAGCGTATTTTATATGCCTATCACATTTTAATCATTATTATGGTTTATTAACCTCTAGAACATCAGTACAGTTTTAGTTTAACCATAAAGCATGGGATAGCACACAATGATATATTCCTTTGTAACAAAAATGGTCAAAATTCATAATATATATTCCTGAAGACAAAAGAACTCTGCCTATCTGTAAAGCTACAATCACAATTATATGACTTTTTTAATTCAGTAAAAATAATATGTAGAATGGTTTGGTTTGTTTGATTACTGCAAAGCACACGAGACCTATCTGCATAAGGAAAGCCTTCATGGAGGTTTTCCTAAGGAAAACTTTCTCATATACAAGTTAAACTTCAAGATAAACACAAAAATGCCCATGCAACCAGCCTGTTCACCGGAATTTGAACTCCGGACCAAACTACCCAAACTACCAATGTTCAGCAACTTTACAGCTTGGCTGCTGGTGTGCATCCCCCCCCACAAAAAACGTTTAGAATGAAAAACTTTAGTGGTTGTGGTAAATTTGAAATGAAAGAATAATAAACATTGCCAGAAGGATAAAAAATGGAAATAATTCATATTTAAAAAAAAACTGTTAAATATGAGAGAAAAGATAATTTTCAAATCCTTTCTATTATATTTTATGATTTCAAAGAAACTGGAGTAGAACAGAGCAGTTATAAAGCAAGTTAACCTTAAAATATCGTTTGAAGATTATTTCAGCATCAAATTATGCTCATCAATTTGTATTTTCCTCACTTTTCTCCAAATTCTTACACAGTAAGTACACATATTAAAATTCTATTAGTATCAATCATGTTCAAAGTAATTATTCAGCTAGAATCACATAAGACATCCTAAGCTGCAATTTCAGCCTGAAGCATAATTTCAGAATCTATTGTTTCTGTTCATTAGCTAGGTAATTTCCAATTTTTGTAATCAAATATTTCTTAGAAAAGATAAATATATGTTAAATTCAGAAATGCACACTTATAGTCCTTTAAAAAATTGTCTTTATACGTTGTTATTTTTTAATAACTGTTATGAAAAACCATAAACATTATACTTTTCAAGTTTTTTACATGATAAAATGTTATTAATATAATGCTTAAGATTAATTAATTAAGACTACTAATTAATAATACTACAGAACTCTCCCTCAGATAATTACCTCATGAGTATTATATGGGAGAAACATGTTCTGATTTTGAATAAAGTAAATCAAATCACATTTGCAGTGAATAAAAAAGTAGACTTTAAATGTCCTGGAAATGGTAGTCAGATATTTTGTGTTAGATCATAGATGCAAAATAAATGGCATCTGCTGTGCTGGTTTATGACGTTACAATAAACAGCAGGAAATTGACACACGGTTGAGGATGTTCTACAAGATCATTAGTACGAGTAAAGCTTGCAATCTCTGTTCCTTATACTCTTTTTAAAAATACAATACTTTTGAATAGTATGCTTATCGTGTGAAACTTCTTGCCAAGTTTAGCAATCCCGTCCCTCCTGTCAAAAACACGAAATATACATACTTATTTATTTACATTTAGAGCATTCTTTAATGTGTTTTATAAATTATACAAGAAAAAGTATTGAAAATATTGATAAATACTAAAACTTGAACAAAAGTACTTTTTTATATTCATAAACTAAATAGTTAGGAGGGAAATAAAAGGCTGACCGCATTTTCCCTTGAAACTATGAAATTTTCATTGAGAACCACTACACTAATAGAATACTAATTAAAATAAAGGTGTTTCTGGGATAAAAAAAAATTAAAAACCTTGAAAGTACTTAAAATTATCGCTTTCGGATCTTCATTTTAGAAAAGTTGAATTTCAAAATTTGATAAATAATATCTTCATAATCCAGCCATTGAAGAACATCGAATTCTATAGCAAGTATTGCAAAATACTAAAAGCAAGCATTAAGAAATTTCAAATTTTTACCGCAATTTAAAACAGAGAAAGATAAATTACAATTATAATTAAAAATTAAAAATGAACATAAAACGAATTTTTGTCTTCTGTACTGTGCAATTGGTAGCATGCCCAGCCGAGTTGGATAATTCATGTTTCAAATCCTGGCGAGGACATAGCTGATTATTCAGGTTTTTTGCTCCAAAAACATAATATGTCTGCAGTGACAGCAGACAAAAACTGCTATGCATAATTCTTTACCACGTTTCCTTTTTCCCAGTTGCTCTTTAAGTGGGAAAGTATATAAAAATATCCGTCTTCTCCACTGGATGATCTCATGATGTAAGTTGTACATCTCCATCATTTAGAAATCGAAGTTCTGAAGTTGGAATCTCAGAGTCACAAATACAGAAAATTTGGAAATTCAAGAAATCATAGCTGATTTTTGTGTTTCATGATCAACATAAATATGCAATACAAATTTCACCCTCTATGTCCAGCATCATAAGACATGTCTCCCATTAATGGATATCAGAATTCTCAACGCACCATCATTAAAGCCACCATCTTTACCCCTTACAAAGCACTCTTTCTCTTTTAAATGTTAGAAGGTGAAATCATGTCATACATGTGATAATGTTGTCCATGCAGTCTATGCATCTATAATATCATTATTTCTTTCATTATTACTTTAGAATAATATGTTAATTGGCAAAATTTCATGGATATTTTAAAACCTGAAATCTTTTTTTCTGAAGTCTTGGGAAACCTGAAGTCTTTTTTTCATATATATTAAAATAGCTTTTTTGTCTCATGCTACTGCAGCAGAAATCCTTTTGTAAAGCAGGATAAGGTATAATACTTAAAACATTATATCATAAAATAACATAACCAATATTGCATTATTAAATTATGTATTAAAGTTTATTCTGAAGCTATTTATGAAAAACTAATTGCTTGGTAATTCAATCCCCCCCCTGCTTGGTAATTCATAGATCCCCCCCCCCCGAAAAAAATTCTCTTTTATTAAATCTGAGTATTCTTGGCAAGTTTTAAATAACTACGACAGAAAAGCTAGCCTTTCTAGTAGTGGAAGTGAATGTGCCAGGTTTGAAAAGAGCAGCTTGGAAATACATTGCTTGGATGTAAACTTTTCAGCATATTTTTGCATATTTCAGCATACATATATATATGAATACATTTACTGAATTATGATTTATAGGGTAAAGGCTCATAATATGAAGATACCGCCTAACATGGAATAGTACTTTGTAATAATGGCTGCATGCATTTGTTTGTATCTGCCACCTAACAAATTTTTGTAGTGCTAAGGTAATCAGGCTGCATCGTTGCTGGAAGTTCAGGATTTTGACTTCCTAAGTGCTTTACTTATTTCGTTTTAACTGTAAGTGCATGTTCTTTCTGCATTTATTCGCTTTCATGCATCTGTATAGCATGTAGTTATGCAGGAAAATGAAGTGGCAAGGAGTTTATTATGGGGGGGGGTAGATAGTAATATGTAATATGGGGTACCCCATATTTGGAGGAGCTTGTTTTCTTTTGGTAACTGAAGAACTTAAAATAATACATTACCCGTTTATGGAAACTGTGTTAAACTATTTCTAGTAATAATGATTTTATTGTTATATTTCTAACTGAAAATTTTAAGAAAAGTGGTACCCCATAACAGAAGCCACCCCATACTGGGAACCATTTTTAGGATTTCTGATTCAGAGCAAAAGAAGTATTTTCATTTAAGTGTTTTCTTTTTGTGACTGAAGAAATTAAACAGTACAGTATCTGGCGTACATTTATTAAAACAATCGATTTTGAGGACAGCTACAGGTCCCTCCTCATCAGGAGAACAAAATTCCTAGAAAGGGAAAGCAACCTCAGTAATTTTCAACTTTTCAAAGACATCTAAACCTTCAGTTCCTCAAATCATCGCCCCTATTGAGAAAGCTTTTAAATCCTCCAAAATTTCAGAAACACAGAAGGATACAATCCGCCACCTAATTATTCATAACGTTAATTTTAACAACAAATCTTTGGGTTCAAATTTTAGCAAAAAGGAAAGGGAGACCTTACATGAAATTCATTTTGATACTATTATTATTTTTAAAGCTGATAAGGGCAGACAGATCATTCTTATAGACAAACACACATATATTGTTAGAATCTCTAAACTGATAAATGAAGGCCCATACTGCTCGATCCCTAAAGATCCTTCAACTTCGGACCTCACGAAAGTTAAAACAGCTATTAAATCTTTTCATATACTCCCAACGCAATTGAAGAAATCACTTATTCCACCTATTACTAACTGTGCTAGGCTTTATGCTCTCCCAAAAGTCCACAAAACTGGTATTCCTTTTCGACCCATTGTTTCCAATATAGGTACAGCATCATATCTTTTGGTCAAATATTTAGTTTTCAGATTTTCTCCTTTACATGCTGACAATATTCACACTGTAAAAAAATTCTTCTAAAGTCATTGATAAATTTAAAGATATTTCTCCACTGCATTCCATTATGGTTTCATTTGATGTCAAATCACTGTTTACTAATGTTCCAGTCGAAGGAGCACTAACATGTCTTGAAACTAGGCTTTGGGAATTCCATTTCACACATAATGAAATTGAGTTGGTTTCGCTTACTAAAGTCTCTCTGAGTCAAACCCACTTTGTTTTCCAAAACGAATATTATCGACAAATTGAAGGATTAGCTATGGGTAATCCTCTCAGTCCTGTACTTGCTAACATTTATATGCACTATTTTGAGGTAAATTTATTTGATAAATTATCTTTTCGTCTCTGGATTCATCATGTAGATGACACTTTCGCACTTTTTGATGGTAATAAGATTTAGCCGAAATTTCATGTATTATAAATTCAATTGATCCAGCCATCCATTTCACTCTTGAAATTGAATCCAACAATTCCCTCCCCTCCTTCATATTCTTATAATCCATTAAATTCAATTGATCCAGCCATCCAATTCACTCTTGAAATTGAATCCAACAGTTCCCTCCCTTTCTTTGATATTCTTATAATCCGCAACGAAATTGATTTTAACACTACTGTGTACCGTAAACCCTTTGCAGTTTGTTTACCACCCCATACTAAGTCACGCCACCCTGTTAAGCAAAAAAATGGCTTCTTTTTACTATTATGTATTTCGCACGCTCAAAGTTTGTTCCTCAGAATCTTTGCTTACCAATGAACTTAATTATTTCAGAGTAGTTGCTATTGACTGAGGATTTTCTCCCGTGATCATTGATAAAGCCGTTAAAAAATTTTCAGATTCCTATCAAAGAAGACATTCCACTATTAGAAATAATATTAATGACCTTGTCATGCTTCCAGTTTATCCTTCTGTTAGTTATAAATTTGCACGGAGTCTGCAGGAATTCAATTTTCAAGTCAGTTTCTCCCCTATCAATAAAATTCATGGTTCGACTCTAAAAGATTGTGTTTCTGACTTTAATTCTCGGGGAATTTATAGTATATCGTGTCAGTGTGGCTTGAGATACATAGGCCAAACAAAAAGAGCGTTAAAGTTTCGTATCAAGGAACATGAATCTTATGTCCAAAAGGGCGAAATTAATAAGTCTTCAATAGCATATCATAGTTGGAAATTTAATCGTAATTTTGACTTTGGATCTGCAAAAATTATCCAAAAACCTTCTTCCATTGGTGAATTGGATTTTCTTGAGGCTTTCCATATTCACAAAGATTTAGCATATTTAGTGAATGATTTTAAGTCCAATCCAGTCCTTCCTAATGCTTTTAAAATTCTATTAACATAATTCTTGGTTATTATTTCTGCCGACAGATAGCGTTGCCTCCTCGCGCATGGTACTACCCGAGGGTATAAAAAGCCGTTACTGAAGTTGCTTTCCCTTTCTAGAAATTTCGTTCTCCTGATGAGGAGGGACCTGTAGCTGCCCTCGAAATCGATTGAGTGTTTTAATAAATGTACACCAAATACAAGGTTGTTTCAGCAATTTTCATTGTCACATTGACGTGTTTCTCTTCTATTCTAGTACAGTATCTATTTACGGAAACTGTGTTTTAAACTATCTCTAACTAATAATTGGAAGAAAAGTGTTACCCCATAATAAAAGCAACTCCCTATTGGGAACCATTTTTAGCATTTTCTAAAAATAAATCAAAAGCATGGATTTTATATTTAACAATCTAAGAGTCAAATAAACCTAATCTTAGAATCCCAAATTTTATTATAAGTGTAAAAGTAGCGTTTAATTCTTAATAGTGTTAGCTGTATGAGGCAAAGCCAAAAGCTACCCCATATTAGGAAACTTTACCCTACTTGTTTTATTGACTTTTAACATAATAATATATTAGCCAAAAATGTCTTTAAAATCATATGGAAACAAATATTTCTATAATCATTGCTTTTAAAACCGTGCATCTTGAAAATTAAGCCATAGATATTTTCCATAAGCCATAGATTTTTTATATTAGTTAGATATTTTCCGTAATTGGGATGTTTGAACTACAGCGGAGTCATGTCAACGTTAAATGCTGTCCCAGAAAGAACTTCATTCGTTATGACTTGAATTAAATTTTATTTATAGTTATTCTTGATGCTAGTTATTTTTCTTGGTGTTTTGGGAATGAAATTTATTTTTGGAATACACACTGAACTTCAAAAACAACAGCGATTTTTTTCGTACCAGCTTTATTTTTCAAAATATGACTTTATGTCAATAACGTTTTCAAAATATGACGTTATAGTAATATGAGAGCTTAAAAATTGCAGTGACATCTAGAATTTTATTTCACGGTATTAGGGCATACAACTGAACTAAAAATATAACTAATTTTCGTATATAATTCTTACACTAGCAATCCATTTATGTAGATTCTATGCAAAACAGTTGGAGCTATCATCTGTTTATGGCCCTAAGAGTAAATATTGCAAATTCTTTCGAGACAAACACATTTTATATCTAATATATGATATCCAAAAGGCTTTGTACATTATGATATGGCGAAAAAGTAGTAAGAAGCTAAATAAGTGTTTCACATAGATCTGTGCATAATGCATCATTCGTACTTTTCTCTTGATGTATACAACATAACGTTTCCGATACAAGTTACGCTTAGATATAAGTCTATCATTATTTATAATTTCAAAATTACTAAACACTGCCAATCCTACTCTGTATAATACAATGATTATTTATAAGGTAAAACTAATCCTGATAGGCTTGAAAAATATATAAGATTCCACTTTTCGTTGTCATTCAACTCTTTTGAATCTCAGCCTTAAAACCCAATAAGCAATTTAACTTAAAACTACAGACAAATTAGTTTCGCTGACTTCCAATACAATATTGAAAAAGATGATTTTTTAATGATTTGAGACCAACTATTTTCTAACTATACTGAGTGGAGGGAAATAACCTCGAAGTTACTATTTTAAAGCAACAAATTATAATAGTGCCGTTTGACACATTTACTACATCTTACATCAAGGGTAGTCGGTATTTCAGTGTGAATATTAGCGAAATGAATTATTGCTCCTGATCTAGAAATAAAATAAAGTTTTCACAAAATATTTTCAAGGTTTATTATACATTGTTTATTGGTTATTGTGATTTTAATAATATATTTGTTAACAGTACCCTGCTGAAGTAATTGCTACAAATCAGTACTTTATGCTCTTAAATGGTCAATTTAGATCATTTTAAGCATTACCACACAGAGATATAATTGAAGAAATTTATTATTTATTGGAAAAAAAAAAAAAAAGATCTCAAGATCATTTTACTGGAAAATTGCATTCAGGTATACCACTGAGAGATCATTTTGCTCTCTATCTCAGTACATTTGTATCCCAACACAGTTAAAAAAAAAAGATAATTATTGAATAAATTAAAACATCAGATTTAATTCGAACTTTCCGATTAGAAAATTTGATTAGTTGTTTTAAATGGCTGCATGGGTGTTTTCATGGTTTCCCCATGTGTAACATGTATATGAACCAGTTTCTCCTAGAAAGTTCTCCATGAAGGCATCCCTTCCCTTAGGCATATGGCCCTAGTGGGCTTTGTCATAATCAACTGAATCGAAACCATTTAAAGAAGTATGCAGCAAGCATTTTTACTGATGCCTTCAAATCTCTTCAGTTGTCAGAAGTCCTAACAATATAGATAAGTAAATAACACCTTCATTATTCCAATCAGACAATTAAAATAATAAAATTATTCATGTTAAATATGCATGCAGTTAACGATTTATACCTTGCATTTTTATTTGCTTTGAAACAAATTCAAGTTAGACATTTTGAGGTTTTTGCCTTTTAACAAAGGAAAAAATAATGAGGGAATTTCTTTAGGAAACTAAAATTGTAACTAATGAATATATATATAAAATCTGTTGCTTAACAAATTACCAGCTAAACTTATTTTATGAAGTATCTACATTTAAGTCAACTAAAAGAAAATGGGTAGATTAGTCCATACAGAGTGTAATTATAGAAAAGAATCATAACCGGAGACTTCGAAGTAATTTTGATTGCTTTTAATGTTAACTAGCCAGTTCAATCAGCAAACGTATTTTATCTGCAGAATTATTCAAATACACAATTTGAAATAAATTAAACTAACACAAAATAATACCTTCTTTTAGGTAGGTTTTCTTTTTAGATAAAACATACAGTGTAGCATTAAATGCATTTTGTATGCCAAACAGGAAAATATTTTTTCCTTGAAAAACAACCTTATATGTTAAGTTTTGAAACTCATGTTGAATCAAAACGAAGGACAATTTTCTTGTCTTACATATTTTTCTGAAGCTTCATTTTTTCACAATTCATTTTGGTTTGTGTCAGTACCCAACAAATGAATCTCGCAAACATTATCAGTTATTTCAATATAAAAGTTGATTAGATAAGCAGTATCATGTACTGTATGTGTAATTCATATTTTGCTGTTAATATAAAAAGCTTAAAATGAAATGCATGTACTTTGAATAAAAGTACATGTTCATCAGGGTCATGAGGATAGACTAGAAAAATTGCATGATTTTTATTTCTCAATGCTAATTATCAGTTTTTGCCTTTGTTTGTACCGGCAGGTTAAAAGATGCAGCCTTCATGCATTTGCAAATCAAAATATTCTTTGATTCTCAATACAGAAGTTAATGAGACACTTCACCACTCAAAAATGCAGTCAGATATTTGAACTCAAGCAGCGGGCAAGGGAACACCAGTGCCAATGTTTTCCAAGGTCATTTGCCAAACTTGCGATTTCAATTTGTTACTTCCAAAATATAAATTCCACATTCTTTAAAAATGGGTACTTTCAAGTAGTATGCTGCAATGCTTAAATTCCAGTCAAGAACATTAATTTTCGCTAAAATTCAATACTGATGATGCTAGCACTAAAAAAAGTCATGCAACCTGCACTATTTTAAGCAATTCTCCAATACAGTATAAAGCTCTACATTAATAAAGAAAATTTTTAATTTGTTATTCGTAATGGGGTAATATTTTTGGGATTAAAAACTTTAGGTGCAATGACCTAAAGGATAAAAATAACGTAAGGCATTAAAAAATAAACTTATATTTATTATTGCTTTCCTCACTGCGTGACCTTGTGAGCAATAATTCATCACTATGGGTATTTCCCCAAAAAGATCTCTCTCCTGTTGGAAGGAAGAAGATACGGAATTTTTTGTTTCCCACTGCATGTTTTCAGAGTGTAATGGGTAGCATAACTTGTCTGGCTGCCAATAAATAGGAAGATCTAGAATTAGAATCCTGGCATTTGCTAAAGATAACAAATTCTTGCATAATTAAGAAAATTTGTACATATAATGCATAAAAGAGAAATCCATTTTAATGATATTTATGATCTAACATGAATCTATGAATGAATTTCTTGAACAAATTTCTAGAAACTGGTATTTTATAAGTATATATTTTATTTTAATAAATATGTTATAAATGCTTATTTAACTACACCTAAGTTATTTGTGTTGATGTTCGTTCCTAGTAAAACGTTTTCCTCTCAAAACCAGCTTATATCCTCAAATGGGAAATTATTCACTAAATTCTTAGTGCATGTCTTGTCAATAATTTCATGATTTTCACTATTTATTTCTTGACCAATAAGCAAATTTTAATTTTAACCCTACAATAAAATTATAAATTGAAATGACTTTTGTATTTGCGTTGTCTGGATATGGCAAAACACACAAGTGCTATCTGCCTACTTATACACTGATAATTAAATAAATATCTTTTATCAGTATCCAGATATAATAACTAATTATAACTTCTGTTTCCTTTATCATGCAAAAATCTTAAATGTGAACCTCTTTTCTGTTTTAATAGAACTGCAAATAGACAAATGACGCTACTTTATATGGCTTGCTGGAAAAAGTGCAAACAAATATTTCTACATCATATCGCTCACTTTTTATCAAATAAGAGCATATGTCTGAGATGAATATGGGTTAGATGAACTAGGAAGTTGTTTAGAACACAAGGTACCCACGGAAAGTAAACAGACAAATTAAAACACCCAATAATAAAACAAAAAAGTGAGAGAATAAATATATGTTTAGAAAAAGGGACATCTTAGCTCTTGTTATAGCCAGTTTAAACTAGTTGTTTTGTCGTTTGCGCATCGAAATGCGGGACTTATTTTCATTTATTGAGACGACATTGAACCAAAAATTTTGCTTCGAGATGATACAAGATTGTAACATTAAATTTTATTACACATTAAATAAATCTGCTACTGAAACATTAGAGATGATTCGAACAGTATATATTGATGTATCATTTATCAAGAACACAAGTATATGAGTACTAAACCACATTACATGTGTGCACAAAAACGTTGAAGATGAATCAGGGTACCCTTAAACTTTAAAGAATAAGGAAAATGTGGAGAAAATTTGTTCTTGGTAAAAGCTGATAAGACGTGTAACAACACAGCAAATTTTAGACATGTTTGGAATAAGCAAAGAAATCTATAGGCTAATTTTAATTGAAAATCTGAAAATGAGGAAAGTTTTTTCTTGATATGTGCCTTGGATATTGACAGAACAGCAAACAGAAGACAGAAAATCTGGCTGTGAAGATTTGCTGATTAGTGTGAGAATGAACGGCAATTCCTTAAAGTCTATCATAGCGGACATACTGATCTCAGAAACTGTTCTCTGGTTTCAAATATGAACTGAATATTAAAATTAATATAAAAAATGTTGCATTTTTCTTTCTAAAAATCCTATACTCCCTCTTAATTTATTAAGTGTCAGAGAGAGAAATTTTCAGACTTTACAGTTATAAGCTCCATTTGAAGACATTAATTAGGCTTTGGGTAATATTATTTACGATTTTCATATGCGACGATCGTATGCCGTGTGAACTTTATTATGTGCATAAGAAGTAGAAAAGTTTGTAAATTATTATTTAATCTCATGTTTTTTTCTTTCAATTCACAATTTTTCAACTAAATCTCATAGATTTTTAATTAAATTCTCCTATTAAACCATAACATAACCACTATAACTCATCACCTTAGTGACAAAATAAATATTAAAAATAATAATTAAATTATTAAAAAGTAAAAAAGAAGAGTAATGGTTCCCCTCTTCCCTGCATCACTTTTTTCACAAGGCTTCAAATGAAAGATCTGAATTTGGACGCTAGCAACAATTTTTCTGACTGAAAAATCCTTGTTTTAATACTCGAGTCCACGGGGCTTACATTTACACTACATTTACTTACATTACATTTACTTGTGGTGTTTGCCCAGCGAAAAAGGACAGAAAAACCAAAACACGCTGTGTAAAATGTGTAAAATATTTGTGTCTGGAACATACAACACTTTGTTCAACGTCTTGCTAACATTTGCTTCATTTTTTCTCTCTGTCTATGGTGATAATAAAGAATCAGTATAGAGTAAAAGTATGCTATTTTTTTTCCTATATTAATTTATGGTTTTCTATTCGTTTAAAAAAAATTTATTTCGTAAAAAATATTAATAGAAATTAAAATTAAAATTGTAATTTTTATAATATCCGTATTTTTTAAGTTTGATCATAAAATTTTGGCATAAATGTAATACTTTTACCTGAAGAGTAACAGGTTTTTTTTTCAAGAAACATGAGCCGGGGCGCGCGCTCGCGGGTTAAAGCTAAATTATCAAAATTTATGTTTCTGCATATTAATAATTAAATCCATCAAAATTATTCTTCACGTGTTTTGGATACACTGTGTTCTAAATTTCCTAAAAAATTAAGACCCACCAGATCAGTCTTCATTCCTTTTACATAGTCATGAAAGTTATAATAATTATCATTTAAATTTCTTTTACCAGTCCTCAGTGTTATCGTAAATAAAACACACAGAAAGAGCATGTGTAATACATTGTATTATAACCAAATATGGAGGAAATGGAAACTTGCAAACCTTGCCTTGATAACGAATAAATGGGGACTGTAGTAACATGACCAAATAAGGTTAGTATTTTGACCATATCTGGAATACACATGTTCACTCCGGGCAACATTAAGGGGAACTTGCTCTTTTCTGGCATTGGAGCGTGGCTCCAAAGATACACAGTTTTAAACAGAAATAAATTCCTTATCTTCATACCAAGGACATAACTTGGATTTGGCTCATAATTGGTTTCTACGTGGATCCGAGGTCCCTGATTGAGATTATGGCATTATTATCAACTGAGGATGTCTTATGTTAGAAGGTGTGTATAGATATTTCAGTACTCGATTTACACCCTAGCCAAACACACACACAAAAAGTTTTGTGGACGTAATCATATTAAACATTAATCCAAATTTTCATTATAACAGGCTTTCACAATGTGTGTGTGTGTTTATGCAAGTGCACATGTGCAAAAAGGTAATCCTTTTTTTAAATCCAGCAGCCATACAGTACAATAATGCATTCAATAAAACCATACAGTCTTTTAACACAACACTAAATCACTGTATTTAATGTGCATGATTTGATGAAGTCTCACTGAACTTTGAACCTCCAGAATGGAATGCTAGTTCAAATTCAACCTGCGATTTCTACACTTGGGTTGAATGACATTACTGCGAGCCCTGTAGAATTGGCAATTTGTCAGAGTTGTTCTATGCTGCGATTATAAGAACATGCATAAGCTGAAAAAAACTTGATACTGCAGATAATAGCTTTCATTAGAAGCACAGTTTTGTTACATTTTTTAAATTTCAGGCAGATGGGCTGTAACTCATATTTTATACCTTATTTATGATAAAAATTAAACTTATGCATCTACAACATCGACCATGATGTATCAACTGACATGATTCTCATGAAACGCATGGCTATAATATTTATATAATCAAGTAAAGGCTTGTTTGGCAAAAAAAAGTAATTACGCATTCAAGTTTTTTAGGCGTGTTCATACTGCCCAAATTTCAATGCCCCCTTACCATCTTCAAAAACAGTACTGATCCTAGATTTCTCTAGTACCCTCACCAGCAAGATATGATTTAATAAAATCAGCAATAAATTGAGTAGCGTTGATAATGATCACTTTTCAAACATGCAATATTCTTTCTTAATTAAATGTTTGGTGCTAATAAATATGAAAGTGCAAAATGCAAAAGAAGCTAAGATAAACAGTTTATTATGAATACTTAAAATACCTTCTATCCTGATATTTACTGAAATGTTCTTCATTTTGCATAAATGGAGCTCCAGCTTCATCAGTAAGTGCATCTTGGTCTTCTATCCTTTGCAGTACTTCATGTGATTGATGTCTTGATTGCTGCAAAAATCTAGAGGAATCTGCTTCATCCTAAAGAAAAATTCATACACACTAATTTTGTTTCCCATTCTTATTTTGCATAATAATATAAAAAGGAAGTACATTCAGTGGCAACACACACCATACAAATCACTGCTTTCAATGTTTCCAAAACATTATTTTAAATGCAGAGAATTCATTTTATGACAGATATGAAACTAAATTATTATTTCAGTTTTGTATTTCTGCTATTTGACTTAATCGTTCAGTTCTGTTCATTGCTGCAATTGTGTAAGGGGAAGAGTAGAAATAGAGAGTCCAAAGGTTACACAGTCTGGAAGAAGGTGGGAGAGGGAGAGGAGCAGAAACAAAGTTTCCATGAGTCACATCAGTTTCACTGTGAGTTCAAACTTTGTTTGGTGCTGTTACTGTGAGACTGGCTTCTACCATGCACTTCAGTGACTTTGACCCCGCCTTTATTGTGGACATTACATTAGAGTACATTAGTTTAGAAAAAGCTATGCTAAATTCACTTAAAAATTTACAAAAACACACTGGAAATAAGTGCTATTTGGGAAATGGGGAAGAAATTTCCAGAAATTCGGCCAGTGTATAACTTAAAATACAGGCATATGAGGTCTATATTAACAGAAGAGACAGTGAACAATATTCAACATACCATGACAAGATCCCTTGACAAAATTTTGTGATGTCTGAGCCAGAAGAAACAAATATCTTTGGGTTAAGCCCACACTGCAATGAGCAAAATGCTAAGCTTATATCCATATCTCACACAAGTTTTCAAAGACTACAAAGAAACTGCTGCCTTAATCGTGTATGGTACTGCCAATGGCAGAAGAATTCACTGGGAATGAAATCACAGCGTTGGACTATGTGTTATTCTCGAATAAGGCATGGTTTCACCTCAGCCTATGTCTCTTCTCAAAATTACTAAATATGGAGCTCTGAAAAGCCAAAACTCTTTCCAGAGTCTCCCATCCATTCCATCTTCAAGATGTCTGTGCTTTGGTTTCTTTGATTACAGCAAAGCACTCAAGAGTTATCTGCCTAAGGGGGTGCCTTTATGGAGATCTTTATAAGGGACATTGGTTCCTATACATGTTACATATTGGAGAAAACCACAAAAACACCCATGTCCCATTCATGGGATTTGAACCCCGGATCAAACTACCAGCATTCAGCGACTTTACCGCTCAGCCACCAGTGGGCCTCAAAAGTCAGCGTCACCATTTTAAGGTGGTGCATAGCAGTGCTCATCTTCTTTGAAACCACCATGGACAGTGAAGTTTACTGAATGCAATTTGCAGCCATGCTGATTTGGTTCGGTTTATTCACATTTGATTCTAAAAGATTTGGTTCATTGCCATTTTGGAACCAAATGAACATTTGTGCTGGTTTCAACACAGTAGTACGACTTCTTATATGTCAAACTCAACCACAGGAACTCTAAGGGAATTCTTTGTCCACAGGATTATTTCAAAGGGTCTATGGCCCACCAGGCCCCCAGATCTATTATGTCCGAACTACTAGTGGATTTTTTTTTTGAAGCATCAAGTTTACAGACAATATCCACCCCCCCCAAAAGAGCTCAAGCATCACATCACTGTTGTCATTTTTAATATAATTCCAGATGTGCTGCATAATTTTGCTTGAAATATTACAAACTGCCTGGATATGTTCATTTAAATTCAAGAACAAGGATTCATTTTCAACATGTGCTTAAGTCAGAACACTTTTAACTTGAAACAGTTCCCATCCCACTCTTTTTCCATACCCGGTGTGCCAAATGACTCGACTCTCATCCTTAAAATAATTGTAACAATGGACAAAACTGAACAATACAGTCAATAACAGAAATACAAGACTAAAATAATAATTTTACTTTGTACCTATTTTAAAATCAACAGAATGCATTAATGTTAATTGTTTTAATGGTAGAAAAGGTCCGTGGTTATATCAAGAAGAATTGGGTGTAAAATACCAAGTAGAAATTGAAACTGTCTCTGTGAAAGCCAGAAATGGAGAAGTGGAACGTTCCCGAATTAACTGGAGAGAACTATTTTATTTGGGCATTGAAAATTATAGCTGCCTTATCATTGAAAAGACTTGACTCAGTAATTTTGAGTATAAAACCAGAAAACTTAGATGAGAAAGATGAAAGACTGTGGAATGAGAAAAATGCGGACACCGTAGCATATATAAAACTTTCACTATCAGATCAACAGGCGCTTCAGTTCTCCGCAGAAGAGAATGCAAAAATACTTTGGGAGAAAATAAAATCAACATTTACACGACAAGCCAAAGATAGAAAAATAGATGCCGGTAATGAGTTAAAAAATTTAGAAATGAAGTTGCATGAGTCGTCTAATGATTATATCGCAAGAGCGAGAGGAATAGCAACTAAGTGTCAATCACTAGGACTAGAGGCATCTCCTCAGGAATTGGTGTTTTACACAGTCCGTGCACTTCATGGAAAATTCTCTCGAGTTACGGAAATTTTAAAAACCCAGCGTGAAAACACAATTGAAGATGTACTCGAAATACTCCGTGAGGAAGAGTCTACACACAGTTCAGCAAATGGGAAACGACCTGATGGAACCAAAACTGAGGCTGTTGTGAAGTGAAGTGAAGTGAAATACCGACTGGCGTGGCATCGCCAATCATGACATCAGCCTGCGTGCTGAACTTCAGATAGAAACTGACTTCTGTAGGAGAAGGACTGCTGTAATGAAAATAAACGTTTTGTCTAGAAAGTTACTGCGTCTTTTATTCACAAATGCACCTAGCCTCGGGTAGAGGCAGCCCGCAACAGAATTAAATAGTTATCTTTCTGTGTGTTTTTCGTAACATAGTGGTACCCTCGGCGGGACACAGGTGCTTTGGATTAGAATTTTTAAAGCAAACTTTTGATTTTGAGTTTCTGATTTTCAACAATTTGATTTGAACAAAATGGATTTGATTACTTTAAAGACGCAAAGGAAAGGACTTAAAATTTCTTTTTCTAAAACAATGAAGAAAATCGAAACGGAATTAACTAAAGAACTAAGAGATTTAAAAACTCTTTCGGTTTTGAAGTGTCAACTTTGTGACAAGTTCCAGAGACTTGATTCATGTCAGAATGATATTTCTCAGCAGTTGTTGCAGAGTGAAAATGGAGAAACATTATTTAGTGATTATTTTGAAGAAGAGGAGAATTACCGAGACAAGTTTTTAGAACAATGTGCTCAAATAGATGCCCAAGTACAAGTAAGCAGAGTTTCCCCTCTCCCAAGTGACTCGGAATCGAGGAAATTTAAATTGCCTAAAATACAGCTCAAAAAGTTCAACGGTGAAGCTAAAGATTACCTGACATTTTGGAGTCAGTTCCAGAAGATTCACGATGATAAAAGTATCGCTGATGAGGATAAATGCAGTATCTCTTACAGGCCATGGAACCGAAATCGAAAGCAGAATGCCTGGTGCTTACCTTTCCGGCAACGGCAGCGAATTATCCGAAAGTTCTAGAACAGCTTAGAGAGAGCTTCGGACGTGATGATTTACTTATACAAATCTACGTGAGAGACTTATTAAGTTTAGTGATGAAGAATGCTGTAACTGGAAGAGCAAAAACCGATTTACCGTCCCTTTATGATGAACTAGAAGGAAAATTGCGAGCGTTAAAAAGTCTGGGAAGACCTCAAGAAAAATACGGCGATTTTTTGACCCCCTTAGTGGAAAGTTGCTTGCCAGAAGAAGTACTGATAGCATGGGAAAGAAGCCGAAATCACGAATCCTCGGAAACTAAAGGAACTCGATCATTGAAACATTTAATGAATTTCTTAAAACAGGAAGTTAAGGGCGAAGAAATGGTTCTTCTAGCAAGGACTAGTTTTGCCTCCGAGCGGAGCTCTCAGAAGAAAGGCTTTCACGAACAGGTAAAACAAAGTGAACCCGTAACAGCATCAGCTCTAGTAAGTCTTGAAAAATCAGGTAAGAGTATTCAAAACTGTAATTTTTGTGAAAAGAAACATCCTAGTGAAAAATGTTATGCCGCGAAAAAAATTACTTTAGCTGAAAAGCAACAATTGTTAATGAAAAAAGGGGCTTGTTTCTCTTGCCTGAAAAGAGCGAGTCACATTAGTAAATTTTGTCCTTTGAAAAGTAAGTTAAGTTGTTCTATTTGCAAAAGTAGTAATCATTTTGATGTAATGTGTAACAAACTGATAAAAAATAATGATCCGATATGTGTTTCAAAAGAGAGTTCTCTTTCTAACTGTAGCAGAAGCGAAACTGTATTTTTGCAAACGCTTTGCATTCGAGTTCGGTGTCAAGGTCGTGAAAAAATTATTCGTTGCGTAATCGACAGCGGAAGTCAGAGTAGCTACGTTAGTGAAGGTATGATGAGTCAGCTTAAAGCTTCTCCAATTAGAAAGGAGACAGTTGTACATGCACTGTTTGGGGGGGACGAAACGAAACCTAAACAACATGAAGTGTTTTCAATCGAGGTTAGGAATTTAAAAAGAACGTTCGCGTGTAGTTTTGAAGCCCTTTCGGAAAAAAGGATTTGCGGTTTTATTCCTAAGGTTAAGGATAAACAAATTTTGAACGAATTAAAAGAAAAGAAAATACAATTATCTGATTCTCTGCGAAAGGAAACCGAAATTGATCTTTTAATTGGGGCAGATATTATAGGGAAATTATTGACAGGAAATTTTATTGAACTACAGTCGGGGGTAACGGCTGTCGAAACGAAACTTGGGTGGACCGTATTTGGAAAACGAAATTCTTGTGAAAGGGATAATATTTTGAAAACATTTTCAATGCATGTTAGGAAAGTCCCTTTAAATGAGTTATGGGAACTTGAAAAGATAGGAATATCTGATCCAGTTCAAACTGTTAAAATGAAAGAAAGTTTTGATTTATCCGAATTTGAGAACAAAATGAAAATTCTTCCAGAGGGAAGATATGAGGTAGAACTTCCGTGGAAATGTGATACGACACATTTAACCGATAATAAAGAATTATCCTGGAAAAGATATGAAAAGATGATTTATAAACTCAGATGTAGTAATTTTTTCGATGATTATGAAAATGTGTTTAAGGAATGGGAAAGGTTAAATATAATTGAACGCGTACCGGAAAATGAACTGAATAATGAATGTCATTATTTGCCGCATAGACCTGTAATTAAATTAGGAAGTGAAACCACGAAAATTCGTCCGGTTTTTGACGCCTCTGCCTCAGAGAAAGGAAAACTCTCTTTGAACGAATGTTTATACAAAGGAATGAATCTTATAGAATTAATACCTGATGTTATTGATCGTTTTAGAATGTATCCGATAGGTATTAGTGCTGATATAGAAAAAGCTTTCTTGATGTTATCCGTCGCACCTAAAGATAGAGATTTTCTCAGATTTTTTTTCCCATGCAATGAAGGACAAATAATTTATAGGCATTGTAGAGTTGTTTTTGGAGTTTCTTCGAGCCCTTATTTGTTAAATGCGTCTATAATGCATCTGTTAGAAAATTGCCCACGTCAGTATAGTGAAATTGCTCAAAAACTGAAATTGTCATTTTATGTAGATAATTGTTTATCTGGTGTTTTTAATATTGATGAGCAATTTACTTTTATTGAACATTCTAAATTAATTATGTCAAATGGATGTTTTAACTTGCGTGGTTTTGAAAGCAATGTGGCTGGTACAAATGTTGACAATCATTCAGGGGATACTTCCGTTTTGGGGGTAATTTGGAATTTGGATAACGATACACTGAGATGCTGCACAGATATGGATGTATTGACATGTGATACGAAAATCACAAAAAGGCTAATTTTGGCAATTGTGCAGACATTTTTTGATCCTATTGGTTTATTAACGCCAACTACATTGCTTCCAAAACTGCTGTTGCAAAATTTGTGGAAAGTGAAAATTGCGTGGGACGATGAATTGTCTCCAGATGATACAAATACATTTTTGAAGTGGTTTAAAGAACTTTATGTTTTGAAAGATGTTACTTTATCTCGATACTTGTTTATCAATAATACATCTGAATTACATGTATTTGTGGATGCTTGCAAGGGGGCGTATGCAGCGTGTGTCTTTCTTCGATCAGTATTTAATTCTGAGGTAAAAATAAATCTCGTACGGGCGAAGTCTAGAGTATCGCCTCTGAAACCCTTAAGCATTCCTCGCTTAGAATCAATGGCCTGCTGTATAGGCTCTAGACTCGCAAATTCTATTATCAAGGCACTCAATTTGCCAAATTTAAAAGTAACTCTTTGGTCCAATTCTACCACTGCCCTTTGGAGGATAACAGAACAAGGAAATTGGTCCATTTTCGTCGAAAATAGGGTTAAAGAGATTCGAGAATTGACGCGAGGTCATTTATGGAAACATGTTCCAGGAAAATTGAATATCGCCGACTTGTTATCGCGTGGATGTTTTGCGAAGCAAATGCTTCGGTCTAGATGGTGGGAAGGCCCCTTGTGGTTGCGAGAAGGCCCTGAATACTGGCCCACAGGTGAGATTGTTTGTTCATCTGAAGAAGTAGAACTGGAAAGAAAGAAAACAAAAATAGTGAGTATTGATCTGTCAAAAGACGCACCCCCTTGGCATCGAATAAGTGTATCTAATTATGATAAAATGATTAGAATATTTGCATGGATATTTAGATTTGTAAATAATTGTAAAAGTGGTTCTCAAAAAAGTAGAAACATCGAACTTTCACTGTCTGAAATTGAAAATTCTGAGAAGAATTTAATTCGTTTAGTTCAAGTTTATTATCTGTCTAATAAGAAGTCCCATAATTTTATTGAAACTCTCATAGATGATGATGGTATTCTGAGAGTTAAAACGAGAATACTAAATAGAGATGATCATAAATCTTTTCTGTATCCAATACTCTTGCCAGAAAAAAGTGAATTTACTAAGTTATTAATCAGAAATGTACATAATAAGAACTGTCATGCTGGTCTTCAAATGATGCAATGTATACTACGAGAAAGATTTTGGATAATTAGGGCTAGAAAAGCCATTAAAAATGTCATCTTTAACTGTATTATTTGTAAACGATTTAAAGTTAAGGCTATGTCAAGCGAACCGACACCTCTACCACCAGACCGAGTTACCGATTGTGCGCCGTTCGAAATTATAGGGATTGATTTGGCTGGACCCCTATTTTTAAAAAATGGAGGGAAAGTGTGGATCGCACTGTTCACGTGTGCTGTGTACCGTGCCATTCACCTTGAACTTGTAAATTCTCTCTCTACTGACGCTTTTCTCTTGGCGCTTCGACGATTTGTTGCTAGGCGCGGAAGACCAAGAATAATCTATAGTGATAACGGGACAAATTTTCGAGGTGCATCTAATGATTTATCAAAACTAAACTGGGATAAAATATTAAAGGAAACTAGAACTGAAAAGATACTTTGGAAATTTATTCCACCTACCGCAGCCTGGTGGGGCGGCTGGTGGGAGAGGTTGGTTCGTACGGTAAAAGAGCTGTTGAAACGCACTTTAGGTAAATCAGTGTTATCTTATGAGGAACTCTATACTATAATTTGTGATTGTGAAGCCATAATTAATTATAGACCTTTAACATATGTTTCTGAAGATCCGCAGGAATTGGTTCCTCTGACACCCGCCATGTTTCTTATCGAGAACAGAAATTCTAGTGTTGAAGATCTTGATGAATTAAATTCGTAAATTTTGTCTTAATGAAAAAAGTCTTAATAAGAGAATAAAATATAGAACTAAAATGTTGCATGATCTGCGACAACGCTTCAGGAAAGAATACCTGAGTCAGCTGGTTCAAAAGCATAACGAAAAGAGATCTCGTGAGCCCATTGTTGGAGAAATAGTATTAATGGGGGATGATAACAAAAAACGTTTGCTTTGGCCCTTAGCCCGAATTACAGAGTTGATCCCTGGACGTGATGGAAGGATTCGGACAGTTAAACTTAAGACCCGGCATGGAACAGTTGTGCGACCAATACAGCGAATGTTTCCTCTGGAGATACATGCTAATGACAGAAATATAATTCCCGATGAGAAACTGGGTGCAAAGGAATCTAATCCTAGCGTTGAATGTAATTTAGAAGCACCTGATAAAATGGTAATATGATGATACACCTCTGGACAGCATGTAAAAACACCGAAAAGACTTGACCTTTTTAATAATGTTTGTTATCAGCTTGAGACTCAATCTGAGTCTCAAGGGGGGGAGGATGTTGTGAAGTGAAGTGAAGTGAAATACCGACTGGGCGTGGCATCGCCAATCATGACATCAGCCTGCGTGCTGAACTTCAGATAGAAACTGACTTCTGTAGGAGAAGGACTGCTGTAATGAAAATAAACATTTGTCTAGAAAGTTACTGCGTCTTTTATTCAAAAATGCACCTAGCCTCGGGTAGAAGCAGCCCGCAACAGAATTAAATAGTTATCTTTCTGTGTGTTTTTCGTAACAGAGGCATTCGTATCAAGGAAAAATAAAAAATTATAATCCAAGAATTTGTTACATTTGCCAACGGCCTGGCCACATCGCGAAAGATTGCTACTAGAGAAACAAGAGTCCAAAAAAAGAGTTATCCAAAGATAACAAAGAAAGAAATCGCAACCTACAAGTGTGAACGTTTCATCTCATTCTGATAAAAGAGAAAGTGATTTTGCTCTTCAACTTACGCATGAAAAAAATGATGAATGTGACAAAATTTGGTTGTTGGATTGTGGTGCAATTGGACACATGGCAAAAGACTCCTTTTGGTTTCAGAATATTACATCAGAGGTGAGGGAAATTCACCAGGCAGGTAAACATTAAAAAATACTTTCAGAGGGTATTGGCACTATTAAAGCAAAAACTATAAGTACAAAATATTCTAGTTCTGTTAATTTAACTATTAGTAATGTTAGTTATGTTCCTGATTTAAGAAATAACTTACTCTCACTCACTGCATTAATGGATAAAGGATGTAAAATTGAATCAAGGAATTATTCTGTATTAGTTTTTAGTAGGTGTAATCAATTACTTTTTAAAGCATTTAAGAATAATGGTACGCTTGAAGTTAATGTAGAACCATATTATAATTCTGAATGTCGCATTGCTAATGATTGTGCCATTTAAACCCAAAGTATATGCTTAAAATGAAGGAATACATTGATATTAACGATGTAAGTGATTTTAGGTGTGAAACTTGTGACCTAAGTAAAATAACTAGATAAAGTCATCCAAATATTGACATTATTCAAGAGTTCAGAAATTTTAGAACTAATTCATTCGGATGTGTGTGCTCCTGTTCAAACTGAATCAATTGGTGGGTCTAAACATTTTATGATCTTAGTGGATGTTTTTTCTGGAACGTATTTTATTTATTTTCTTAAAAGTAAAAATGAAGTATTATATGCATTTTCTAAATTTAAAGCTAAGTATGAAAATTTAACTGATAAAAGAATTAAACGTTTCAGAACAGACAATGGTTTAGAATTTGTAAATGAATAACTAAATAATTATCTTGCTAATTTTGGTATTTTTCATGAAAAAACAATTCCGTATAATAGTGAAAGTAATGGAAAAGCTGAACGGGCAAACAGAGTTCTTTTGGAGAGAGCTAGGACATTACTACATGAGAGTGAGCTTCCAGTAAAATTCTGGGCAGAAGAAATTAATTTTAGTACTCAAGTATTAAATTTAACGCCCCGAAAAGGCAAAGAAAAAATTCCTATAGAAATTTGAACTGGTAAAAAACCCAAAGTGTGGCATACTTTAACATTCCAAAAGTAATGCGAAACAAATTTGATATACCAGGAAAAAGAAGTATAATGTTAGGATATGCTAGAGAAAGAAAAGGATATCGTATTTATGATATAGCAAGTAATAAGATAATTGAAGAACGAACGGTTAAATTTAATGAATCTTTAAAAGAACCATATGAACTTGGGATATTGAAGAATTAAAAGGAATTTTGTGGAAGAAAAACGAAGTACATCAAAAA
Organism: Stegodyphus mimosarum; assembly: GCA_000611955.2. Lineage (NCBI taxonomy): Eukaryota > Metazoa > Arthropoda > Arachnida > Araneae > Eresidae > Stegodyphus > Stegodyphus mimosarum. Next base: position 74,207 of record KK122141.1, on the reverse strand, counting down.
ACAAATTGGTTGTCAAGGAAATTAACTGGGTTGAACACACCTCGAATTGGTTGTTAAGGAAATTACTCAAGCAAGCGAATATGCTGACTCATCGAATTTCAAAATCACAGACATAAGCCGTTATAGCGGAAGCGATGATAGGGGGAATGAAATCCAAACATTTGACAACTATAAAAAAAATAATCAAAATGGAAATGAAATACCATTAAGACAATCCGAGAGGCTCAAATCAAAACAGCTGTCGTCAAATATAATCAGTAATGCTCCAAACGATTTTTCAGATGCAAAAAACAGTGCTAATTGGTATGACTGGAAATCGGCAATGGAAAATGAATAAGATTCATTACATAAACACGAAGTGTAGGAAATAGAAGAAAGGCCTGAAAAAACAAAATTAGTAAAAGTAAATGGCTGTATACTTTGAAGGAAGGAGACTCAGGAGAAGTAAAATATAAAGAACGATTAGTAGTGGATGGGTTTAATCAAATAAAAAATAAGGATTATACCAAATCATATTCACTAGTTGTAAGCATTGAATGTTTTAGATTATTGCTTGCATTTTCAGCTAAATTAAATTTGACTATTACATTTTATGATGTATAAACAGCATACTTGTACAGTGATTTAAACGAGGAAGTATATATGTTTCCTCCACCTGGTTATGAAAAACTGATTGGAGAAGGAAAAGTATGTAAGTTAAAGAAAAGTATTTATGGGTTGCCTCAATCGGGTAGAAATTGGTATATGGAAAAAAAACTGAATTAGAAAAACTTGGATTGGTACAATTAGCATCTGATAATTGTATATTCATTTATAATGATACCAAAAACATTCTTATACTAGGTTTGTCTCAAACAGAATATATTGAATCCTTATTGACTAAACACAATCTAGAAAATTGTAAAGCAGTAAAAACGCCAATCGTTAAAGGGGCAGATAAAGGTTTTTCATGTACAAATGAAAAGATTGATACGACTCTGTATCAGGAATTAATTGGGGAACTTTTATATTTAGCGAATAGAACGCATCCTGATATATCATTCGTAACAACTTATTTGTCACTATTTTATCATGCACCAGAAAAAGGGCATTATCTTTTGGCTAAAAGGGTACTAAGGTATTTAAAAGGTGCAAAAAATAAAAAAAAACTTTTCTATAACAATGATTTTGGAGTTTTAAATGCATATGCTGATGCTAGCTGGGGAAATGCAGAAAATGGTAAGTCATTTTCTGGTGGTACTATTTTACAAGGTGATTCATTGATTGCTTGGAAATGTCGTAAGCAAAGAAGTGTTAGTCTCTCTACTCGTGAAGCAGAATTATTTTCTATTTTATTTGGACTATAAATTTATTATCAGAATTAAAATGTAAACAATTTTTGAATGGTGCAGTGACCTTGAATACAGACAGTCAAGATGCTATACAGTGGATCAACTGTGCCAGATCATCTACGAAATCCAGACACATGAACTTACATTTCCATTTTATGAAGGATTTAATAAAGTACAGTGTCATTAAGTTGGAATATTCACAAACTGATAATATGATTGCAGATTTTCTTACTAAAAGTGTCAGAGAAGAAACATTAATGTATACACTGAAAGTAATTTCCTTAATTTCTTAATGCAATGTGTTATATATTGTTCTTTTATATTTCACTTTTGTATTGAAAAAAAGTTGCCCGCGGAAGGGGTGTGTTGAGTAGAGGGGAGCGAACTTTTTTTCTTATGCGCATGCGTATTAATTATTGTGGCACAGCTGACCCTTCTCGCGATATATTCGTCGTTCAAGCGTACGAATGTGACGACATGGTATATGCTGTGTGATGGTCAATATGATTTGCTATGTGCTCTTTTTATTCATTACTTGTTTAAATAAAGTGTGTTGTCCTAAATCGATGGATTTTTTACTCTGAATATGGGCCTCTGAACAAGTTTCTGACACTCATTTTTACAAATTTCATCTAGTTTTACAAACATAGCTTTTTTAAAAATTTTACGGCACTCTCTATAGCACAGGAAACTTTCAAAATTTAAAACAGTTCCTCTGCATTCTCTTTTTACGCTGAAACTATAATAAAACAACTACTCTCTTACTATTTGTAGGAACACTAATCAAATTTAAATGTATACAGCTGCCCAATAGTGAATAGTGGTTAGCAACGCTGACTGCCGTACCGAAGTGCCTGGGTTCAAACCCCAGAGAAGGCATGGATGTTTGTAAATGTATAGTGTTCATGTAGCATGGGGGCACTCTAAATATGCATCAGCCGAAAGTCCTCTCAAGAAGTTGATGAGGGGACCCTCGGACCCATCCCCCTGGGATGCTGTCCATCAAAATTGGGGGCAGAACTGAGTAAACATATACAGTCACTTATATTGTGCTCAAGATTCTAGCCATAACAGGTGCAATCTTGCACTGCTTGTCACGATGAATTTCGTGGGCTTGTTCTGATGTTACCATCATACAAGTAAGGTAAGTCACAACAACAACAATAACAAATGTATTAAAAATACACTGTATGATCAAAATAATTCTATGTTATAGAGAAAATAAAACCATGCATATAAAATAAAACCATGTGTAATAAAATTACGTTGAAATGTTAACTGAATTTGGCTAATGTTGGATCCTACAGGACATTTAAAAGGATTGCAAGACTGAATAAATATTCAGTCATGAACAAAAGGTCTCAATTTAAAAAATTTACCTATAAGGCAAGCATAAATGATATGATGATAAATTTGATTACATCTTTTCGTAAAAGCATATCAAATTTTCTTATATGTATTCTTGACAGAAAAAATATCAATCAGAAAAGGATTTTCCAAAGCTGAGACAGTCAAACAAAAATTACATTACATTCTTGATGGGAGGGGACAGGACAAAGGAACAGAATAAAAAAATACATTTAAAAGATTTAAAAACACTTTAGAAATTTTAGTTCAAACTATTACATTCTATACCAGGGGTGGCCAAACTTCAAGACAATGGGAGCTGCATGAGAGATTTTATGAACGTTCGAGAGCTGCAAGTCCAAATTTATATCATTTTTTAAATATTGAGGCAGGTTTTTGAATATACAGAAACTTTGAAGTAAATTAATGAATATGTGATTTACATGATTTTGTATAAATATGAATAAACACATCTTAAATCTACTGTTTTGTGTTCACAAAAGTTCAGTCCTAAGAAAATAAAATTTTGTATCTCTTATACTGGACAACCAAGCATTTTTTCTTCAGGCAGAGAAAAGAAATATTTTATCTGATTTCCTTTATACTTCTCCGTTTATAATTATTGTTGTTTTATTTTAGTAGAAATAAAACGAATCGGAAGCATATTGATTCATCTACAATTACACAAAAAATGTTAACTGAGTAACTTACAAATTATTATTTAAAATAAAACTGAGTGGTTTTTTTTTTTTAGCCCAAAGGCGCTGGCCCAGAAGGACAATTAATTTCATTTTGGCATTTTGCGTCAAAATTTTTAAAGCCTCAATCACTTTTCAAATTGTTGCCACAAAATATTATCACCCAGTATTATATTTAAAGAAATTAAATCATGAAGAATCTGCATAAATAGATGCATGATTCTCACATTGTGATTAAAAACAACGGTATCCAGAGCCATCAAATTTTAAATAACGTGCATCTACATCCAAAAATGGGCATCTGGATGCCCAAATTTGGAATTTGGAATTTTTTTTAATTACCTATTTCGTATTTTGTAAAGCATTTATGAGTTTTTGATCAAGAAACTCAACAATTTCAAAGCGAGCAATGGGAACACAGTAAAAAAAGTAATAATAATGATAATAATAATAATCTTCAGCGTGCGAGACTGTATCAGAAATTCTAAATATATGCTCTTTTGAAGCGATTTTGCAATATTGCTGTTGAATAAAATTTTATGGTTTAAGTGGGAAGAACATGATATTTAAAAATAAAAGTAACACACAAAACGTTAAAAAAAGCCCCTTTGGGTGTAATATAAAATCCGAAAGCTTTCAGATTTTTTTTAATTCGTTAGCAGTCTTTCAGAAAAGATAAATGATGCATGTCAAAGCACAGTGCAGAAAAACTCTTATTCAAGAAAGAATATTTATTTAAAAATAAGCTATTAATTTCTTTAGACTTAAAAAGTAATTTTGTTTGTCCACACAATTAATGTAAGGACCAACATACTGAGGTCATTCGAATCTTTGGCTTCTAATCTAAGAAATCCTTATACATTTTCCCCCAAAATTTTAGAATAACTGCATTTACTGATGCACAGTATAGAAGAATTCACCAATAAAAGAATATGATCACAATTTCAGTGGTATTTGAATAATCAGTATCTCTCATGACGGCCCAGACTGATACATCATTTCAGCATGGCAGCCAACAGAATCTTCCAAATTTTTTAGTAATCAGTACGCAGTGTATCACTAAAAATTCTGGAAACTATCTCTCGAATCATCCTGATAATTCTGGATATAGATAACGAAGTTATTGTGCATCACTGAAAAATCTTGAAACCATCTCTTGAATCATTACAATAATTCTGGACATAAATAACCTATTGCTAATAAATCTAGAAGTTCATGGCAGGCTATATAAACGATTTGTCGAGCACATATTCCATTTACCATCCGAACTCTTTAACCTAGCTGTTCAATTTTGAACTGTTTTTCAAATACATGGCAAATCAAAGCTAATATTAGAGAAAGAATACATATCTGTTACTACAACACCGAATTTATTTCGCAAATGAAATTATAACATGAACGCGTAACTCTTCACATAAACTCTCGCCAAATAGGTGTACGGATCCTCTATATTCTAACTCTTGGACCCATAAAGGCAGTCAAATGACTTACCGTCTCATTTTGAATTTCTAAGAAAATAACTCAGAAGAAAGTTTGAAACAAATTATTGTCAGCCTAACGGTTAGATAGTACAACTCTACATTGGGTTACACAGCCTGTGTACAGAAAATAAATCTCAAATGGAGTTTGAAATGCAGCCTGCAGGCAGAGGATACTTTCGAAAATAAAAGATCAGAATTTAAAAATAAATGTTTACAGAAGCAAAATTTCACATTATTGCCTGAAATATCAAGAAGTGGATCACTGTACAATTTCCAAAAATATCCGGCTTCTAAGCTTCCGGCTACTAAGCTTTCGTGAAGGAAGTATCAGATGTACATGATAATCAGAAATTAGGATGACAAACAAATATCAGCAGATTAAAAGAAGTGTAATGCTGGTGTCAGGGGCGGGATAACTGGTGCAAATACAGAGAAGCAGTACAGTATAAAATCCGAGATCCGGACATCCAATATCCGGAATGGTCTAAAATCCAGACCTCAAAAGGGCCAACATTTTTTTAGTGCTGTACTCATGGGCATTTCATTCCCCCCAACAAATAAAACATGTGGAGAGTCTCAATTCTTAATTTCCCTTCAACACTAAATAAATACCTTGCTATTGAAGAAACAATAATTTAGCATAAATTTGTGTGATCAATAATTTGATTCTGTAGCTGAGTATCTATTTGGCATACATCCCAAACTGAAACATTCTGGACAGAAATATCATTGATTTTACATCTACTAATATTTTATACCCCTGATGACAACCTGGCAAATCCTTATTTATTATATTTTGCTTTCCTCTCCACGTTTATCAACACATGACAACTTGAGTAATGACTCATACAGCGATGCCCAAACAATTTCTTTATATTAGTAATTTAATAAACAAAGAGTATGGTAACCTTTAATATTGCCATTACGCTTGGCAATGATTACAGATTTAAGTTAAATGCACTTTCTTTCCATATGCTAAAAACAGATTTTATTAATGATACTCATGGGCCAAAAAATAAAACTAAATTTAGTGCTATCTGAAATAAGAAAAACTGATTTGTTTCTCACATTAATTCAAAACCGCCGCTAGAGCTCGTATGGCCGCACTGGGAGACAAGATTTCTGGAATTTAGAGAAGCATCAAGCAACAAAATTAAGAGATGAAAATATTTTTGGAATTTATGGAAAGCACTGGGATCCAAAATCAGGCGGCAGTGCATCAGGCGGTATGATATCTAGCGCCGGTCCTTGATAAGACTTTTGTATATGTGGGAATTTATTTACTCAGGACTCAAATAAGCCTTAAACAGCTGCAAGAAATAGACGTTAGTATAATTGGTAACTAATACAATCATGCTTAATTGTCTCAGTGCACTACGAAAGCAAGACAAAATTTAGCGAAACAACTTGTCTTCCGTCGCCAGTCTCATGCTACATAGCCAATAATGTATAATGTATGCTATTAAGCAAGGCTTAAATTGTACTTTACTGATTCCAAGGAATTTCAAGCAGCAGATTACATAAATAAGATATATATATATAAGCAGATTGCACTATTCCTTAACTTTCTGATTTGGTCCAGCTTAGTTATTTTTTTGCAGTTTGTTTTTATTACAGCAATTTAATGAAAATTAAAGTTTCACTTTTTGATTATGCAAAAAGAGTTTCTAATTCTGAAGCTGCACCATAATCTACAAAGCAAAAGCATATTTCGGTGTCCATTAAACAAAAAGTGGAATTGCTGGAAAAAAATGGATAATGGTAATCTCAAAATTATGCAAGGAGTATGGCATTGGAAAGTCAACTGTATATGACAGAAAAACAAACTTTTTGAATTTGTGGATTCCGACACCCCACTCCACAATGAATAACAGAAAAATTATTCATTATGTTAAAAGTGAAGATCATGACAAAGTTATGACTGAATGGGTCACACACTTCTGCAGCAAGGGTGTGCCATTAAGGGGTCCAATGCTAATGGCTCAAGCCAAAATATTTCATGAAGAAATGAACTGACTGCACATATTCAACAGGTTGGTTTACCAAATTTTAAAATCGCCATGATATAAGGCAATAAGAATTTCAGGTGAAAAAGCTTCAGCTGATACTGAAGCTGCTGAACTATTTGAAGATGAATTCATTGAACTCATGAATAATTAAAAGTTATCTCCAGAACAAATTTATAACGCTGATGAAACTGGTCCTTTCAGACAGTGTACCGCGAAATACCTTGGCAACCTCTATAGCGGCGGTTCTCAAGCTTTTGACCATCTAAACAAAGATTGAAAACCTTTAGTACCACCACTACAAAGTAGTGCTACCACCACCACTCTTGAACAAAGTTCAGATCAAATAAATTTATGAATGTTAGAGAAAAAACTCAATTGGGATGTTGGGGTTTTAATTTTTGAATTTAATAGTTAAAAGCCCTTTTCTTTTTTGCATACCACTGGTTGAGAACCCCTGCTCTATAAGAAAGGCTCATGTGAAAGATTCCAAAGCGAGACGAACAATTTTAGCATGCGCAAATTCTGCAGGAACACACAAGTGTAAACTTTTTGTAATAAAAAAAATACACGACCTCAAGCATTTAAAGGAGTAAAAAGTTTCCCGATTATATACTGTGCAAATAAAAGAAGACAGATGACACAAATGTTAATGAATGGTTGGTTTGAAAATCATTTCATACCCGAGACTCGACAGAATTCAGTTGGTTTACCTGATGATGCAAAAATTGTCCTGATTGTAGACAACTGTTTAGCTCATACTTCATTTAAAATTTTAGTAAAGATAATGTAATCATATTATTCTTTCCTCCAAACTGTACGTCTATTATTCAGCCTCTAGATATTGGAATAGTGAACATGCTGAAAATGCAAATATAAAGTAGAATTTTTAAAATTTCTTAAATTTCTTGAACAATGGCAAGACGAGTGAAGAATTTTTGAAGTATTTTAATGGAAAATCTCCTTTGTGAAGAATCGCAAGATTGTGGGAAGATAAGTCTCCAGATAGTTTAAAAACTGCTTACCATAATTTATGGCCAGCTAGCATATTTCATGTTGAGGATGATGAAAGATAGCAGCAAATGTGATAGTTTACATAAATCACAAAACAAAGGTTAAATTTTCCAATTAATGAATTTTTTAAAGAAAGTGGAGAAGCGGTAATAAATGATGATGATATCACAAGTTTTTCATTGCGATGACAGTGCCCCAATTATAAATAAATTAACGGGCTGCGAAATCTGTAGTATGGTTCTAGATCCAGAAAATACTGCTACCAATAGTGAAGAAAGTGACAGAGAAGTTACTGAAGATGAAAAAATTTCAATTGATAAGTTAGTTGGAATTCTTGACACAGCAATTAGAGAACTTAAACAATGGAACTTTGTAACTGAATAAAATATTATGTCTGTCTACAGAATTAAAGAGAAAATGTTAGCACAAAAAAGCAACAAAAACAACTTACATTGAAAGAAATGTTTAATAAAGTAAACAAATAACTATTAAGCATTTTTTGTAAATTTTGTTACCCTTTAGATCATAAATGCTACTTTATTTTAAAAATCACGATTTAATATTTTAAATTTTTCAATTTCTACATGCCATCTTACAAGTTTTAAACAATGATCTAACATCTGGAAAAATCCCAAATCTGGAATCGCCAAAGTCCCGACGAGATCGGATCTTGGACTTTGTACTGTACTAAGAGGATGAAAAATTTTAGATATGCCAGGCAGCAAAATGAAGCTAAACTAGTGTGATATTTACTTGTGAACTCTAACCTAGAGCCGCGAAATGCCTGTAAGGTAGGAAGAAAGGTCGTCAAACGAGAAATTGAAAAAATATCACAAGCTAAAGATATTTCACCAATATCAATATGCCGAGTTTCACAAGAAATTTCGAGAGGAGAGACATTTTTGTTCTGTTGATCCCTCACTGGTTGATGCAATGTTATTCATATGAAGATTTGATGATTAAGATGAAAGATTTCTATCAGGAATAACAATATTTGATAGATGGGAATTAAACATTTTGACTAAAATTTAAATCATTGTCAAACCAGTGATTCTTCCCAAGACTCCAAATATTTCAACATGCACAACCATTCGTGAAATAAATTATGACAGCTGCCTAGGATTACCAAGGAATTATTAAAAAAGAGTTTCATGTGGGACAAATGTTCATTAAGCATATTATTGTGAATGGTCACAAAATCTGCGAAGCAACTGCATTAAAATGCCTGACTTGTTTAGGCATGGGAAATTAATTTTGAAGGAGTTCTGCAGGAAACTGAGACAAGTCTCCTAATCAAGTAAAAGGCTGAACGTTCACTCCACCAAAAATAAAATCCTCATAAAATTCTTCCACAGATTAAAAGATCTCTATATGGATTGCAAGGTGAAACAGGTTTCGCCAGCAGTTACTCAAGCCATTTAAGGACTGAATAAAAGTAGCACCCTACAACGAGTAGCAAATCATCCAGATGGATCACCAACTGCTTGAACACTGTGACATGTACACTGGCTATCATAAATTATGGATCACAAAAATCACGATTACTGAAAAAGTTACATGCAGAATGTTATGAAACTTACCCATAATATACAACACATAGTAGGGTATCAAATAACGTAAAAAGTAATTACCAGACAAATTATGGTAGTATAGAAATTAGCACATGTATAAAATGAACAAATTAAAGGTGCCAGTTTGCTATAGGAAAAGTACCTTCAATATGGAATATGATGGCATCTAGAAGCAATACAGCACATACAGTGATGTGTGATGCTTTCAATATGTGGTCAATCAGTTCAATAGGAAGTGAGAGCCATTGCTCTTGCAAAGCAGTTACAAGCGCAGCAAGGGTCTGGATTCAAGTCCAAAGGATTCAAGTCCGGAGATCAAGCTGGCCACTCCATGCATATAATTTTTTCTTGTTGAAGATGATCATCTACGATACGAGCCCTGTGTGGTCTTGCGTTGTCATCCTGCAACAGGAAAGCATCACCTATTGCCCCTGCATATGGGCACACATAAGCATCAAGGATGTCATCTCTATAAACCTGAGCAGTCACGGTTCCCCTTGGAAAGACATGGAGGTCTGTGCGTCCACCCAAAGAGATGCCACCCCAAACACAGACACTGCCTCTTCTGTATGCATCTCTTTTAGAAATGTTTGATGCATGATAACAGGTTCTAGGTTCTCTCCATATCAAATAACGCCTATTATCGCTTTCTAGACTAAACCTGGACTCATTCGTAAAGCGAACAGTCCTCCATTGATCAGGCACCCCTTGGACATGTTGTCGTGCCCACTGCAAATGGTCCCTCCTATGGCGTGATGTGAGCGGCACGCAAATGGCTGGTCGCCTCGCATATAGACCACTTTCATGAAGCCTTCTACGCACAGTTGACGTTAACGCCAACCTTCCGGTGGCTGCAGCAAGGGAGGATCTAAGAAGAGTCGGAGTAGTGGTTCTATTTTTGCGTGCACATAATGTCAAATATTGGTCATCGGCGCTCGTCGTAGCAGTTGGCCTTCCTTGCCTGAACCTCCTAGATGCCGAATCTGTGGTTTGAAATTGCCTCCTATGAACCACAGAAGGACTACCATTTAGTAGTAGCCATATGGCCACTTCTGTTTGACTTTGTCCTGCCTCTAGTCTCCCAATGGCTTTTCATCGTACTTCTGGAGGCAAATGATGCCTGGAGGTCATTGTTACGAATTGGTTATCTCAGATTTCTGATGTCACTATCACAGTGAAATATGTGGGCTTGCTCTAAATATAATCTTGAAATACATGGACTCTCATGCTTCTCGCAGATGACGTATTCCAAGTGCAGCGCCACTAATTTGCATATTGCAGTTTTACTCAGCTAGTCTTACTTGGCAACATATTCAAATTTTACACGGTTTAGCTTATTTTTGAGGAAGCTATGGCTATTTTTGTGACTTTCCCCTAATTTATGATAACCAGTGTATTAAATGATACCTGCAGCATCACCAGATTAAGCGGCAGTGTATGTTGATGTGCCTCATTTAATACATGCCTCAAGAATGTCACCAGAGACTGTCTAAAGTAAAATTAACTTGAGAGAAAACATATTAAGGAGAACGATTAAAAAAAATATTAGCATTGTATTTAAGGTTAACTTCGCCTGTTCAAAAAGTAACATAACCAGAATAGTAATTACCAGAAATGGAATTATTTGTACTTTACATATTTGCTACTCTGACGATAAGCTAGCAGTGGACAGTTTGAAATCTCTCAAATACTTACATGCATAATAGCAGAAATTAAATTAGCGATTAATAAAGAAACGTGGCTGTCATGCCTCGCGCTCATTCGAACACGAGGCGGGTTCGTCTGGCGTACTCACCACAATAGGAAAATAATCTTTACCCGTTTGATATTTTATCCACTAATTTATTACACATAACAATCACTGCTACACTACAAAACGAATACACTGTTATCCATTAAAATAAACTATATACAATATATATATATATAGGGCGCAAAGAAGAAAAATATGTTTAAGTCATATCCTTTAACACGGCATGGTTGCCGGTTCACTCCCCAAGAAAAAAAAGCTACAAGTCCCGTCTTCACCCCACCAGCCTGCCTCGACCGGTTTTTCCGGGGTAGCTACGTCACTTCCCTTAATGGTCTTTCAGCCTCGCGAAGAAAGAGTTCTGGAAAATCTTCCGCTAAGGAGAGGAACTTCACACCTCCCCTCTGGTTTATAAATATTTCCGACTTAGTCGAAAAATTTGAAACCCTCATTATTTTGGCACTTACCAGGTAATCCCTCTTTCCTTGGGCACAGCACAAGTAAACACAGTAAAACCAGAGAGCAAAAAAAAGGGTCATGGTACAGTTATAGACAATCACAAAAAAAAACAACACATATAAGCATAAGAACTGCACCTGTCCAAATTCCCATAGCAATATGAACAAAACATTGCAATATCAATACAACTCTCTGACACTCCTGTATTGAATAATTCTTTTACTAGAGATACCATAATAACACAATAAAGCAATAATGACATATTAGTAATGATATTACCTTTTCATATAAGCATAAAAACTGCACATGTCCAAATTCCTATAGCAATATGAACAAAACATTGCAATATCAATACAACTCTCTGACACTCCTGTATTGAATAATTCTTTTAATAGAGATACCATAATAACACAATAAAGCAATAATGACATATTAGTAATGATATTACCTTTTTCTAGAGTAATCACAATAATACACGCAAAAAAAATAAATGAACGCTACAATATCCATATACCTTGTCATATTAACATTGAACATTATCTTTTCTAGTGTTACAATAACAAACACACACACAAAAAAACTGCATGATACCAAACATTAGTTTCGTTTTCTTTCTTTTGAATTTTCATTCACATTATTGGTCACTGATACATTCATGAGGGATCCTAGACAATGCGTCTGCATCGGAGTTTTTAGCTCCTGGTTTATGCAATACAGTGACTTGGAATCGAGATAGAGCTAATGCCCATCTCTGTAATCTAGCATTCCGGGGTATCCCTTCGGTTAAGTATTTTAATGGGTTATGGTCTGTATGCAACAAAATTTTATTTCCGTATGTCCAAGTTTCGAACTTGTCAAGAGCCCAAATAATTGCATACGCTTCTCTTTCTATAGTGCTCCATTTGGACTGAGCACTAGTTAATTTTTGGCTAGCAAACGTTATCGGTCTAGCTTTCCCATACTCATCTCGTTGCAGTAAACACGCTCCAATACCTATTAGTGAGGCGTCTGTATTAATTTCAAAAGGTTTCCGTATATCCGGCGTATACAAAGACGATGCCGTGCACAATGCATCCTTTAATTCTTTGAATGCCTTCTCGGCTTCAGACCCCCAAGGTATATCATTAGGTATAGATTTTCTCGTAAGGTCAGTTAATGGCCTAGCTATTTTTGCATAATTCGGAACATACTCTCGATAGTAATTATATAACCCCAACACTGATCTTAATGCCTTTTTTGTTCTAGGTGGCTTCAAATTTTTAATGACCTCCAATTTCTCTGGATCTGGGCCATGTCTGCCCGAACCTACTATGTGACCTAAATACTTTACCTCCGACTGGCCAAAAGAGCATTTCTCTAAATTAGCCGTAAAGTTTAATGTCTGTAAAGTACTGAGTACAGCTTTTAAATGTCTAAGATGTTCTTCCCACGTTGACGAATAGACAATTATATCATCGATGAAACTTTCAGCATAATCACTATGTGGTCTAAGAGCTTGGTTCATAACTTTCTGGAAAGTTGCGGCAGCACCTGACAAACCGAACGGCATCACTTTCCACTGATACTGACCCTTCGGAGAAACAAAACTCGTCAGATGTCTACTTTCCTTCTCCATAGGGATTTCCCAATACCCCTTAAGAATATCTAGCGTAGACAAATAACGTGCTGCCCCTGCCTTATACCGAAGCTCTGCCGCGTTTTGCATCGGAAATGGGATTATCTGACTTTCCGCATTAAGCCCTCGATAATCACAACATAAACGTATGCTTCCGTCCCTTTTTGCTACACACACAATAGGGTACGCGATCTCTGCTGTGGAAGGTTCAATTAAACCTCTTTCTAACAAATCAGCAATTTGTTTTTCCACCTGTGGTTTCAACGCCTCAGGTACCTTATAAACATGAGGTTGCTTTCTTTCAACTCCCGGTTTCAACCTGATACTGTGGGATCCTACCTTCGCACATTTAATCTCCCCGTCAAACACTACATGGAAAGATTTGATTAATCTGCTCAACTGATTCCTTTGCGACCTATCTAAATGTTTCCATTCATCTGAACCAATGATCCTATCTAAAAGTTTTTCTGCCTTTGGGTTTCTTTCAATAGGCGCATGCTGCACCTCTCCAAACTCTGTGTCAGCTTCGTAGATTATCCCTACTGCATTTATGGGTTGTATGTATTTCCGTAACTTATTTTGATGCAAATGTCTAACAGATTCATCCGGCAATTTTACCAAATACGAATGTGGAGACTTTTTCTCAACAATTTCTCCAGGTCCTGTCCATTTCGAGCAAAGTTTATTTGTTGACGTTGGTATCAGTACGACCACCTCATCACCTATTTCGAATTCCATTTCCTTAGACCTCAAATTATGATGATGAACATATTTCTGCTGCTTGGCTTCCGAATTTTCTTTAGCGAATTTCTCCGCCTCCTGTAACCTATTTCGTAGAGAAATTAAATATTCTGTAACGGATTCCCCAACTCCTTGTGGTAATACTGTCTCATCTACCCAACTTGATTTAAGTATGGCCAGTGGCCCGACTGGCACCCGACCATACATCAGCAAAAATGGTGAGACTCCGGTAGTTGAATTCGGTATCTCCCTATAAGCCCATAACAAATATGGTAACTGCTTATCCCAGTTTCTTCCTTGAGTATTTATCGCGTGATGCAACATTGACTTCGTCGTTCCAATCCACCTTTCCACTAGCCCGTTTGACTGCGGATAACCTGGCGTAGAAAATTTTGGCGAGGCCCCTAACTTACTTAAAAATTCTTGTGTTAGCTTAGCCTTAAAGTTCGTTCCGTTATCCATTGCGATCATTCTCGGAACTCCTGTTCGCATGAAAATGTCAATGAAAGCGTCACATGTAGCCTTCGCTGTCACCGCCTTCAGTGGAATTGCCTCCGGCCATCTGCTGTGTTGATCAACAACACATAACACATACTGGTGCCCTCTTGAAGATTTCGGTTCAATCGGCCCTAAAATGTCCGCATTTACCACTTGAAATGGAAGTTCTGGCCGCCCTACTGCTGTAATTGGAGCCCTATCCTTCCCTTTAACTTTCCTTCTTAGCTGGCATTCCTTGCAAGCTTCACACCACTTCCGCACCTCCTTTGACAATCCTTCCCACCAAAACGACATTTTAATCCTTTCCGCCGTCTTCTTTGCTGCGAAGTTCCCCTCTTGTAAGCTTTCGTGAACCAACTTCACAATTTCTTTCCTGCGGCTTTGAGGAACAACTAACTGATTACATCGCTGCCCATTGATAGTTCCTGTATGGTACAAAATTCCTGACTCTAGCCAATACCCATTCTTGTTATTACGTGCACCCGTAAACGCGCTTTTCAGTGAACCACATTCCGCTTGCTCCTGTCTAAAACGTTGAGTTTGCGATAGGGGTGGGTTATCAGCTGACACTTGTTCACTGCCCCCCAATTCTACTTCCCCTTCATCTTTGCTCCTTACCAACGGTATAGTTCGAGCTTCCGTTTCCCCTTTGAACTCCTGACAGGCTTTTTCTGGATTTGTCGATTCTTTTCCGTCCAAGTTACTCGATGCCTGACCAACTCCCAATACTAGTTTCTCTTCCTTATTTTCTCCCCAGTAAATATCTCTTTGTTCCCTGAGAAGTCTAAAATCTCGAGGTGTCACTAGCACTTCCTCGTACAAATTATGCACTACTGCTGCATGAACGTTTACATAAGGCTGTACATCCTCTTCTCCTGACCAGATACTGATAGGTACTGTAACTAATTGGGCTTCTACCTGGGGTCCTACGGCGGGTTGTAACCATATCTTCCCTCCAGACTCCAAATATTTCTCTGGAACTACCAATTTCCGGATTACAGTAATTTCTGCTCCGCTATCAATCACTCCTTTGAACCTAGCGTTGCCTATCTGTAGATCTATCCTAGGTAATACCTCACTTGCCCTAGTTAATGGAATTTCTTCTGCATAGTTAGCTAACTTTAATCCTACGCATATTTTATTTAATCCCTTTGCTTCTACCTCATCCGTATCCCCTTCTTCGCTTCCTCTCTTGGGTTTCGCTATCAGGTTTATCGCTGGACAAAACCGCTTTATGTGTCCTTCACCCTGACACTGAAAACATTTTAGAACTTTCTTATTTGCCTGCCCCATTCCTTGAGGTTCTGAAGTTTTTATCCCTTTGTACTTCTCTTTATCAACCCTGTAATCAGAACTGAAATTCCTTACTCTT
>KK122141.1:35713-57612 GCA_000611955.2 Stegodyphus mimosarum | reverse complement strand
TCTTTAATTTGCTTTCCCTAAACTCCATTTCTTTTAATCAATCTTTAGCCACATCTGCCTCTAACTTCCACTTTTCTAACTGCAGCTCCATTTCCTTTAACTTAATTTGAGCCTGCATGTTCTTAATAATTTCATCAGATTCTTCTGACACCCTATTTCTTCTTTTAGGACCCATATTAATATCTGATATTTCGTTTTACAGCTTTACACACACAACACCTGAATAAGACTTGATTTTATAGGCAAACATACATATTTCATTACTACTGAATACTGTCGTTATTCACTTGGCAAATATTATCATTATAAACACAATCATGAATAATACCTTTCTCATATTACACCATTAACATATATTTCACCATATATTGTTAAACAGATAAATACCAAAAATTATATTAACTTTTGAATTAGTATCAAATAAAATATTTCTGCATACTTTGGCATTACGCCGTCAGGCTTTACATATTTTGGCAACGACACAAACATTTACTGTTCTCAAATCATTAAACTAATTAATTTTCAATCAATCTATTAACTTCAATGATTAAAATATTTTGTCAAAACAAGGCAATAAGAAAAATAGATAATCATTTCTACCTTAATTAGTAACATAAGCACACACTTAAATGTTTCAAATTTACTGCTGATATATTTTTGAACTATTTTAACATGCACTCGGCGTACATTATCTCCTTAACAACAAAAATAATCATTATTCCTTATTTGCATATAAAATGTACTTTCTAAGTGCCTACTGGCTTTAATGCCTGCCATATTCTAATCATCTTATTAACCGACATTAACACAATTTTACTATAATAATTATAGGGAGGGAGCTCTCTTCATTCATATACTGTGCTTCCCAAGAAATTAAGAGGGACTTACCTTTGATCCCGATAGTAGAAAATGTCGAATTGTACTTCACACTGTACAATTTAATCATCACACTGCACAGACACAACTTAATAATATCACCACGATAATTCTGATGATCACTTTTATCACACACTGGCTAATCACTTTTCACACGACGAGATTTCATAAGCCCTTTCATTCATTTGCACGTGTAGGCTTAGGATGCCACTTTCTGCTTTCACGACCATCTTTTGTCATCTCCTCTCCTTTGGTGAATTATCTCATTCTTTTTATTCGCATTCATTTAAATCACTTTTTATGACCTTATTTCCTTCGTATTTTTGGTGATTTCCTTTTCCACACCATCCTACCGACTGCGCCACTTTGTCATGCCTCGCGCTCATTCGAACACGAGGTGGGTTCGTCTGGTGTACTCACCACAATAGGAAAATAATCTTTACCCGTTTGATATTTTATCCACTAATTTATTACACATAACAATCACTGCTACACTACAAAACGAATACACTGTTATCCATTAAAATAAACTATATACAATATATATATATATAGGGCGCAAAGAAGAAAAACATGTTTAAGTCATATCCTTTAACACGGCATGGTTGCCGGTTCACTCCCCAAGAAAAAAAAGCTACAAGTCCCGTCTTCACCCCACCAGCCTGCCTCGACCGGTTTTTCCGGGGTAGCTACGTCACTTCCCTTAATCGTCTTTCAGCCTCGCGAAGAAAGAGTTCTGGAAAATCTTCCGCTAAGGAGAGGAACTTCACAGTGGCACTGCATGATTTCTATTTCAAATTCCTTTTGTCTTGAAAAATTAAACTATATTTATTTGAAGCAAGTCGCATTTCAGATGGCAAAGGATTGCAAGTAGCTCATGAGCCATAGTTATGGAATAGGAGAGCTGCAGTTTGCCATGTCTGTTCTATACTTTTATATGCAGCACATTTTTCTCAAAAGTAAACAATAACAGCTAGCTGATGAACAAAATTTTAAGCCACATTTTATATTTTTCAGAATATCTTCCAATATATACTATACAAACATTTTTTAATATAAAACTGGATGTAATCTGAAAAATATATCAGATTCCCTCCTCAACACACATATTTTCTATGCTTAAAATTATGCATAAGTACCATGTTTCAGAAAATTCGCTTTCACAATTTTTCCAAAACAATGCTCAAAATTTCACTTTTGTGATGTTAACCGAATTTGGCTTACACTGCATTAAACAAGAACTGAAAAGATTGCAAGAATAAATAAATGTTCAAACAATAAAAATTATAATTAATAAGGGAACTTTATTACACCCTAGACATCATTGATTAGAAATTTTAAGGACCATATATAAATGTAGCCTAAAGGAATCAGGCTAGATAAATGTAAACATGAAACCAAATGTATTCAGTGCATAAAATGTAAATTAACTGATTTTCTGTATCCCAAAAACTTGATATTTAGAGCATCCAAACCACTTGAACTCATTCACACTGACATTTTAGGACAAGTACAAACACCGTTTGTCAGTGGTTACTTATACTTCGTAACTTTTTATTGATGAGTACAGTAGGTTTACAATGATTTACCTAATGAAAAGAAAAAAATGAAGTAATTTTTAAATTAAAACAATTTATTGCTCTTACAAACAATAAATTTGGAAGAAAGGTAAAAATGCTAAGAAGCCATAATGTGGTGTATACACAAGTAAAGAACTTGAAGACTATCTATCATAAAACATGGTATAAATCACCAGCTAACTCTACTACACTGTCCAGCACAAAACGGAGTTAGTGAATGCAAACATAGTCTTTAATGGAAATGACATTATGTTATTTAGCAGATTCAGATCAGCCTTACAAATACTGGGCAGAAGCAGTGCTGACTGTAAATTATCTACAAAATCGTATGTCTACAAAACATAATGAAAAAACACCATACGAATTATAGAATAACAAGACACCTCACTGCATAGCTCTCTCTTCTGAGGACATTTAGGTGCAAAGCTTTTGCTTACATCCATAAATCTAAAAGGGGTAAACTGGATGATACTGCTGTAGAAGGAATACTCATCGGCCATGATTGTCATAATAACTCGATCTGTTTGATTTATTGAAGACACTGGAACTAACGAGCCTCTAAGCATTGCTTTCAACCAAGATGAAGAAAATCCTAACAAAGAAAGCTCAGAATAGGAAGAAATAAAAATTGAAGGGCCTGGAAAATATCAGAATCTGATGAAGAATCTTTAAAACTAGGAAGATCAAACAGAAACACAAAAGGTAAACCTCCTGATTGCTATGAATATCATGCAAAATGTCCAGCCTGTTCAGTACCTAAAACCTGGAAACAACACTTGGGAATTAATTGACTTACCATAAGGAAGAAAACCAACAGGCTGGAAATGGAATTTCAAAGCCAACTCAATGCAGAAGAGAAAATCGAAAAATACGAAGCCAGATTAGTCGCAAAAGGATTTAGCCCAAAGTTTGGATCTGACTCTGATGAAATCTTTGCTCTTGTACTAAAATGCACAACTCTATTGCTAATGTTTGACATATCAATGTCAAAACAGCTTTCCTTCATGGAGAATTACAAGAAGAAATTTACATGACTCAATCTAAGGATACACAAAAGCTGGAAATGAAAATAAAGTTCCCAAGCTGAAGAAATCAATATATGGGCTAAAGCAAGCCGCTAGAGCTTAAAATCTAAAAAAAATACTTCTGAACATATCATTTAAACAAAGTAGAGCAGACCTATGCTTATTTTTCAAAAATAACAATGGAAAATTCACATACATAATATTATATGTAGACAATATACTTATAGGAAATGAAAGAGAAGATGAAATGAAAACAATCCAACAACTAAAAGCTAAACTGGAAATCAAAGACCTAGCAGAAGTCATCTACTACCTTGGCATAAACATCGAAAGATCTAAAGATGGAACCTTTGTCATAAACCAAAAGAATAAAATCGAAGAAATAGTTCAAAGATTCAGACTTCAAAATGAAAAACCCACTTATATGCCAGTGGAAACAAACTATTGCAAACTAGAAAATGAAGATAATCTAGAAGATAATACATAACATAGGCAAGCAGTATTGGCATTACTATACAGTGCAACAATCAGTGGACAGGTTATAGCATACACCATCAATCTACTGAGTAGAAGAAACGAAAAACCTTGAAAATAGTTTGGAATGCTGTGGCATTTGATAATCAAATACAACTAAAGACTTGAAAGTTGGTCTTCAACAAAATTTAAGAACCTATACTAACTGCATATTCAGATGCAGATTGGAGAAATGACAGAACAACCAGAAAATCCATTAGTGGATGCATATTCAAACTAGGAAACAACTGCATTTCATGAAGCAGCAAAAGGGAAAACTGTACTGCATTCGCTTTAACTTGTAAGATCTATCTCTTCTACTCCACATAAACTATTTGTAAATCCTACAATGAACTTGGCGAATACTCGCACAGGCGTGAATAAATACTAGCACAGAGGAAGGGTGAAAAGTAACCCTTTATTAAATCAAAGTTTAACAGAAAGGCATGATCCTTGTGCGCTACAAAACATCGTCAACTTGCAATGGAAACTTAAACGTAGAATATATTTAAAGTCGAATCAAAAATAGAATAGTGATGAATTAGTATTTTAATTTACCCTAACAGGCTGACTCTCAAAACCTAACAGGCGTGACGATAATCCGAAATGGCCAAAAGGCTTACTGGCATAACAGCAAGGTTGCAACGAAACGTGCGCTGGCTACCGAAAACACACTCGGAGTAAACTCAGAGTTTTACTCGTTTAAATACTCACTTCACTTAACTTTAAATTTACATCCTGGAGAGGGAAAAAAAAAAGGGAAAGTTAAGATGTTCAGGAAAGGTATCAAACTTAAAATACATTTGTCATGCAAAGTAAGGAAAACCCTACAACCTGATGCAGAGTATGTTGCAGCAGCTAATACAATTCAAGAAGCAGAATGGCTGTTAAATTAACCTGAAGATTTAGGACTAAAACAAAATCTACCGATTACTCTCTATGAGAATAACAAGTCATGCATCAAAACTTTCACAATCAGAGAAAAATAGTTTCAGAACAACACACATAATCATCAAATACCATTACTTGCATGAACTTCAACAAAACAACATCCTAAGCCTAGAATACTGCAAAAGCTCTGACATGATCGCAGACCTGTTCACCAAACCGCTAGGCAAGCCCGTGTTCGAGAAACTTTCAGAATCTCTCCAAATGGTGATGCTGTTCATCAGGTAGGGGGCTGGATTGCAGTGATGAACAGCTGCGAATACTGGGTGCACTACAGAAAAAGTTAACTGAGTGACTCACTTTTTTCCTTTCCTTCTTCTCACTGCCTCCTGTAAGGTTAGTGATACTTCGAGTAAAACTTGCTTTATAGATTATTCAAGACTATGATGATGTTAGGCACTATCAAGAACACAACGTAAGAAACTGTTCTCTTCCTTACTTTGGTAATTTTTTGTAGAATATTTACAATAACATATGCATTCAGAAGCAAGACAAAATTCAAAATTTTAACATTTAATGAAATTTAGTTTTATGCAACTATAAATTGACGTTCTTTTATTACATGACTGTGAATTAAACTATATAATTCTGACAGTTTTTCTCCCTGGACAAACTTTACAATTTATGAAGTGGGTTCTCACCCATCAGAGAAGATCTTTAATCAGATAAGAAACAACTTACTACTGAAACTTCAGAATTTGTACAAAAATAATATTTCTGTATATTATTTAACTAAACTGTGTTGCATAAGCAAAAATACTATAGACTGAAAGTTCATTTTAATTGATTAATTTTTTAAAACTTGAACCATGGGTCTATGACTCTAGAGATATTTTTAGCCATGCAGTCTGTTTTAATTACCCTTTATACTTTTACAAGATTATTTTTCTGGCAAAGAAAAGTTATATTCTTTCATATTTATTATAAATGTTTAATTTCTGAAAATTATATTTGATAAATCTAAAAAAAATCCACATCTTAATATAAAATAGATTAAGTACCTGTAGCTCACGCACGCACGCACGCATGCATGCAAAGTTAAATTGTTCCACAATCTGTCTCCAGTATTTCTCAATTTTTGAGATAATTCTAGCTAAAGTACACTGCAGCGCTTATGTAAAAGGGCTCTGGCACTTGTTTTATGTAACTGAAGTACAATTTCAGCAGAAAAAACTTTGGATAGTGACAATTTTAATTTAATAATAAGCCTACATTTAAAAAAGATTTTAACTGAATGTACATCTGTCTTTCTCTGGGAAACTAGCCTGTTAATACACAAGCATGGAAAAGATCACCTACCCTCCCCCACATGTCAAAGACTCTTTTTCCAGAGAGTGTAATGAATTTATGAGAATGGGGTTTTAGTTCATTAAAATGCTAGAAGTTTTGGAAGGGTGTAATTGTTGGTATGCCATGATGAACAGCCACCAATAGGGTGAGAGATGATCTAATCTGGGTGTGTTATGGAAGAGTTAAATAAATGTATTTCATTTGCAATCTCTTAGACCATTTGTTTGGATAACTATGATGATGCTTCACACTATCGAGGAGACAAGGTAAGAAAAATTGTTCTTTTCGTTACTTTGGTAATTTGTTGTAGATATATTTTAGAAGAGTAATCAATAAGAAGGATGAAAATTTTCACTTACAGAGAACCTTACTTTTGGCTCGACAAAACATTTGTACTTAACGAATATTTTACAATTACCACATTATGATTCTAAAGTAATAAAACTTCCCAATAATAGAAATAATATATTTTTAGACTATGAACATTATAAATTATTTGTCCAGAAATTCTTTCCACGTACTAAATGTAACAAAATTATGCAATAAAGATAAGCGTAAATCACAAAACAGTATCACTGAATGACGTTTAAGGAGGGAAGCAATCCACTTCGATTTATTCTATTTACTAACGACCCCTCAATAGAAACTGAATATGACTTCAAAAATCATTGATTTTGAAGTTTTACATCTTGATCAATTTTGGCAGCATGAGAGTCAATTTTTTTTTTAAACAGCTAGCAAAAACGTTTCCTAGGAGTACAGGGCCTGGTAGACCATATAAAAAGTTAGATTTTGTATCATTTACAAAACAGACGACTTTAAATTAAAAAATGAATTTTTGCATCATTTAAAACATTTCTGTAACTGGAAGAGTATGTCTATGACCAACGTTGCAAAAATAAAGCCCAAGTAAGGACTTTAGTGGGCAGAGTGTATGCAAATGTATATATTACATGTATGTGTAAAGCTGTCATAAGCAGTAGCTAACATTTGCTGAGAATAAATTGTTTTATGAAAGTAACCTATTTAGACATAACTAAATTTATCTACGAAAGATCAGCATGCTATTTTCAAAAAGTTCAATTTTGTGCCAAGAAATGTCTATCAGTTCAGTGCTATATAACAAATGTCTTAGTTATCCTAACAGGGCATGGAAAATACAATTAAAACCTACATTAGAAAATACACACCGGTTCTCTCTTCCCTTTTTTTTAAAGAATTATTCAATCCTTTCTATATGTGTATACAGAACACTTGCAGTTTGTTCACATTTTTAACATTCTACTTCACTGCAAAAAGCAGTAACTTAAAACTCCATGAGATTGAAAAAATGATAATTTTTTAATTAGAGCCATTAGTTATTTAATAACTGCAAATCAAACAAAATTACAACTATTTATCAGAATTTTGAAATTTAGGAAACTGAATGAGACATTTTAAAATTTGAGAAGACAGTGTCTGTTAATACTTACTCCATGATGATACTGAATATCAATATGTACAAGTAAACAAGCGAGTTCCAATTCTTCACTGTACTCATTTTTAAGTGCAACAGACCGATAACCTAAAATTACACGTAATATTCATTTTTTTATAGTTATTGCTTTAAAAATGTTCCCATTATTTACAGATTTACACAAATAACTATTACAACATATTTAAATTTTACAATTATATATTATACATGCAAAAAATATCAAATTATTAAATGCAAATCCTTCTTAAGTATAAGCACTGCATTTGAATAAAACTAATTCTTTATTGTAAAACAATACCAGTTTGAAAAATAAGGAATGCAGGATAAAAACTGAAATCAACTTAAAAAAAATTGCAATTCCTGAGATATCTAATCTATAAAACCAGTATTTTATTGAATTATGATGGTTTATGAAGTATTTTATGAACTATTCTATGACGGTTCTGGTTACCGGTGTCTTAAAATGGCAGTGTTTTACAAAATAAGAAATTGTGTTACTCTGTTCATAATTTAACTCCACAATTAGCACGAAACACTTATAAATTCGTTGACCTTAGTAAAATCTTTCAACCAGTCCACAGTCATCCTCTGACCAATTCTTTCAAAGAGAAATGTAAACTTATTATTTATTTTGCTCTGTCATTCTTCTATGCAATAACTAATGACTAGCCTGCATAACCCTTCTGCTACTTCATTTTACCTCCAATGGATGGGATATCATTGTTGAAAAAGATGGGTTTCTTAGCAATTTTCAACTTTTTTTACTGCAATGGGTTCAGATTTTTGGGATATCATTTGATGTGTAGGTATTGTATAATTACCTTTTCTGGCACTGAATTTCTATCAATACTCTGACCCAGGATCCACAGTCAGATTTTAATCTCAATCTTAGCATATTTAATTTTACCTTTATTTAAACAGAGCTGCAAAAGCACCATGTCCCTTTTTTCGAATCTGAAATTTCTCATGTGGAATTTTAATCTTATTTTTAAATCTTTGGGACATATCAAAATAATTCAATTTACCTTCCCTTTTATTTACAATGGGAATTTATAAGCAAGCTCTCTCTTTTGAATCTATCAAAGCTGTTTTAAGTTAAATATGTTGTACTTCCATTCTTATGCAAATGTAAATATATATACATTGTATTCACTAAAGCTTTTTTTTTTCCAAGAAAAACGTGATGCTCGTTCCCTTTTTCTTTTTGGTAGGGGGAAGTGCAGCATGTGAGCAATAATGGCCTGAGGTATGAGCTAATTTATAGATTTATTATTTTTCATAGGTAAGTGAAAATGCTAAAATTTGTCATAGCCTCATACAAACTTCTCTACCAACAAAAAAGGTTACCTAACCATAAAATTTTTCTGAAAAAATTATATACGAATTTGCTTGTCTTGAAATATCCAACAGTGAGAAATTTAGCTGCTTATGTTCTACATACAGATAATTAACAAATTAAAAAAAATAATGAAAAATTATATACAACTTTCAAAAATAGAAATATGCAGAAAATGAGAGAGAAGTTTGCTAAAGTGAATAAACGTAAGTTGCACATAGCATAATTAAAGCATAATGCACAAATAATTTGACAATCATTAACTAAATTAAAGATAAGCAAACTATTTTTTCTTAACCAATAAATGTCATCAAAAGAACAAAAGAAAAAAAAATCTGAAATGTTCCAGTTTTCAAATTACATCCAAAGGGGCGTTTTTTTAACATCTTGTGCGTTACCTTTATTCATTAAATATCATGTTCTTCATACTTAAACCATAAAATTAAGTTCAAGAGCAATATTGCAAAATAATTTTAAATTGAGCATATCTTTTGGATTTCCGATACGCAGTCTCACGAAATGGAGGTAAAATTTTTTTTTCTGTACAACATTGCCACTGCTCACTTTGAAATCCTTGAGTTTGTTAATCAAAAATTCGCTAAAGTTTTACAAAATATGAAATCGATAATAAAACAAATTACAAATTTCAAATTTGGTCTTCCAGATGCCCATATTTGCAGTAGGATTATGTCATTCAAAACTGGATGGCTCTAAGTACCGTTGTTTTATCACAATGCGAGAAACATACATACATTTATGTAGATTGTTCATTATTTAATTTCTTCAAATATAATACAGGGCGATAATATTTGGTGGCAACAATTTGAAAAGTGAAACGGGCATTCAGAGTGATTCAACGCAAAATCGCAAAACGAAAACAATAGTCCTTCAGGGACAAAGCCCCTTTGCACTAAAAAGAATTCTTAAAACACGGCAGATCCAGAGAGTTACCCTTTGGTGACTAAAAACTACTTTATTTTTTTTTATTAGCAGTTAATTTCAGTTTAATAAGTTATCTTTCTGACCATACAGAATTAACTACATCCTCCCTGAAACAGTTTAAAGGTCAATTGAGCATAGATAACAGTTTTGCCATTTAACTGAAGAAGTGTTTTTAAAAAAACATTGAAAATATAAGAAATAAAATAATACATGCAAAATTACAAATGCTTTTGCTGCTTTAAAAGCATATAATATTAAAACAGATTAACTGATAAATCAATGTAAACAGGAGATTGAAAACATAAAATATGATACTTTTTAAATTAACTACAGAAAATTGGCAGAAAATTTTTACTGTTGCATAAATGTGCAGATAAGTAGATTGATACAAACATATATTTTTTTAGAAAAATTTAATTCTTCACAAATATGTATTTAAAATGCTATTACCTCTCACTTTTAAGGATGAATTTAATTTTTTGATTGAACTGATTTCAATTTTCTCCTCCCCCCCCCCAAAAAAGACATTCAGAATTCTCCATGTTTCTAAATGGTAAACATCTTATTCATGAATCTAATCTACAGATTGCGTAAAAGATCAAAGAACTAGAAAATGTGGCTTTTAACAAGTTTTTAAATGAATCTGGACAATATGCAACATAAGGTGATCCTAACAGAATGCAAATGAGCTGCTGTTAGAAAACTGCATAACCATTAACACCAAAAATTTTTGGAAGATTCAAAGACCACATTTTTGGGACTTTGTTCAAAATATGTTTCATTTCATTTATTTGAACAAGCTTTTAATTAAAAGGTATTTCAACATTCAAGTATTTGTCAATTTTCAAGCATTTCTCATTGTATGAACCTAGGGAAAAAATACAATGAAAAGTTTATCAGGGTTGTTATAAATCATAAATTGTGTAATTTCTTTCATACTTCATTTACTTTCATGTCGATATCTGCACCTGATCTTTCAAAAAATATTTCAATGTACCACTATTTTACCATTCTCAAATCAAAATATACATATTTTATCTTGCTGAGTCAATTTTTCTAACTACCAATGCCCTATCAGTCATACATCAGGGACAACTCACAAATACATATTCTTGTGACTTTGAATACCATAAATGGCTTCTGAGTTATCTGCAAAACCGTGCATCTATATCAGTAAAGCATGTTACAGCTGCGCAAAAATGCTTAAAAACAATATATCTTTTACTTGGAATAAAATTTGCTTGTAACTTAATACATTGAAAAATTAACACCAAACCATGCAAACTTTGCAAAATTAACTGCAGAAATAACCTGGTTGTAGAATAATGGACAAAAAAGATAACTCATCCCTGGGGTGTTTGATATCTGTTATGGTCCATTTCTTCATAAAGTTCATCAGCAAGCCCACAAAATGCACATAGTAGGCAACAAAAATAAACTGGTTGGAAAACAATGGACAGGAAAGATGACTCATCTTCCTTATACAGCATATCCTTATGATATAACTTTTTAGCTCCATCAAAGAAAAGTTGTAAATTTCGAAGGAATGCCTAACGTTACTGTTTTTACAAACAAGAATCAACTGAATCCTACATTTACACTAACCAGTGAAAATTGGGGGAAAAAAAAAAGCTTGTGTTTCTTGGACATAATACTTGTAGAAATGAAAATTTTCTTAGCAAGAGGTTTGTAGGAACCAAAAGCAAATTTTAGCATCTTTCTTAGGAGGGCTTGCCCAAGTGATTTTCTTAAAATAGCTTTTATCTAGAAAAATAAATTTTCGTTTTCTATCTTTTTTATGGAAAGCAACTAAAATAGGCTGTGAAATTATATTAGATAAAAATATTTTAGTCATTAAGTAATATGCAGAAATAACATGATACATGAAAATTATGCTAGAATTAGTTCAATCCAAAATTAATAAGGGAAATAAAAGAAGCTTTTCCAGATAAAATAACCTCCATTTCAGGCTTTAATGAATGTGTCAAAAGGCTTTAATTAAGCCATGAAAACAATACTATTGCTATTGAAGGGGGTACATCATATATAATTTATCTAGAAATGACAATAATAACAAACATCTGAAAGACAGAAATTAGATATACAAGATTTCTAAAGTAAGTAGTCCCAACAAAGAACTGAAATATTTTGGTTGCATACACCCCAGAAAATTGTGCAATTTCTTCTCATTTGGAACTGGATTGATTTACGTAAAACAACATGAAAAATTGCCGAGACTCTTCTTAGCAATGTTACGTCATTCCCTGAAGGTAACATAAAGAAGGAAAAAAATTATGTGGTCCAACTGCAAGATTCTATGCAGAAGAATGACAAAGAGAAGTAGATAGTTTGAGCTAAGGGTTTATACAAAATCTTAGTTTGAACATGGTTATAGATGATTGAATGTTCTGATTAAAGTAATCAAAATATGAGTTTTTTCTGGGAGGGGTAGCAATTATTTTGTTCCAACAATAAATTTAAATTTCTGCTTTTCAGTTTTTGTTTTCAAATTAAGGAAAATAATACTGGGGATATCTGACTATTTGAAAAAAAAAGTTCTTGCAATAGGATGGAGAAGAAAGTTTGACAACATAATTGAATAAATACAAAAAAGAATACCAATTTGCATAAAGGAGTGATGTATTATGCAATTACTGGGTGGTCATAAAAAACTTTCCTGATATATGAACCCCTAGCGTTCAACCAATTAAAATGAAATTTCAGATGTTATTATTTGAGGGCATGCACTTGAGATTATGATTTAAAACAATCCAGCTCTCATGGTTATGATGAAGAGATCTTGAAATTTTCGAATGGAGATGACTCTCATTTCTAGAGTGTTATTGCAGCACTTGCCGAACACATTTGGTGATATGTGAAGGAGCACCATCTTACATTCCTAAAGGTTGCAACATCTTGATGCACTGGCATTGATAAGTAAACATCCACAGAAGAGAGTACAGAAGCTTGACTGTGGTTTTGGGTACATCCAAACTGTGGACAACACTTGTTGCAGCATGCAATGGACCAGCAGTAATCGTATTATGCACCTGTGCAACAACTTCAACAGGAATACATGGTTGTCCAGATTGCAATCTATCAAACATGCATCCAATTTCTACAAATTTTGTCTTTCAAATTTGTTTGTGATTTGGTAATCACAAACAAATTTTACAGAACATCAGCCTCATCTTATGATTTTGCCAATAAGCTCACACTGCTTCCGCAGTATTTTCCCATTCAGATAAAACAGCTTTATCAATTCACCTCATGTTTTCCTGTAAGTGTCATCTTGTTAGCATGTTCAAACACCTGATTAAAGAAACAGTCTTCTGACACTGCTTATTAAAGGTTTCCCACAAACAATGGAACACACAGAACATGGTGTTCTGTGATTGGTACTTCTACTGTCTATCCCTGGGAATTATGCAAAGTGCATCAATGCACCTCCTCTATGTGTTGTCATTCGTCCTTTACAATGCTCCTGTCATGCATGTCAGCAATTTTCATTATATGTGTATCGTTCCAACTGAATTTATAGTTTTTCAATGCACTGATCAATTTGCACAGAAACTGTAACCCAGAGACCTCTAACATTTTATATCATTACAATGTCAAGCGCATACCTTCAAATAATAATACCTGATATTTAATTTTGATAGGTAGAGCAGATAGGCCACTAGGAGTTCATATATTGGGAAATATTATTTATGACCATCCTGTAGTAGTGTCTCCATATATCTGCCAAATATTAAAGGAGGAGACAAAAATTACTATTATTTGGTGGACATTCACCAATGATAAAATATTGAACAATATTATTTAGCAAACATAGCAAATCTCAAAATTTTTAGGAAAAAAAATGAGTCAAGAAGCAAAATGTAAGTATCAAAATAAATGACTTTGAAAAGGGATAAGTTTTCATGTCATGTTCTTAGTTGTTAGAAATTTCAAGGAATAGCTATAAAATTAAATAAAACAAATTTATAACTAATATTCAGTTCCAAACTTTAGTACATAAAGCTGTACTTGGAAATTAGTATTCTACCCACAAGCAAGATGTTAAAACCACACACTTGGAGCAAATAAATGTGAATGCCGTGGTCAGCTATAGTATGTTATCACTTTAGCTAGTTTAACTAAACCTGATTGTTTTTTGCTAGTTTCCTACCTCATCTGCTGACTTTGGCTTATGATCATGATCATGATGAAGTGCTTTATAATTAACTGCATTGGAAATTCAGGATTGTCCAGATCTGAGGATTACAAACATTACAATTGACTGCATGATTTATATTTTAGTGCAAAAGATAAAGTAGAATTTCTGCCATGACACAGTCTGTTGTTCATAAATTTATTAAAGTCAAGAATAAGTCTAATAAAGTTAAAAAATACAAGCACGATAAATTTAAGGTCTTCCAATCACTGTATTGTATTTTTAAAGACAAAAATCCCTACCCTGATCCATTAAAAAAATATTTTTCACTTGAAAAAAAATTAAAATAATAAAAAAATCTATTTCATTCATACTGTATTATAAGATATTAAATATTACACAGACTTAAAAGGTTCAACAAGGAATAACAACATATCTTTA
Organism: Stegodyphus mimosarum; assembly: GCA_000611955.2. NCBI lineage: Eukaryota > Metazoa > Arthropoda > Arachnida > Araneae > Eresidae > Stegodyphus > Stegodyphus mimosarum. The sequence continues at coordinate 43,028 of KK122141.1, read as the reverse complement.
AAATTTTTAGGCTTAAACAGAACCACAAAAAGAATTTTCAAATAACAGAACATTTAAAAAAATACTTAAAATTTACAAATGAATAAACAACTGGTTATGAAAACTAAGAGACATTTGTACGCATTACTGATTACACTTCATTAATCCATAAAACATGTGTTACATGTTACCTGTTCTCAAGCAAGTAACAGGATAGGCTGCCTGAGCGAGGAAGTTCGGATCCCCAAACATGTCTTCATATAGCACAACAAATTTAATTAAGGCTAACTCAGGACTATATATATTCCAGACAAATGATTCCTTCCACACAGGGTTCAAACCATTATCTTCTATAAAAAGAATCATCGGTGAAGTCAAAGGAATTCAATACTTTCAAAAGTACAGTATATGATTTAATTAAAAAATAAAAAGATGTTTCAATGGTGGATAAATAATACAAAACTCATTACTCATGAAAAAATTCGTAAAAGTAGCTATGTTAATTGAAGCACCATCCAGATGAGTTTATGAAGCCAAATTTTTTTGGATGTCGGTAACATTGGCTCCTGTATCGATGGTCATATTGCAAGGAACTCCATTTGTATGTTCCATGAACAGTCCATTACAGCCACTACTCACTGGAGAAATCTGCAAGACGGCCATTAATTTGTTTCCTGCCTCCTTGCTGGGAAACGGTCTTAACTTCCCTGCCTTGGGATGTTCTACAGCTCCTTTGTACATGGACTTCACAACAGTTCCAGTGCTTTAGGGTTGGATTTTTTATCACTCCTATTCTGCCTCAAGGTACTGGCTTGCATGGTTAAATCATCTAGATGGCCAGTCACTTGATCCGCTGGCTCCTGGACTTAAGTAGCCCCAACTGGATGGTGGTCTTTGCAAGCTTGCTGGGCTGCCTCGAATTCCATCTCGTACACGAAAGCATTTTTTAGACCCTTGACATTTGGCATTCACAGGACTTTTACATCTCAGGATCCTAGATGGCATTGATGAAGTACTACAAGGGCAGGATTTCCCTTGTTTTTGATGGGCAGTCTGAAAAGGTGAAGTGAGACATCCTTTCAACATCCATCACAAGCTCCTGGATTGCTTCCATGGGCTTCTGTTGGCAAGATTTTAACTTGCTATGGTCTTTTAAAGTCTTGCCGAAGTGCAGTTCCAATGTGCTGGGCAGAGAAGTCTAGCCTGTGGTTTTTTAGGTAGTGTTTGAAGGATATCTGCTGTGTCTGCTCCCACAGAAGCAGTGAAATGACAGGTTTGGAAATCCCATTCAATAGCATCCACCACTAAGTCTGAGAGAACTGAGTCTTATACACTTGCCAGCAGGTTCTTCCATCATGAGTGGGCAGCTTTAGAAAGGGGTCTATGGACTTTTTAAAGTTGTCAACTTCTTTAGCAAAAGCGGAAACTCCGTAATCGATTTGTTGTTCAACTCCAGAAACTCTTATCTTTGATTTGTTGTTTGACAGAAGAAACTCTTAACCTGGTTTGCTGTTCAACAGCAGAAACTCCTTCTGTGATTTTTTTCACCACAGAAGAAACTCTTTCTTCAGCTTCTCCAACTTAGTTTTTAACTGTGTTTATTCTGCCTTCCATAGCCTCAATTTTTCTATTATGGTTGTAATTTCTGTTTTCATTTTTTTCTGACTTGCTTTAGTCTTTTCTTGAACTGATTTGAAAGGCCCTTTCCATCTTTTCTTGAACAGCTTTCATCTCTTCCTTAACAGATTCTTGGCTTGCTTGCATATCTTCTTTAACAGACTTCATTGACCCTTCCATTTTTTCTTGGCCTACTTCCATCCTTTCTTGAACTGGCTTTCATCTCTTATTTAATGAAGTTGACAGCCCCTTCCACTTTTCCTTGGAATGCAGCAAAGGTAGTCACCAGCTATCTTAGTAGCTCTCCATCGCTCTTGTCACAGGCATGCAATCCCACTTCTGAGACCAAAAATTGTTGCATGCATATTGGTTCTATTGGATATAAAGCACACAGAACCAGTGACAGCTCAATAAAATTTATTTTCGCAAAAGAAACACTTTACAGTTCTGGAACTTTACACAAAGGCACTCATACAGCTCTTCTCAGTATAACAGAATATAATAAGTAGTTACACTTACTTGTTGATTCAAACAACTAAGATCGTTAAACAAAAGATAATGCAAAGTGCATCTAAAAGGTGAAGCTCTCATGGGTATCTCAATACTCTAAAGTCAGCTCTGAACTAGCAACCAAGAACTGATGCTCTCTGCAGTCTTAAATAGTTTTCCCTCAGCTGCCAGGAAATCTCTAGTACCTTTCATTTCCCGAAATTACTGGAAGGCATATACGATTAAAGTTGCATATACAATTAAAGTTACATATACGGATCAATTATAGTTATTTAGTTACATTATAAATTAGACGCACAGGGACAGGGCCAAAATATCACCAAATGGTCATAAATTTTGGAGACTTTTAGCAATGCCTCGCCAATTTACCAAGATAGCCCATCTATACCTCAATATGAAAGAGACGTGCACCTATAATCTTATTTTTTCGGCAAAGCGGAGTCTCTTCCAACTTTTCATTTTACACGTAACAAAAACTACAATTTCACATATAATTTTACTAAAATTATTTGCATATATTTGAAATTCATAACAACAGTTTTGATGTAGCTCAAGATTTATTTCTGAAGCTCAAATCTTTAATTCGCAAGATCTGTTTTCTAGAATACATATATTAAAGAATTATACAATATTTTGACAAATATTTTTTATTAATTTTAAGTGAGCTTGCAAAGTAGTTTTAATTACACATGCAGATGCATGCATTTATTTCATTGATTCATAATCTGGCAGCATGTTGTCAATGAGTGGCAGAACAGACTCTGTCATCATATTTATTTAGCAGAGTAGCTCTTCACAGATTCATGTGGCAGTTTGAAGCTGGTTACATCTATATTCCTTGATATCTTTTGGAAAGGCTATAATATATCTATGCTTGAGTTAATAATATTTTGAAAAAGCATACAGTGAGAAGGAGAACACTCGCATGTCCAGACAACTAATTACTAAATATTATGATCAAATGGTTGTCTCATATTTTAGCTCATAGTGTAGTGTGTGCTGTGAATTCAGTATTGCAATAAATGTAAACTCTCACAGATAACACGACCATTTCTGAGTTATTTATAATTAGTATATTTTTCAAAATTGCTTTCGTAACAGAAATTTCCATGCATTAAGATTAGGTACTGATAAGTCTAGCATGATCTGGGAATTTCTAATTTTTTTATTTACATGCACAGATTTTATTGACATGCACATCACAGGATTTTGCACAAATAATGTATTTTTGATATTGTCTGTTATTTTTAATTTTACTTATATCAAACTGACTTTGACATTCTCTGTGGATTATATACATATATATGTGTGTGTATGTATACATAGAGTATCTGTAGAGAGTGAGTATACACAGAGTAATACACATTTAGTGCAGAGACATAGAAAAGAAGACAGATGGTATTGATGCTGGTGATTGGCACTTCCAGTAAGATAAGAAACTGATGCTTCATTTTAAGCTTAATTTGTAGAATACAGCTAAATATAGCAATACAGATTCTGCTTGCTGTTCAACAATTACACATGCATGTTTCACAAACAGTGGAACTACAAACAGATAGTAAAGGCAGAAGCTGCTGATAACATGACCATGAAGCAAAGACATGTAATGGAAGATAATCCACATTACTGGTGTTCAATAAGAATGAAATCATTATATTTCTTAGCAAAGGGATATAATTGCTGAATTACCATTCAGTGATAAGCCATTCAACTTAATTATGATCAGATAAATAACTTTAATTTCATTTTGTTGTTATTTAAGTATACATATTCATTAACATTACATAAGAATCATATGTCAGATTAATTTTGAAATAATGACCTCCAGAAGAATTTAATACAAGCACTTTAAAATTCTTAAATACAGATGACATATAACCAAATTAAAAAAGGAGATCTAATTGGCATCGCAAAGTTAAACCTAAAGTTTTACATAACATATTCCTGTCAAAAGTGGGGGACAAAAAAAGGGGGGCTTGGAAAAGCTGCTTCAGGAAAAAGGTTACAGCAGCAGAAAGAGACGAGAAATATTAACACATGGAAAGCAAGAGCTGTGAAAAATAACACTGAAATACAATTTCTAAAAGCACAGAATATGAATTTTGGGAGATACTTTTTTTAATGCAATTTTTAAGTCTTAATGAAATGTTAAAAGTTAAGTTTTAATGTTATAAATATTGATATCTTAGTGATGTTACAATTTCATTCTTAAGTAATTCTAATTTTTTAAACCATATATGAGCATAAGGTTCCAGTTCTCTAACCATTAGCCTATTAATAATAATAATAATAAAATAAATAAACTAATTAATTAATTTAAAGAAAAAACAATCCTCTTCAGCTGATTAGTGTGTTAATCCGCTAATGGCTCTAGGTACATTGCAAATGCTTGAAAAAACTTTAGTTCTTCAGGTAAGGTAACTGGTTTTTTATGAACAGCAATCCTTTTACTATAAAAAAAATTTAAATCTAAACAAAAATATTAATAATTCATTCTTATTGTTGGTGGGCTTGATCATTTTTTGCATGTGAGGTTAAAAGCAAAAATTAATTCAGAGGTAAAAACACTCCTCTGTGATTCAGAACCAATGCTTCTTGAAAAAAATTAATATATAAAACTATCAATTAAATAATTTACTTACACCAATCACTCATCATCAATAACTACCATCACTGCTTTTATATATACTTTTTCATTCTCCATATTCAATGTACCAATACATTATTCAATATCATAACTCATTATTATAATTATTAACAATTTCATATGCATTATAACAGTTTTATTCATAGCTTTTATATCATTATAATCAATATTGTCACTTTGTGAATAATTTGCACTCAAATTCGTATTTCAAATTATATCATTCTCAAAATTAATATGAAAATTTTTCATGATGTTCTAAAGATACAAAGAACATACTTCGATTACCTTCGCAAACCAAAATGTTTGGTAGTTATTAAAATTATTTAATTTATGCAAAATGGCAACTGAAAAGTAAATTTCAGTATTATAAAATTTTGTTTTTAAAGCCTTTTATAAAAACAACATTGTATTATGTGATATCCAGTTTTAATCAGCAATTTTCTATTCGAATGCTGTCCAAAATATTTAATAATTATTTAATCATTTCATTAAACTGGAAAATAACTAGGCATAATCTGACTAGGAAGAAAAATAAAATTAAGCAAACTCGTAAAACTTATAAATGCAAATATCTGAATCATTACACTGTTTGAAAAAATTATATCTAACCTAAATAATCAGATCCACATTTATAGAAATTTTAATGCAAAACAAAAAACTACATAATTATACATACGTATTATTTTAAATGAAAGTAATCTATCCTTAGTAAGCTAATAAGATTAAAGAATACTTACCTTTAGTCTTTGTTTTAAAACGGTTATTATCATACTCAGCTCCTACTAATTCAACTTCAATAAATGGGCTCACGATTCCCTTACTTATTTTCATTAGATGCCGAGCGGCAATTATCTATATAAATACATTCCAGAAATTACAACATGCTTAAATGAAAATGTACACACTGATCAAAGGTACTCAGTGCAATTTTTGAAATGATACAGCTATTCTTTTCAGAAAGTGTGATATTTTTATATCCACTTACTGGTGAACATAATACCAATGCAAAATTGAAATTCTTTACAAAACTAAAAATTACCATAAAATCACAAATTCTTTATACAAGTGCAATGAATGATTCAGATTTTTGTCCTCCGTCAATAGAATTCAACCATAATTCTCTGAGATTACATAGTGCAAACTGTATTCACACATTTCTTTTTTTTTTCCCCTTCATTTAAAATTTCCATTTATTTTATGCATTAGAGAAGGAGATAACATAAAAGCTAATTTACACGTTTTAAAAAAGAATACAAATCCATTAAATTTCAGGAAAAAATTAAGAAAACTGTATAAACTTTTTTTTTATGTTTTTGCACATAATGAACTTTCATTACTGTCAAGTGTTTCCTGAATAAAACATGTTGTCATTATTATTTGCTCATTGTGATATATATAACAAATTATAATATTTTTATATAAATTCAGATAAATTAATTAAACAATCATTCATTATGGTAAATATAAGAAAGTTACACATATTGTACACAGCCCTTTTAATGACACACAGAGTGTAAGTAAATAAAGTGCATATTATGCCATATTTACCCAAGGCCCTGCCTTCAAAGTTTAGGGCAAACTTTTAGACAAAAGTAGGTGAATGTTTGATGATACTATGGATTACAACTATTTTGTTTCCATTTAGTAGAAAAGGCAAAAATACAGTACAAATTTTGAAACCTGGACATCCAATATCCAGAATACCAGCTGGGGAAAAAATAATAACAATATTTAAAAAAAAATTCCCTTACAAAGTCTAGGAATGGAGAAAGTAATTATTCAAGAAAAAGAAGAAGGGTGTTGTAAATGCAGTTTTTCTCTGGACTAACTGAGATTCCTGCTTGTCACTTTTAAACATCTGCTGGCCAGGGGTTCCACCGTGAACAGTGGAAATACATTGACTGACATTGTATTGATGTTGGCCAGGATCATATTTTTGGCCCTTGAATGGCCGGGGAGGAGAGTTAGCATTTCACTTATAATTAATTAATGTTATTAAGTCTATATATCATATGACTAGATTTAAATTAAAGATCTGAAATCCAGAATTTTCCAAAATCCGTAATCACCAGTCTCTCCTTGATCCCAGATTTCAGACTTTGTACCGTATTATATTTTACTATAGTATACAATTAAAAATTAGGAACTTTTAATGATACATCATTACATACTATTTTCATGAACACTGCTCACCAGTACAGATACTAACTATAAGTGTTCATACTTTCAGAAATACATCTTAGTAAGTAATATATTAAAACATAACTCACAGTAAGTAACATTTACAGTTCAGTAAAGTCGAATTTATTTCACATTATCAGAAACAGTATTTCTTAAAATGTGTTAAGGAACAGAAAGTAACCTTCATTTGCAGATGCTAAAATTAATTAAAATCCAGAAAACATACACACTTATGTCAACATGTTGATTTACATTTTATTCTTCATGAGAGAAAGTGAGCAACCAAATCTTACGGCTGACAAGATACAACAGCCAAGTGCTGTGTGTATTGTGTTGTGCTACTCATGTATGTTAATTTTAACATAATTTAATGCTCCTGCT
>KK122141.1:2340-26054 GCA_000611955.2 Stegodyphus mimosarum | reverse complement strand
GGAAAGAGTTTTGAAATTTAGGGAATTATATGTGGGAATATATTTATTCAGGATTCAAAAAAGCTTTAGGCATGTTCAAGACATAGATGTAAGTATAAAAAATAACTAAACTAATACAATCAGGCTTAATTGTCTCAGTGCGCAATAGAAGCAAGACAAAATTTAGTAGAGCAAGTCTTTCGTCGCCAATTTCATGATACATATAGCCAATAATGTATTGCGGACGCTATTAAGCTAGGCTAAAATTATACTTTGTCGATTCCAAGGAATTTCAAGAATTATAGCAGATTGAGCTGTTCCTTACCTTTTGATTTGATCCAGCTTAATTATTTTTTTACAGGCTGTTTGTATTACAGCAATTTGATGAAAATTAAAAGTTTGAACTTTCGATCCTGTCAAAAAGAGTTTCTAAATTCTGGAGCTGCAACAGGATTTACAAAGCAAAAGTACATTTCGATATCCATTAAACCAAAAGTGGAATTGCTGCAAAAAATGGATAAATGTATATCCGCCTTAAAACTATTCAAGGACAATGGCATTGGAAAGTCAACTGTATATGACATAAGAAAACAGAAAAAGAAACTTTTTGAAATTTGTGGATTCTGATACCCCTCTCTCAACGAATAACAGAAAAATTATTCATTATGCTAAAAATGAATATCATGACAAAGTGATAATTGAATGGGTCAGGCAACCACATTTATGAATCACTATGGTAGAAGGCCATTAAGAATTTCAGGTAAAAAAGCTTCAGTTGATACTGAACTATTTGCAAATGAACTCACTGAACTCATTAATAGTTAAAAGTTATCTCCAGAACGCTGATGAAACTGGTCTTTTTTGGCAATATGTACTGCAAATTACCCTGGCAACCTCTACAGAAAAGGCTCCAACTCGTGTCAAAGATTCCAAAACCAGACTAGCAATTTTAGCATGTACAAATGTGGCAGGAACACACAAGTGTAAACTTTTCATAATCGGAAAAAATACATGACCCTGAATCATATAAAAGAGTAAGAAGTTTCCTGTTATATATTGTGCAAATAAAAGAACATGGATAACACAAATGTTAATGAATGATTGCTTTGAAAATCATTTCATACCCGAGGCTTGGCAGAATTTGCTTGGTTTACCTGATAACGCAAAAATTGTCCTGATTGTAGACAACTGTTCGGCTCATACTTCATTTAAAGATTTAGTGAAAGATAAAGTATCTATATTATTCTTTCCTCCAAAGTGTATGCTAATCATTCAGCCTATAGATATTGGAATAACGCGCATGTTGAAATGCAAATATAAAGTTGAATTTTTAAACTCCATGTTAAATTTCTTTAATGACTATTCAAGAATTTTTAAATATTTTTAGCGTATAATCTGATTTGCGGAGCATCGCAAGATCGTGGGAGATGCGTCTCCAGATACCTTAAAAAATGCTTGGCATAATTTATGGCCAGCTAGCATATTTCATGATGAGGTTGATGAATATGATGGCCACGAACGTGAAGGTTTTCGGATATCGCAAACCAAAGATTATACTTTTCAATTAATGGATATTTGAAAGAAATGTGAAGAAGCGCTAATAAATGAACATGATATAATAGAAGCTTTTTGCCAATGCCCCAATTATTAATCAATTAACGAACAGCAAAATCCGAAGTATGGTTCTAGATCCAGAAAATACCACTACGGATAGTGAAGAAAGTTAGAGGTTATTGAAAACGAAAAAATTTCGACTGGCAAGTTAGTCAGACTTCTCGACACAGCAATTACAGGGCTTGAACAATGGAACTTTGTAACTGAATAAGAAATTTTATCTGTCTACAGAATCAAAGAGAAAATATTAGCACAAAAAAAAGCAACTTAAACAACTTACATTGAAGAAAATGTTTAATAAAGTAAACAAATAACTATTAAGCCTTTGTTTGGAAATTTTGTTACCCTTTAGATCATAAATGCTTCATTATTTCATAAATCATGATTTCATACTTTTAATTTTATAATTTCTACATGATATAATATCCGGAAAAATCCCAAATCCAGAATCGCCGAAGTCCCGACGAGTCCGGATCTCGGACTTTGTACTGTACTTTCATCTTCTGAAAGGACATTTAGCAACTTATTTACTAGTTTCATAAAACCAATGGAAGCACTTAGTTTACAATGCAGAACAGAATTGATGCCATTAAATTTGATGAAGAAAGCTCTTATAAGGACAGCTTTTTGTTTTCTGCATGTAACCAGCACATTCTCTATACCTCTTTCAAAATGCATTTAAAACTCTTTTTTTTTTTTTAATAGATTTAACTTTTCCAAAATTCCTAATTATTTCTGCAGTCTCCGGACCAATAAAACTAAATCATGGACATTTATCTTCAAGACTACTGCACATGAAGATTACCTGTTCATATGACGACAGAGTACCTTACAACAATTGCACGCAAATGTGTACATATAGTTTCTCAAATTCGGAGATCTGGCTATATACGGACCACAATCACACCTGAATGCTACTAAATGTGATTAATTAAAGATAATTTTTTTATGAAAAAACTCATTACATAGTTCATTTATGATTTATGTTTATGCATTTTTTACAAAATTATTTTTAAGTTTTATTCACAAGGCCATCAAATTAATTTCACATAATTTAAAAGTTCACTGTTTTAAATATAAAACAGATGAATTTCTTCCTGAAAGAAAGAATGAATTCCAGCCACAAAAGATGCACATCTTCTTTTTACAACTTTCCAAACTTATCAATATCTCTGTTTCAGATTTAATTTTCACCAAATTCATTTCTTTAGAAAATAATGTTAAAAATGCCCTTTTAAATGCAGCTATTCTTTTATGCTTATATTGTTAAATCTTAGGAATGTTGAGGAATAGTCGAGGAATGAGAGAAAAGACGGTTTTAATACTAAATTTGATAATACAGATTTTGTTGAAGTACTATATACTTTCTCTTCTCTTCTACTATATACTTGTTCAAAACATTCAACATTCAAAGTCACACAGGCGTACGTATTGTAACATGCAGAAAGTTCTGAGGTTAACTTCACAGAATTAATAATTTTCAGATTACACATGGTGTGACATCAATTTCTTGATCTTCAAGGTACAATGTGATGATTAAGATGCAACTAGCAAGTCTGATAATAAATAATAAGTACAAAATAAAGTAAACCATGCTTAAAGATACTTTTGTTGGTACCCACACACTGGTGAGGTTTAAAAAAATCTGAATGCTGAAAAGGATGGGTAATTTTCAGTTTTCAAAAGGGTTTAAGTATCTGTCTCATTGATTATGCAAGGGCCACTTTTCAATACCTTTCATAACTATTATTCACAAAATACATAACACAGGTTTAATACATTGTAAACTACAATTTAAATGCAAACATTATAATACTCACCTTCCATTTTGAAGGAATCTAGCTTGATTCAACTGCATTGCTCTATCTGCGAAAAAAATAGTCATACAATATATTCTCACAAAAAACATAATTAATATAATATAATTTCTTATTTTCCAGAGACATTAGATACAATACTGCCTAAAGTATCTGAACAATGACTGGATGAAGGATCACTTATACCAATATGTTTGGACAGATGTTCAAGCAGATTACAGAAAAACTCTGGGAATGGAACATAGGTTTGATATGTAAAATTTTCAAAATCTCATTGCCTTTTAATTCCACACAATAATTTAGTTCTGAAATACTAAAATTTCTTGGGATCTGTATTTTTGCATTCCCCTATCTTACCCTACTTCTCTTTCGTTCTAGACTTTTTTTTCCCCTATCTATTTGCTCAGTTTCAGATTTTCAGCCCAGATGAAAAACATCATACTTTGCAAGTGTATTATTCCTAATTATGGCATCTAAACACACAAAAAAATTAATAAATAAATAAAGTTAATATAAAAAAGTTCACTTTCAGTTAAAGAAAAATTAAAAATTCTGTAAAAAGATGAGCAGCAAAATGCATTTGCAGCTGATTAGAATGAGAGAAAATCAATATTATACATTATGGAATTATATTTCCTTCTACTCATTTTCTGACGCATATTAACCAGTTTCAAAATAATGAGAAATGCTTGAAATACAGTACAAAGTCCGAGATCCAGACTCATCAGGACTTCGGCGATCCCAGATTTGGAATTTTTCCGGATATTAGATCATTTCAAATCTACTAAGATGGCATGTAGAAACTATGAAATTGTGATTTATGAAATAATGAAGCATTTATGATCTAAAAGGTATCAAAATTTGAAAAAAAAAAGAGCTTATTATTAATATGTTACTTTATCAAACATTTCCTTCAATGTAACTTGCTTTTTTTGTGCTAATATTTTCTCTTTGATTCTGTAGACAGATAAAATTTCTTATTCAGTTACAAAGTTCCATTGTTCAAGCCCTGTAATTGCTGTGCTGAGAAGTCCGACTAACTTGTCAATCGAAATTTTTTCGTTTTCAATAACCTCTCTCTCATTTTCTTCACTATTGGTAGCAGTACTTTTTAGATCTAGAGCCACAAACTACAGATTTCGCCATCCATTAATTGACTGATGATTGGGGCATTGTCATCGCAACAAGAAACTGTTAACTCTTCTTCCCTAAATTCTGCCTCTCGGTATGGCCATGATAGCTCTGGCGCCGGTTTTGGCTTTATGTGAATAACAATCAGTTATTCTTAATTCAAATAGCCCTAAATATAATCTTTTGGCCTATGATTATCATTAACAAAATCCATTTTTAGCATATGGAAAAAAAATTTTTGTTAAACCTATCCTCGTCAACATTTTAGCGTATTTAACTTAAATCTGTGATCGGATAATACTCTTCATTATTCAGTTACTAATATAAAAAAAATTGTTTAAGCATCCCTGCATTAGTCATCACTCAAGTTGTCATGTGTTGATAAACATGCGGTGATGGAAGCAAAATATAATAAATAATGATTAGCCAGGTTGGCATCAAGAATATAAAATATTAGTTGGTGTACAATCAATGATGTTTCAATTTGAGATGTATGCCAAGCAGATAAGCAGTTACGAAGAAATAATTGATCACACAAATTTATGCTAAAATGATTATTTTTTCAATAATGAGGTATTTTATTTAGTGCCAAAGTGAGAATCGGGACTCTCCGCATGTTTTATTATGAGGAGGAAAAAAAATCAAATGTGCATGCGTAAGGCATATACCCCCCCCCCCAAAAAAAATCCTAAGAAAAACTGGTTTGTGGTGGCTTTGGGAGGTCCGGATTTTAGATCATTCCGGCTATTGGACGTTCGGATCTCCGACTTTGTACTGTAGTAATTTTTTATACGAGTATCAATTATTTTAACCTATTTAAGTCTCATTCAATTTGTATAATTCAAATTCTACAGAAAATGAATGTCAGAAATGAAACGATTACATTAATCCATCAAATGATTTTACATTGAGTCATTTGTCACAATTATTATGTGGAAAAACTGCATTCATGAATTTAATGAAAATTTTTTATCATACAGAAAACGCATGACATACAGCCTACTTCATTAGATAACAATTTCATATTTATAAGACAGAAATATTATCTTTATGCTGATAATACAGTCGAACATATTTTCTTCCTCATATGATGAACAAACTGCCATAGGACTGTAGTAATAAAGCATGAACAATTTAATGAATAAGTAATGCAGTGCTTAGCAGAGAGATTATACTGCTGTGAAGGAAATATGCAGATTACTCTAATACCCAAAGTTATGTAATAGGTAGGACTGGTGAAAATGGTGTAAGTCAGGGGCTAACTTTGCCCTTGGTCCTACTTTAATTAACTAGGAATGATAGAAAAACACTTGTTTAGAGATAAGCTATGTAATAAAGAATGTATTTTTTACACATATCCCTGCAAAATAATATTCAAATAAATGCATTACATAAAATGGAGTTATTTCAATGCTGTTGGCTTCTTAAAATTTAGCAGACTCCTATGGCAATTCTATTTGTGACTATACAGTTGGGAATAAAGTAGAAATAAAGAATATCAAACTTTGCTCTTTGCTTTCTCTGCACCACTGAATAAATTAGCGACCACACTACCTATATAAATATAGAATAATTGCATTATCTGTAAATCCAATTATAACTCAACCGTAGTTTTTGAAGATGGGCATGGTATTTTAGAGCATTTAGCATAAATTATTATGCTTTACTACATATTATTTCTTTAAAGCTAGTTCTAAAACATAACAGAGTACTGTTTCATTTATCAGCATATTCTGAATTACTGATGATTTCAAATGCAAACTAATTATAGAACAAAACAAAGAACTTGCATAACTTTCAATTCATATAAGTATGGGTATCACAGCAGAGACACAAGTAGTTGTAACTTTCAGGTATCGATCAATTACAAACCAAGGTAAAATGTAGATTGAAAATGTGTACCAGGTGTCATTAATGTTCACAAAATTTTGAATAATATAAGAAAATCGTATGCATTTTAATGCTGCTCATTAAGGAAGAAATTAGTAAATATATCCACTTAAGATATTCTTTTGTTTCTATACTTTATCTGTAAATCGTAATTCATTACTTAACACATGAACACAACAAAAGAAAAAAATGAGAAATAGGAAATTAAATTTCGGATCATAATAATGCCAAATAAAAGTATAATTTTCTTAAATACAAGGAAAGTTACTGGAAAACTCTGTTTTGTGCAAATTCTAAATGCAAGACAATGACAGCTATTGAAACACTATTTTCTGCTCTAAATCTCTATTTCTTAATACAATTTTGTTACGCTATACAAAATTTTTGACCCACACTGAGATGATTAATTGGTATTAAATTTAACAGCATACTTAAAATAGTTTGGAAAAGACAACTATTGCACTGAAAAATCAATATACACAACATTTGTTAACTGTATTATCAGATTTTAATAGTAAAATCCATCCCTTTTTCTTTTAATAATTTAAATAAGTTCAAGGATCAAACCATTAAGAGAAATGTAAGACAAAGAGGCTAACTACAAAAGAACTAATTTTAGACCATAATGAACATGCTATTTTTGAATGTTATTCCCAATGTGAAACAAAATCCTGACACAGCAAGAATTAACACAAACTGTCTAGCATTATTAAATCATCTTATTCCCCACATATAAACAATTTGCCAAATCAAAATATTTATTTAGACAATGAATAAAAAAAGCAATTAATTTTTAACTGACATATTTTCCTCTAATATAATTTCACTCTGTACGTTTTCATTTACACAAACTGATATGTGCATTTTTATTACCATGCCATTTAATGTATATGCTTAATGTGTTTCTGCTCAGTGTGCATTAACTGATGGATTAATTAATTGCACTAAGCAAGGTTTCCTCATACAAAGTATAATCTTCAGTGCTACTTTTTCAAATTAATATCTAAGACTAACTGTCAACTTTCTAAGTTATGATATAACCGTTACATCATATAAGAATAATAACTGACCTGGTGTTTGATAGTTAAGGGCACACATTTGCACACCACAGTTCCACATACGACAAGGATCATAATTTGATGAATCTATTCGACTACCTTTAGGATAAACTCTACTGAACTGCAATCGGTGATACATAAGCTTTGTTAAAATCCATAACAAACAAGTTTATAATAGAAAATGTTAGTACAATATAAAATTTAAAATAATAATAATAATAATAAATACATGCATAAAAATAATTAAAATGCAAACAAGAATTTATGTCAGGATTTCTGAAAATGGCAAATGTTAAACAGATGTTTATCCTTAATTATGAAATTTCTGACACCAGATACATAAGCTTTTTTCTGTAATTGTTAATAAAGGATGATATGCAATGAAGAAGTAAATAATAATCCAAATGTCAGAATAATCCAAATAATAATCCAAATGTCAGAATGACATTTGGATGCAACAAAAAATCATCAATCATATGAAAGCTTCACATACAACAAAAATCAGATTTCCTTAAGATAATAAATTATTCTATCTAAATAGCAAACATTTTTAATAATATGCAATGAAATAAAGATAACTACAATGATAATGGGACATACCAATGAGCTAGAGATTCACTTGACAAATAATGAATTTTGGAAATTAGAGTTGCACAATTTCTTTAATAATTCACAAAATTTTAATGAATCACAGAAAAAACTAAAAAAATTACAAAGGAAAAAGCAACCAAAGAAAAAATGATGCTGAAAGATAGGTGGCAAAAGAAGGATGTTTGCTTTATAAATACAGTGAAGCTTCTCAAGTTGATCACTTCTGAAAAAAGATTGGTATTTATGAGAATATAAATAAACATTGTGTTGAACATAATCTCCCTATTCAGCAGATAGCTCTTGCACCCTTGTGTGCTTTGCCGTTGTTAAATAACCCAATCTAATAACTTCTGTAAGGTGATCACTTTGACAAAATTATTTGGAACTGTTAATAGCTTTCTTGGACAGGGTTCCTTCGATTATTTTTTGCTCATTACAAATACAACTGAAGCCCCCCTTTTTTTTGAATGCATGTGTAACTTTATTATACCAAGTGGTGTCATATCATTACAGTCTTGGTCTATTTCTAAATTCTGTTTGAAAGTCCATTTTATGAAATGCCCAAATAAATAATGAATGCTTACTGAGTTAACTAAAATTAGATTATGAGAAAATTATAACTATGGAACAGAAATTTCTCTTGAATATATTTATTAAATATATTATTGCTTTCTATTTAAAGTTTTAGCTACAGTGAATTTTCATGCAGTGGCCATCTCTAAAAGTGAACAGTATCTCTAAGAGCTTATACACTAGTATTTATTGTCACCTGCCTAAGGTCACTTCCTCTACAAAAAATATAATTCATATGGACATACGCATTGTTCTCTTAGAGAAGACTTACTGTGAATGTCACTCTGAAACAGCATGAGAAAAAAACATAATAAACTGGATTAAAAATTGTTGATAAAATACCTATACCTTAACCTTTGCCCTTTTCGTATCAATACAATGCTATCAGAGAATTAATAACATTGCAGACTAAGCAATTAGTTTTGCTAATTATTTTATGTTTCAAACTATAACAGTATGTTGCATATATGAGTACAAAAAAACTCGGACACTATAAAGCAATGTACAGCGAACAATGTAAGAAGAGTACATGCAGTTCAAACAATCTTGGCCTTCTGTAGTGGTGGAAGCAATACAAAAATAGCATTTCAATATCAGTATTTTATATTCTCATAAATACTGGTCATTTCCAGAGATTGTCACCAAAGGGTTCACTGTCAAGGATTAAAATAATAAAATTAAGATAAAAATATTAAAAAGTTCTCTAATTAATTCTCTATCATTAGGGTTTCCATTATTAATAAAATTAACATTTTATACCATTATTTTGTGGATACTCTGCTTGTTAGGATTTAAACCCAAGTCTAACTGTGGTGGTAAAAAGTAAATGAAATGGATAGCGTGCCCCAAACTACAGGTCTCAAACAAGTACACACCTCGGCTCAAATTCACACCCACAGTCTTTCATTTATCGACCCTCTCCCTTATTATTACAATGAGATGTTCATCAATAATTTCGCTATTTTTAAAGCGATACACTGGTCTGTTACTAGATGTTCAGAAAGAACTGAAGCATCAAAACCCAGCAATTTAAGTTTCCACAAGTACACATTTTTTTATACACAAAGTAATTTCATATTTTACTCCCCAGATTTCCAAGAACAGAATTAGTTAGAATTTCTAAGGTTTGGTCATTTCTGTATTGTGTACCTGTTTCTAGTTTATATCTAAAAAAAGATAATGCTGTGTGTAATAAATGTAAGGTTATTAAAATGTTATAACATAAAAGACACAGTTTCACAGTCATTTGTAGAACAACAGTAATGCATTTAGAAAAATAAATAGTCAAAGGATATTTGAGAAGGAACTTGCAATTACTTGGGCCCACCCATTTTTCAATTTTTGTTTCAGGAAATGATGACATTTCTGTAAAATTTCCAATTTCTAATTGGGAGAAAAAGAAACATATAGTTAATGCATATTTATCAAATTTTACCAGTACAGCTGAAGAATTCATGATATAAAATCTAAATAAACAATTTTCTTTTTAGTAGTTTATGTGTTTCTCACTTAAAAAATTTTATTTCAATAATTTATAATTGAATACATTTTAAGTTAGTTTGAAATAACAAATAACAAGGAACATAAAATGTTTGGCTGAAGGAAAAAATTACAAGATTTAAATTCAGCATTAACTAAGGTGTCAGCATCTGAATATTTTTCAGCTGGAAACATCTTAAGATGCAAACAGTCTCCTCTCATAAATAGGTAGCCAGATTTAATGCTTTGGTGATGGGGTCCCATTGATTTACCTGGGAAATCATTTCAAACTGTGTTTTGCATATGTTCCATGGTGATTTCCTACCATATAGTGAGAACTTATTTATGTGATGAAATAATCGAATTGGGATGCAGTTCATAATAGAATAAGCTGGAACATAAATCATGGAAGGCTGAGCCAAAACACTACAGAATTGGTTTCAAAATTTTCTTTTTCAAACTTTCAATTTCTTTCTCAAGTTTCTGGTCAACAGCACAAATTTTTTCAGTGATGTTGATTTAAAAGGCCCCCAAAATTCTGATTTTACATACTTTAACCCTTTTTCAAATTTTTCTTTAATAACTATTATGTTCTCATTCATAGCATTCAGGATTTCTCCTTTAACAGAAACAATGCTTTCTTTCATTTCTGCTTCTTCATCTCAGCAGTATTTGCTTCGATGGAGTTCTTCCCTTTTGTTTTCATTTCAGCAGAATTCACAGGTGCTTTTTCCCAGCTAGCAGCAATTATTTTCCCAAGTTTTCAACTGCTTTTTCATTATCTTCCTGATTAGCAGCATTCAAAGAGCACCTCAGTGTTGACATCAACTGCTGCAAGCAACAGGTTCATGGCTGTGTTTTTAAATAACTCTAAATGAGCAAAGAAATTAGCAGTTCATTATGAATAACAACACACAGCAAAATAAATAGCTGCAAATATCTAAAAGAGAATGTCGATATTAAGTAATTACTCTTTAAGGCAGGAAAAATATTAATTAACATAGCTAATTAAAAGCTGACTTGTCCTAGCTTTCAGAACTGTATTTATATGATGCTGCAAGAGCTTCTGGAAAAATTAAGTCATAGGCCTTCAGAGATGTAGTGTCCCAAATCTGCCAGAAAGCTGCCGAGAAATCTTCAAATGTTGTCAAGGTCTGTCAGAAGCATATTTGCCCATATTTGAGCAATTTATATAATTTAAATGCTGTTGGACTCAGAATTCAAAGTTCTATATTTGTATGTAAGAAATAAACACATATATATCAAACTTGTGGCCACAAACTCAAATACACAAAAAACCCTAAGTATGTCACTCTAAAAGTAACAAATAAATAACAATAAACAAGATTACAACAATACATGAAAATAACATGATCAAATGAGTTTAAACATTTACAGAAATTTACAACAATATACAGCAATGTAAATTAACTTACTTTCAGGGCTAAATGGCATTGATCTGCAATATATAATCAGGTTCGACAATTCCTTTGCTATTCTCAATGTTCTTTCCATTTTTTTACTGTGCAATAGCTAAAAAAATACACATTAATTAACTGTAAACTAATTCAAAGCTATAATTATCCTTCACTAAGAAAAGAACTGCACCTCAAATTGTTCTAAATTATATTTGAGTTTAAAAACAAATTTAATAATTGAATACACATTTCAAAATAAGAAAGAATAAATATAAAGGCAGCTGCATATAACTTTTTTTTTCTTTTTGGCAGGCTGAAGGAATTAAAAATTTACAAATTTAATTTTTAAAAGAGAATATTTTAACAGAACAGGAAACCTGTATTCAGGCAGAACACAAATGAAAAAATGTGAAAGTCAGGTGCCAGTCCTAAATGCAAATTCTATTAATATCAGACTTACACAAATTACACACCTAAAACCAAAGCTCTTTCAGATGAAGATCTATAATTAGATATTAAGCAAATAAGGGAAAATTTCACAAAAACAAATGTTTCTTTTATATAACAAGTAAAATAGTGATAAATCAAATCCAACATATGCAATTTATTCAAATAAACTGTACCTGCAATTTTGAGGTGCATAAAGAATATATATACAAATGAACAACCAGAAATTGTAGTACATGCACCGCAACAATGACAGACCTCATTTATGATGCAAATTTATTCTCCTGAAGATCTAAAGACTTAAGACTATATCAGAATTAGCACTATATTAGAATCTTAAGATCTAAAGATTATATCAGAATTAGCATCACTTCCATAGAAGCATATGGCATAACATGCATTTTCCAAAGTGTAAACAAATCCTTTTGTTATCATTATGATGCATGTGCTGAAATTGGTGGTTGTTTCTTTGAAATCTTCTTGTAAATATCAAATATTATTTCTTGAAAATATCCGGGATTAAAACAACTTTTCATGTTCATGTTTACAATCACTGTGTTTTGGCATTTACATTTCCCATTCTATCACACACTGTATGATGAAAATTGTTACTTCTGTCATCCCTTTAAGTTACAATCATCAATCCTGCAGCAACCATAAAAAGTATGAAACGAAATTTCTCGAATATTGTCGGCTAATATCAATAGCTGCAATAAATCCTCTTTCAAAGTAGATATACTTAGAAGAAACTGTTGTATCCACAGACTCTTTATAAATTATCTGTAAGCTTATTTCTTGAATGTTCTGACATTTGTTGGAGAGGACTCCTCATTGTTTCTTACCAGCTATATAATTATCATGGGTTAATAATGTAGTAAACAGAAATAACAAAAGGTGGGACACTGACAGTATTTAACAGCAACAATAAAAAATGAACACAGATAAAAGGATAACAAACTACTTTCAGACAAGGCACTAGCACGTGATGTTAGAATCAGATTCAATATATTAAACCAACAGCAATATTCGTAGGTATTTATAATTTTGACTCACTTAGAGATATATGCTCACTTGAAATTTCTTTGAGCTTTTAATCTATGCCATACATAAATATGATAGTACGATAATATTGACAAAGATTTAAAGGCAATCCATAATCAATAAATTTATAATCAGATGACAGCACAGGTTCCACAAGTTAACAACACTGACTGAAATTAGGCCACTAGGGTATGAATAAGAAACACAAACCTTACATGGTTGTATAATTAGGTTTAGCTTATACAGAAAATAAACATTGTGAAATATCCATACCATGTCATTAGCAGATTGTGCAGTTTGCCTTATTGTCTGCACCCAGTCAATCATTTCTTCTCGTGTTGCAGCAGCAATCTCAATAGGAGTTATCTGACGAGGAGAAACAATTCTGAAAACAAATTCTTTACCCCTATCAGACATTCCTGTCAGAATATCTGGAAAAAATTTAAAAAAAAAAAAAAATCTGAGAATGCTGAAGGAGAAAAGATACTGTTATAGAGCATTTAAAGAGGTATTAGAGAAGTACCAATTAGAAAATGACAAAAGCCCATTATGCGTAGTATGGAACTACTGCTTCTAATGCATACAAAAGCATAACTACAAAGTATCATTTCACAAATTCACCATAAAATTTCCACAATTTACATGATAAAAGAAATACTGTTTATTAATTCTTCTTCAAGTAAACAAATGCAATAGTACTCCTTTATTTCAACTTGCACTGAAGTATTACATTAGGAGAAGTAAAAATAAAATCATGTACTGACACAAGGCTTCTTAAATCTTGAAGCTGCTCTTAAGAGGAGGGTGGGTCCACCTGATAGAAACTGTACTCTGTAAGAAGATGCTCAGCTCTAATTTTTGTGTGAATATATTCACTCACAGATGGAACAATGTTAGTTATGTAGTAGCGCTTCAGTTTAGTTTATTACATTATGGCAAAGCACTTGAGAGCTATCTGCCTCACAGAAGGGATACATATGTGGAGGACTTTCTAAGAGAAACTGGCTCATAGCCACATTACAAAAGGGAGAAACCACGAAATGACCCATGCAGCCAACCCATCACTGGGATTTGAACCCCAGAAGAAACTACCAACATTCAGTGACTTTTACTGTTTATTAATTATCAGCCACTGATGGGCTTATACACTGATGGAATGCTTATTACTGCTTGATTAAGTTTAAACATAACAAATATTGAATTAAATATTTCTTATTTCTCTAACAATTATAAGGTGCCTTACAACAGTACAGAACATTGGATTTAATTCAGTAATGATAAAGGCAAAAGAAAGATAAATGAAAATAAAAAGAGAAACAAAAACCTATTATCTGTCCATTTATTTAGATTAAGTCCAACCAACACAGATTTCTGATATCAAGTAAAACCCACAGCATTTACATCAAATTCGCTGGAGGATTTATAAATGCCTTGCTCATCATGGATTAAATCAATTCATATTTAATTTTAAGCAGAGTTGAAGGGTTTACAAACAAAAGAAAGAAGCCTCATTACAGAACAATCTCAATACTGAAAGTCAATGGATTTATTATACCTTAAAAACTACCCATGAATCAAAAACATATACATTATAATCATACTTTAGGACAAGTTTAACTGATGTAGCCCAATGCATACAATTCCATTAAAAAGCATAATACAAAAGTCATTTCAATAGGTATCATGTTTTAGCATGATACTGGTATCTATATGAATGGTAACTATATGAAATAGTATCAATTCCTTTGTTTCTCATAAGAATAAATAAAACAGTAAAACAGCAGACTCCCTCTTGATCAGCTTCCATTTAACTAGATCTCTGCTTTAACTGCCCATAAATTTAAGTATGAAAATAATAAATAAAAAAAATTAAAAACTGAAAATTTCATAATTATGTATTTTAAATACGGAATAAAAATAATAAACTTTAAAAAGAGAAACACCTTGTGCATTAACGATATCACACACTTACTTCAAAAATAAAAAAGGCATAAAATAAGGAGAAGTAGTCACCACAGTTGAAGAGATAAGACGTTTCTACTAACAACATTATGTCACGATTCAAATTTCTTAGTGGACGCCGAGATGTTAATTTGGAGCAGTGGCTGACTATCGAGAGGAATCTTCAGCAAGAAATTTTGTCAGATGACGACATCATCAGAGGTGTTGCTGATGTGGTTTACAATCACAACTTCGATGTCTATGTCAATGACAATGTGACCTCCGTCACATCACATACAGATGGAGTAAAAGCACTGGAAATGGCTCTATGTTATGTGGGACAACAGGCATAGGCTTCCTCCACTGATGTGATGTTTTTGAAAAAAATGGCAAATTATGAAGCGAGTCGCCAAATTTCGAGCCTTCAGCAGAATAAAATGACTGAATTTTTCAAACATTTCTATTAATGGCACATAAAACTTTGTTAATAAACTGACACATTTACGAAATGCTTACTTTGATTGTAAAAAAGTGCAATTCCACCAATTAAATGATTTTTTTTCATTGTCTGCTTTACCCGGAATTTCACTTAGGTTCACTTAACCCCTGTCTCATCTAGGACAGTTAAGAGGGAGTCTACTGTATTGTATATTGTAATGTATTGTATAATAAAATTTCTGTACAAGTACACCCATTTTACACAAGTTTGTTTTTACAAAAAGGCCTAGATAAATGTGTTTCCAGTAAGTTAATGAAATATAATGTGGTTTTCGTTTTTATGAAAAAGAGCAAAAAATAAACAAGGCATTTAGTATTTGAAAACAACTTCTATGTTTAGGCTAGATTTATTGGAAATTTTTGTTACCTACGTGACAGAAAAATACAAAAAGATTTACAGTCATGAATACTATCACATTTGCAGCCTTCCAAATCAGTTACAACAAACAATGAATTCTGACCTACAATATCAAGACAAACAGGCTAAAAAAGTGTACACACCATTATTCAAATGGCAATAAAATGTTTTATTAGATTACCCTTCTTCTCTCCTCTGTATATCACCTACGAGACAAACTTCTGAGGCTCAAATCTAAAGTACCTAAAATACCTTCCACCCTTCAAATATGTTTCTTGATTTTGGTTAGTTAAAAAATTGTCCGTACATTACTTCATATATGTTATGCATTTATACATTCCTTGGATTTTTTTGTCCAATGGGGTAGAATGATACACAAATTTCCTGCTTTTAAAGTATTTATAAATTGTACCTTCAAAAATTAATAGAAAGTGTTTCCCTGTTTAATCCCACTTTGGATAACAAAATGCTTCATGCTGTAACATTACAACATATGTTTATAATTAATGGATTTCTTTTCCTGTGAGAACTAAGCACTTCACCCAAAACCTAGGAGTTTGTTCTGTACAACTGAATTTTATGATTAGAAAGAGAGGTTTCCAAATGTAAGACCAACAAACCTGTTGGTCAGCATCCTCTATGATGATTTAGTACCAGACATACTTGATACTACTGCTCAAATTTGAAAGTAGTAAAAGGTGGTTTGATAAGTCTAAAAAAAGGAATGACATTCAGAGTGTTGTTATGTAACAAAGAGGCTGCCAGTTTTAACTTGGAAGCAGCAGACCAGTTTGAAAAAGAATTCAAGGAATTTGAGAGGTTTGCATTAAACCAAGTGTTCAACTGTGATGAAATAGGCCACTTCTGAAAAAAACCTGTTCAAGTGAACTGCACTCAGTATTCAGACAATCTGTGAATATTAAAGACCAATAACATCATCAAAAACAGACTTCACATCATACATAGATCGAATATAAAGGCCCTGGTAATCATGCAGGTTTTCACTAAATGGATAGATGTGGAATTGTATCCTACATTAAAGGTTTATTTATCTGTTGGAGAAAAATTGGCTCTCCTCATTCTGGACAATGCTCTTGCTCACCTTCTAAGACGATGACTTGGTAGACGAATATAGCTTGATCGAGATGAAATATTTGAAATCTAACACCTCTTATCAAGCTCATGGACCAACAAGTGATCTTGAACTTCAAAAACTGTACACCAAAACTATGTTCAAGGGATGTTTTGGAGTTAAAAACGAAATGGAATTGGCTCTCAGGAAGTTTTGGAAGGATCACCACAATACCCTTTACTGCAAAAGAAGCATCAAAAAAGCAAAGAGGAAAGTGCCTTTGATGATAATTAATTTTCTGCCTATCTTCAAAAGACTAGAGGAATCAACTGTTTGATTTATGGGCAAATGGAAAGATTAGGAAATCAGAAAAGAGAATGTTAATGAGTTAGTGGAAAATCATAGGGCTAAGTAGAGAAAGTAGAAGCTTCAGCGCTTCACCAGCAGCAGGATAAAGAAGTCACAGAGGAAATTTTGTCAGGGAAGGAACAGGGAGATGCTGGAAACATTCCCACTCCTGAAATCAAGGATTTTCTCAGCACATAGTCAAAAATCCAGACAGTCACTGAGAAGTGGTATCCTAATAATAAAGCCATTGCTAACAGGTGTGTAAATTTCTTCAATTTGTTTGCAGTAATAATCATTGAGTATTTTAGAAACATTCAGAAAAGCCATCAACATCAGGACACTCTAGAATGTGGTTCTCAAAAGACACCATGACCAGTAACCCCCCCCCAAGGCATCCTCTACAAGCGGCATCTCAGGAAAAGGCATGAAAAGAAAAAGAATGCAGATATCAGAATCACCAGAAATGCAGTTACCTGATACCATTACTGAAGGCGACTAACTTTCCAAGTAATAACCTCTTCCCTTTCTCTTCCTTTCATGTGTTATCATTAATCCTTTTAAAGGTAAATGCAGGCTTTTATATTTTTTGTTAATTTACATTTTTATTCAAGTATAAATTATTATTTTTAATACTTTATCTCAAAATCCACTGTATTTACTGCTAAATTCCTTCGGAAAATGCAAGTTTGTAGGACCCAGGAACAAATTACTCCAGTTTCTATCACTTCAAAGAGGGAAAATTGTCTTGGAACAGGGCTCTGGAATAGATTAAGTTCAGATCCAAAGGTATCCTGAAGTTAATGTTCTTTGTTTATTCTACATAAGAAGGCAAAACTATCTCTTTTCCCAAACTGATTCAATATTTTCAGAAGTGAGGCTGTAATATTCCATACAAATTTAAAATGTGTTCATGCAGACAAAAATGTCAGTCACACAAATCTGATGAGCACTATTTGGTAAACAGATGCATATGCTACGAATGTTTTTAATATTATGTGTGAACATGATAATCTCAAAGATGCATCACTTTCTAGAGTTGACGAATTATGTATTACGTGAAATTTCTATGTAATAAATCAAAAGAAAACATGCTTTAGAGATTTTTTGAAATAACGATTTCAAACAGTTTTTAATCTTATCCATAAAACCAATGCTATATACACACAATTTAAAAACAATTATAAAAAAATTGCATATAATTTTTAAACAGAATGACTTTATTTAAATTGGAATTATAGAGTTATTGCATTAAATTATAATATGAATACCCAAACTTAAAAACTGAAAGCAAATATTTATTGTAATATACTCATTTTTCCCCTCCATATTAAAGAATAATTAATAATCATATCATTAAAAGTCCCTCCCCATACATTTGTTCACACTGCATACAGGATCATTTTTTGCCAAGTCCCAGAGTGTGTCCTTGTGATGAAGCTCAACTCTATTTGTTAAACACAACTATTTGCACTTTATTAATGACCAGAAAAAGCCTATAAATTAGCCATTAAATGTGATAAGTAATCTGGATAAATCCAAAAATTAAAACTGAACACACAAAGAGAACACAAAAATATACATACACAAAGAG
Organism: Stegodyphus mimosarum; assembly: GCA_000611955.2. Classification (NCBI taxonomy): domain Eukaryota; kingdom Metazoa; phylum Arthropoda; class Arachnida; order Araneae; family Eresidae; genus Stegodyphus; species Stegodyphus mimosarum. The sequence continues at coordinate 7,208 of KK122141.1, read as the reverse complement.
AAAAATACATACAGTTTCTACAAAAAATAAATTTCAGATGTGCAATAAATAAAACAAATTTAATATATGTTTGCTTTATTTTCCACTTCAACTGATACTTCTTTCAGAACAAATATCAGTGCGGTTAAGAAACAATTTCCATGGAAAATGAAATCTTTATTTTCTAACTCTTAATATATAAATTTACAAAAAGGTTCACAGAACATGGTTAAAATATCTGCTAATGAAATTTCAAAATTTTGCATCACATCAGCCATCAGAAAGTAAATTCTTTAAGTAATAACTTGTTCAGTAAAAAACAAAACTATGGTTTACTACATGAAAAATTGACTCCAGAAAGAAAAATACATTAAAAAAAGAAAAGAAAATGATTTAAACAGACAGAGGCATAGTAAATCAAGAAATTTAAAAATATGTTGAAAAGGAAACCAAAGACAATTAAAAAAACATAAAATGAAAACTATAAAACTCAAATAAAATCCTATGAAACTATGACAAATGAATCACACTGACATTTTAAAAATAAATACAAAATGCTAAATACACCATATTAAAAAATTGCAAAATTAAATGATACCTTTTCAAAATAAGCATATTTTTTAACTATAGATAAAAATAAGGTCGATGAAACTTATAATTTAAATATAGGTTTCTAGAATTTCTTTTATTAAAAACTTTTCTTAAATAGATAATTTAAAATTTTCTCACCAACAGTACAGTTTACAATATCAATGCTTCCCTTTTGAAGACTTCCAAGGGGCATAGCCTCACCAGACTAGATAAAGAAACATTTATGAATTTAGGATACCTTAATAAACCAATGCATTTTAAAGAGTTGTACATACAGATACAGTTTAAATTTTAAAAGAAAACTGAATGGAATAAATGGTAAGTGAGTGATGATATTTAACAGTCTTTATAACATAGAAAATCCATAAGATGCTAAGACCATAAATTTATTTTGTGAGAAACACAACACTGAGATTAATGGATAAATTAATGTATACATGCATATATTTTTTTTTAATTTCCAATCCCCTTCCTCCCAAAACAGAGATTGTTGAAAGTTTTGTAACCTTACAGGTTTTCAAAAGTTTTGACTTCTTAGTAGAAGAGAAATATTTACTAAACATATACATCTTACATTTATAGCAGTTTCAATCAGAATGACCAGACTGAAATTAAGGGAATCACTGTTACCAATATTTACAAAGCATGTAAGAAACGAATTTACAGTAACAATGAGACAAATAATCTCATTTTAGTTACAGAGCAAAATTTAAATGCATATGACAAAATTTTGAAAGGTATAATTAATGAAACTTCTTAACAATAGCTGAAAACATTCACTAATTTACAACCCTTGAATTTAATAACTTTAATATACCACTGTCTGAGAATTTTTTTTCCCAAGGGAAGTGTGGTAGTTCCCCCCCCCCGGTGCACACCGTCACTAGTTATGATACACCACACATAAGTTAGATAAAGTTTAACAAGTTTAACACAAAAATGGACTCTTAAAATCAAATAAAATAATAAATGCTCATATGAACAAGTAGATGAAACTCAGAAAATGAATTCTAGGGAGAAACAAAACATGATATACATTAAAATGCATGATAATAAAACACAAAGAAATTCTTTTAAAGCCAAATTAAATAATAAAACCCCATCAGTTTCAAGAACTGAAATAAATTAGAACCCACCAATTTCCTGATTAAATAGTGAAGAGTCAAGTCATAGCCGCTAAAATACTTCAATCCAATCTGCTAAATATGGACATTCGAATAAAAAATAACACACCAATAAAACATCACAGGATAAGCAAACATGTTTACTCTTGGGCTTTAAAAATGTAATTGTACGGGATTTGAGAATGACCAATTTTAAGACAAGTTAATACTGCTTCTTCCTTCTGATTTCTAGTGGCTTCCCAATACTCTTAAGTTTCATGCTTCTCAACCAGGGTTCGCACACATTCCTGCACATGGAAATTAAGTACTTTTAAGGACTTTTAAGGACCATTAATGAAAAAAATTAAGGACCTATAAACAAATGGGAACTGAATAAATTCAATTAAAAATATTATCTACGCCTGAACTTCATTTTTGTAATACCATCCTAAAAGAAAATACGTCCATAAGTAGGATGAATTATTATTAAACATAAATTAACAAAATTATTAATAAGTTTGAGAATAAAATCAACTTTATAAAATGTATCAAGCAGCATTAAATATTTTACATTTATAATAGTTGGACATATTTGAAAGAAAATAAGTGACATTTTATTTATGTTTTGCTAACAGTTAGTTTTATTTATTCATTTATTATTTTTTTAATGCTTCATTTTTGTCTCATACTTCCTCAACCTAGAGGTTTAGTAAATAGCAAGTAGATTTTATGTCAAGCGGCATAGGTTAAAATGAGAAGTAAGATCATACTCAGCATGACTCATAACAAAAGATCGCCCTGTCACCGCTGCTGCTTGCCTAGAGAGAGACCTGCTGATTAGAACAAACCTAAAAGGCCTGATATTGGCAAGATTTGAAAGTTAGCTGGGCTCTGTCTGTATCTTGTCCAATAAACCACTAAAGCACCACAGGTGATAAGTTGTTTTGTATTGTTTTAAGTCTTACTAGATGCAAAGAATAAGTTTTACACGAATTTTTACATTTTTATATTTATCTTGTGGCCACGGTAAAGATTAATGAAAGGCAATTACTCACTTTAATATGCAGAGATAATTTTTAAAGGTAAACAATTAGTTATAAATAATTAATTTAGGTAGTTAGATAACCTTAGTCATTATGGATTTACATGGCCAATATGAAATTTTATTTATTTTTTTAATAATATTTGTTAAAAAAGCCCTATTAAAATCACAATCTAATAAAATTTCAAAGTTTAAAATACATGTAATTTATGACATTGATTCTTAAACGATATTCGAAACATTCATGTTTTGTAACAACAAAACTCAACAAAATATTTATGCGTCTTTTTAATTTGAAGCTTCCCCAGACATTTTGGCTAATTTAAATCAATTTGCTTCTCTTTAAACATGTTTTCTAACAATCAGAAAATTGTCTCAGTACGCAAACCAGTGTTCTCACTAGTTTCTGCGTGCTTTATCTCCTAACTTGTTAATTTCTTTACAATATAGTTATGAGGGTTTACTCGATCTGGTAAAACTTAAATAGTCCAAAACCTCCCGGCAGACGTGAAGCAAATTACCGCTATGTCTGAAAGTAACTACAATGTCAGAAAAAGGTTTAAATAAGCCTCTTATGTAAAAAGAACTTGGAACATAAAGGCATGTTCTAATGCTAACAAAACCAGTTACAGCTCGTGGTGATGTAATTAAACAAGAACAATCAAATTCAAACTAAAAATGCAGACTAGTGGTCAAAGACTATACAATTTAATTTTAATTTAAGTTCGCTCAGTAACTCTATCATATGAGGAAATAGAAATGGGAAACTATAGTAAAGGCTGAAATCATAAAAAAAACTGGGTAATTTACATAATAATAACTGTACATATCTTTGAAGAATAACTTCTTTATGTATTATTCAGTCTCTTTCTTCAACACATTTCCTTTTCATTTTAGAATTTTTGGATTTAATTAAGGATTTTTGTTATTCTAAAAAATCTAAATGTATTTAGAATGCATAGAAAAAGCTGCTAATTTTATTTCTTTAGCAATATCAAAATATATATATGGTAAGGGCTAGTTATAGAGCTGATGTGGCAGAAATTTTAGAATTTAGTGGCAAACTGAGCAACAAAATCTAGAAATGTCATAACTTTTAGAATTTAGAGCAGGCACTGGAAGCAGAATTTAGAAAGGCACTAGGCAGCAGAATTTAAGATTCACAGAGATTGCATCAGGTGGGAAAATGCCTAGCGCCAGTTCTGTATGATGCCTTAAGGCATATTATATGAATCTTTTAAATTGTAAGTTTTAAATTTCTTTATTAATAAAAAAATACATTTCTATAACGCCTGTCCATGTGATAAGATTAGAAGCATTTTTGATATTTTCCATGCTTGTGTCCAATGAAAAGTAGAGAAAATAAAGGGAAGATAAACATGTTAAGAAAAAGATTCTAGTATCAGAAGTAAAACATTCAAATATTATGTTTTCATTGTTCTTCCAGGCGTTCTCCAAAAATAAGAAATTCATCACAAACTTTCTGTAAAATACATCCATTATGTGTTAATACCACGGAGACATTTTTAATTTTGTCACATATTACTGGAATCTTCTAGAATCGTGGGGCTATAACTCGCCTTCAAATTATTCTAAACTAAGCTGCAGTGTCTAAAATCCTAAAGAAAAATTATCCCTACCAATTCTGTAATAGCCAAAAGGCAGAAATATTTTGAAAAAAAAGGAAAAGTGTAAAATAAATTTTATAGAGAAAATTGATGCATATTCTGAGAATTCTGAATATGAACCGTACGAACCCTGCTCAACTTATTGAGAAGCTGGCCATCCAAGAATATCTGCAATTTAACCCAGATTCTCGGCCTGATGACCAATTCAGACATCTCTGTATGGGACAAGTCAATATGATAACACCTCAGCAGATTTTGCTGTCATGTCTGCCAGTTCATTTCCTATTATACTTACTTCTCCAGGAAACAAGCAGTAAAGGATCTTGTACCCATGGCTTTTCAAGTTCAAATTTATACTGAGACTTTCATCAAGTAATGTATTTTAAGCATCTAGAAAAATTTTAGAGCTTTCAACACACTAAAGAAGTCAGTATAAATAATAAACATTTTCTGGCACACCTTAGAATCTCCAAGAGTCCAAAGAAAGAATCTGAACCAATTCCAAGCCTTCCTTTTTTCGTTATG
>KK122140.1:192090-216075 GCA_000611955.2 Stegodyphus mimosarum | reverse complement strand
GGTGACAGGTCAGGAGAGTACGGTGGCCAGGGAAGCATCTGTATACCTTGCAGAGCATGTTGGGAGATGCGAGCACTGTGTAGTCGGGCGTTATCCTACTGGAAAATTGCATTAGGCAGCCCCTGAAGGTAGGGTATTGTCACCGGCCACAGTACATTATCCAAGTATCGTTCGGCCATCATAGTGCCCTGAATACGAACTAGAGATGACCCGGAATCGTATGCAATAGCCACCCAAAACATTATGCCACGTTGTCGCGCGGTAGGGCGTTCCACAGTTACTGCTGGTTTAAATCTGTCGCTACGTCGACGCCACACACGTATGCGGCGACTGTCACTGGATAAACAGATACGTGACTCATCTGAGAACACGATGTTTCGCCATTCTGTCATCCACATCACTCCAGTCCGGCACCATTCTAAACGTTGGCGTCTATGCTGTGGGGTCAGTGGCAGTCTTCTTAACGGACGCCGTGAGTGCAGGCCACGTTCAACCAATCGACGGGAAATGGTTCTGGTCGACACGGAAACACTAGGATATCTTGCACATGCTGCAGAATCGCGGTACAAGTGACTTGCGGGACCGCCACAGCTTGTCGGCGGATGCGTCGATCCAAGCGTGCTGACGTCACTCTGACTGCACCTGTACCCCTCCTTCTTTCCAAATTTCCTTGTTCCAACCATATTCGCCATATAGCCGATGCACTGTGCTCGTATCCATGTGGGTATCAGCTGCGATTTGACGTAATGACCAACCCGCCCTTCTTAGTTCGATCACCATACCCCTCGTAAAATCGTCTATCTGCTGGAAGTGCCTTCGACCTGGCATTCTCTCCTATTACACGTATCTTCCGGGGCAAAAAGCAACATTCTTCGATAATTCGTCTGGCAGAAATAACAACACGAATATTGCCCATTCTGCACGTTTCTTTCCTTATATCTTACTTCACGTGCGTCGGAGAGCTGCGCATTTCATTTTCATCATTCGCATAACTCAGGGACATGCGTCTACTCTAAAATTTGCATAAATTTCTGACCTCTCCTTCTCGGTACTGCATTTTCAATATCGAGCAGTGTATATACTATATATATGTGTGTAGCTGCCTACTCCATTTCCAAAAAATATATTGAGATTTCAAGGCTCTTTTCTTGTCAAACATCTAATTGACAGCCCTGTTGGAATGTCAGCCAAGAAAGCCATGCTATCCAATGTCAAGTACGTTGAAAATGCGCGCAAATATGCGAAAATGAGGCAAAATTGATGTCATAAAATTTTTTTCTGTTATATCAACTTGAGCTCAAGAAATTTGCTCTCCTTTTCGCTTTTAATCTTTTCACATAAATCTTAGTAAATTTTAATAATATTTGTTGTTAAATACATATTTAACTCTTAAAAAAGAGGGAAGGAAATAAATCATAAGGAAAGGATTGCACGTAATAGCTGTATTTTAAATACCTTCTCACTTCCGAAGAGTTAAATGCTTTACGCATTTATTACAGACTATTAAATTAAATATATTTAATAAATTGTTATTAAATCAAGTAAATTTAGCTAAAGATAATGATCTAAGAAAGCGTTAAGTCAATAAATATTCATTTAATTAAAAAGTTAAAGCTAAAATAATCAATAAATTAAGGAGAATTCGGTAGAATAAACTAATAAAAAACAACAGTATCGGCCTGATTAAGAGAGTAAGTTTGTTAAACGAAATAAGATCCTTGAAGAAAAACCCCCTGAGAGCTGTTCGGTCTATTTTCACATATTTGAGAACAGCGTATCGAGTTTCTGAAAATATCAGTAAATGGTTTAAATAACTTTTATTACTACATTTCAGAGCATTGCGTCTGTAACGGGCTACATATCTAATTTTACATAGCAGTAATATATGATCAATATTTTTCAGGATGTCACTACAGCAAGTATTCTCATGTATAACTCATTCTACTAATTTCAGATATCTTTGAGGTCGTTTAGATAATTCCAGAAGGCTATGTACTTAGTATAAGTTATTATTAGATATAAAAGTATCTATTGTTTGAAATATAAAAACAATGGGGAAAAAGTTTTAGAGAATTCGAAAGTACTAAAATATTTTCTCACTTCACTTTTAAATATACGAAACTGTTTTAAAGCTATGTATTACACTTTAAGCTCAAAACGAAAATAGGAATGCCAACTATACTTGCATCACAAAGCTACCCATAATACCCTTTTTGAGATGTATATGTTACCGTTAAAGTATATAATGCAGTTATTTCATAGAATACCTAGTTATTCCATGAAATAACTGATCGTGTCCGTTAAAGTGCGTAATATGTTAATAATTTGACACTTTAACTAGTTATTCTATGAAATAACTCGGTATTCTATAAATTAACTAATGAGAAACAGTTAAAGTGTAAAATAAATAATTTATCTAAAATGGAATAACTAGGTATTCTATAAATAAACTAATGATAGACAATTAAAATAAAAAAGAAGCAATTTATCTAATTTATGCAGCGTATAAATGGTATTTATGGAAACGTACCATAAAATCATTTATTACAACAAGGATTACTAAAATGACACTTGGAATTACAAAGAACGTTATTTCTAACACAAAAACATTTTTTGTTGACACACTGGGTTTTACACGAGCGTTACATATTGTTAAACGAAACGTAAATGTACATAATACTGAAAAGCGAGATATATGATATAGATTATTTTACGCTTTAACGGGCTGCAGATCGTTATTCTATGAAATAACTAGTTAAGCCATGAAATATAAGAGAGTTTTACACTTTAACGGATACGATCAGCTATTTCATGGAATAACTAGGTATTCTATAAAATAACGGATTTCATACTTTAACGGTAACATATATACAACATTAATGGATTGATATCATAGAATGAATGGAAATGAAAGAAAAACTAAAAAGGATTTTTTTCCAGGAGAAAGTTTCCCTTAATGAAGAAGTAAAAGAAAATAAAAGTCAAGAGAACATTAATTAATCTTTGCTTCTTGGGCTTCTTTATTGATGTAATCCATAATTTTCTTGGCTTTACTCCAAATTTAATTTTTGCTAACTAAATAAGTTCTCACTTCCTAACCCTCTAGCTTTCTTAAAAAAATTATCGAAGTTTCCGACAAGCAAAAGTCTCACTGCCCATCACAAAGCTTATGCTAGCTGCCACAGATCTTCATTTTGATCCGCCAAGATAATAATATTAAGTCTTAATCGATATTTTGTCATTGAAAAGGTCTATGACCTTCATAGCCAAGAAGTCAGTAGCCCCATTTCTTCATTCCGTCTTCTCGGGCAAATAGCAGTGCTACCTGATTCTGTTTGGTTTTTGTGAGGATTTAGAATATATATTTCCACCTCACTAGATCTCAGCCTTTTCAGCAATGTGCGTTATTTTTATTGCAGAGTTTTCAAACAATAAGCTAATCAGCACCAGAGGTCAGAATTCATAAAAAGTATAACAAGTAAGCTCAATTTTTTTAAAACTTTAAAAAAATTCTCAAGGAAGGATTTTAAATTACTTTGTAAGGTTTATTATACATTTACTAACAGTTATTTTAAGTTTTGTATCTTTCCTATCTTATTCTGATTTCAACTTACAATTTCCTGCCAGAATGTAATTTCAGAAACGCAGATAATGCAAATGAGAATGAGTACTATTTAAGTCGTGACTTAATGTCAGAATTCATAAAAAGTATAACAAGTAAGCTCAATTTTTTTAAAACTTTAAAAAAATTCTCAAGGAAGGATTTTAAATTACTTTGTAAGGTTTATTATACATTTACTAACAGTTATTTTAAGTTTTGTATCTTTCCTATCTTATTCTGATTTCAACTTACAATTTCCTGCCAGAATGTAATTTCAGAAACGCAGATAATGCAAATGAGAATGAGTACTATTTAAGTCGTGACTTAACCGACTTCAAGAGAGAGAGTCTGATTCCTGACTAGCGCGCGTTTGCCTTCTGGCTACGTCTCTTTTAGCTGTTGTTAACGCTCGGCCATATCTTAGGCCCTTGTTAGGCTTCACCGATTTAATTAATATTTAGGGGCCAACTAATTAGATTCTGATAGCTTCGGCTATACCCTTTAAGAGCTTTAGTTAAGCAAACTTTATTTCAAATTATTAGCATTTTAAGTTCAAGCCCGAGTGGTGACTTTATGTAAAGTTCCAAGTCGGAACTAACTTGTAATTATACTGAGTAATAAGGGTTTTACAGTCCCTTTAAGTCTCACGTGTTCTGTTCATACTTAAGCGATTATTCGCTTGTTAAGTGTTCGTGGGGTTCGGAGTTAGAACTAAAGATTTAAAGAGAAAACCTCACAACTTTATTAACCATTTTTGCCTTACTTTTTAAAAGCACATTTTTAAGGAATTAAACTCCCCCATGCGAGCTCTCGTAGAGTAAATGATAAATGTTAAAAATTTGGATACGTTTATAAGAATTGACACAGATAAACAATAAACATGGAATGGTAAATTTTCTCCAGGAAATTAACTGTGTGACATCTAAGGCCACCGCGAGGTTGGTTTGGTTTGCTTAATTATAGCAAAGAGCTCGAGGGCTATCTGCTTAAGAGGAGGGATGCCTTCGTGGAGGGAGTTTTAAGGGATGGTTTGTATACATGTTACACATGCGTAAAACCGCGAAACCGCTCACACTTCCAGCTCGTTTGCTCGGATTCGAAACCTGGACTAACCGACTAGTGTGCAGCCATTTTACCGTTTGGCCGCAGGTGGGCGTCATGAGGTTGATACTGTTGGTAAGGTGAAGTAAAATTACAATTCTGCTGAGTTTTAAATGAATAGTTTTATCGACAAGAAAAAAAGTTATATATTCCAAAATTAGTTTTTATAGTTAAAACTATTAAGGAGTTTTTCGATTAGAATTTGAAACATTCGAATAAAAAAAAATGAAAAATAAATAAAATTAAAAAAAATGAGGAATTCGTTTTTTTTAAATTTTTGTTTTGAAATTCGTAAAATTCGAAGATCAAATTGTACTATTCTTCACTTAGCCGGCACCTGATGCTGCGGATCTCATAAAAGCCGAATACAACAAATTGGCAGAATTTAATGTATCTGTATAGAAGGGAATACCTAATAACATCAAACATTATTTTTCCTAAGCTACACATTACACTTAGCTTTTTAGTGTATTCTGTTTTAGCTAAGACTTCGAAATATGTCCACTTCTCCGGAGGTTTTGGAAATACACTTACTGAACTAAATCATTTGGATTAGAATTTTTGTTTAAATTTTAGGGTACACGATGCTTTAAGGTCTTTATAAGCTGTTTGAAGATGCAATTCATTAAGATCACGTCCGGGTTTTGTGGTTTTCTCCCTGTTCCCCTTAGAAAGTCTTCCACGAAGGCATCCCTCCTCATACTCAGATAACTCTCGTGGCTTTGTGATATTCAAATTACCTAAGATAACCTTAAGATTACATCCGTCTAATGTTCAGCCATTGTAACTTAGCCATACTGATAAACAGTTCCTTTTCCAGCTACCCAATATTTCACACAAAATACATCATCTAAAATCTATTCAGATGAGGCTCAAATGATACCTTTTTTACAACAAATTCTTGTAGTGAATTAAAGAAAGTTTGGAAATAAATAAAAATAGGCAGTATTTTTTCTCCAAATTTAGTATATCACATGTGGGCATAATCTTTAAATTTAGGAGTTAATTACAGCATGAAAAAATTGTTACTTCGCATTATATTTAACTTCATTTGCTATTTTGTATATTTAACTGTATGTAACTGTATTTGTATATTTAACTTCATTTGCTTAAAAAGTAGATCAAATCGAATTGCATTCTAAAGTGTATATATATATATAAATTCACAAATACATGATAGCGAGTATTTAGAAAATGAAACCTTCGTTTTTATAAAAAAATAAAAATGTTCTCTACATTTTTAGAGAAATGAAAGAATTCAGCAAAACATAGATATATGTTGCTTTGTAGAATTAGCTTTTTTCTGGAGCGAGAAATTTGAAAAATGAGAAATAAAGTCGCTGAAATTCGAACTCTAGACCTCCTAACCGTTGACCGGATTGGCCAAATGCGCTACGAAAGTAGGCGGTAAGGAAGCACAAAATTCCTTACATTCTCTTCCACTTCAAAGGCGCCTGGGGAGGTGGGGACACGGTTGTAGTGACGAATTGTCGTCCAATACATTTTAAATCGGGTTTCACTTGTACAATCATTAAACGTTTTTCGAACCAGAAAACAGGAAAAATCAATATTACTCTGGCCGAGATTCAAATTGTAGACATCACGATTACTAACCGGACTTGCTCCCAATTACACCACGAATTCAAGCTGTAAAGAAGAAGAGAATTCCTTATAACTTTATACTTTAGAAGATCTACTTATTATGAGTATTAATTTAGGGATATTTGATGCTGATTAAGGGCATATAATGCATAAGATAGATACATAAATCTAGAAAAGCTAACGAGAGATATTTACAAGATGATTAATTACAGTAAAACTCCAATAATCCGGTATAAAAGAGTTCGGGACACCTCACAATTTGTCGACCATTTTGTTGACCTTCCTGCCGTAAGATGGCGTTACAAACATTTTATTCGGCACTATTCGAGAAAGCCTGCAAATGAAAAATGAACCAGCTGTGGGAAAATGACGATGCCAATTGGAAAAAAGTGTAGGGGGGAGAGGAAACCTTCAAAGTGACGAATTAAAAAAAAAAAGATTCAGCCACAGATCTCATAACCTGACGAAGCTGATGCTGTTAAAGACGTGGCCGTTTCGAAATATAATTTTATTCCATAGTATTCACCTCAGATCATTTTGGTAGACAAGGCATTTATCTAATTATAGTTAAATACCATAATTTTTATGAACACTGGTTTAAAAAAGCTTTTAAATGGAACTGGGAACACTGGTTTAACACTGGAACACTGGTTACGACGTAAAGATATTAGGCAGGAAAGCATAAGCAGTGCGGAGATGGTGGCAGGACAGAAGTTAAGAAAAAGAGTGACGTAGTTGTTTGCGAAGCAGTATTTATACTAAGTTAGGTGCATAAGCATTAGCTAAGCTATGATTGGTTAATTTCAGGTTTTATTCAAGCAGCGTTGTGTAACATTGAAAGATCTCAAATTTGGGAGAACTCATCTAGAATAGTTGATTTTGAGGTCTCCAATAGTTTATTAGTTATACAGAATGCAAAATAAATTAAATAATTATGTTTTAAATCCATTCCATAATCAGTTTGGAACAAACCGTATGCAAAAATAAAAAAACCAGAAGGACGGTGATAAACTTCATGAAAGGTACAAAAAATATAAAAACCAAAAATGAAAAGGAAAAAAAATCCATCTTTCGCTGTATCGTCATCGGGGGTTGGCTCAACCAAAGAAGTAAATACATCAGTTAACTTCTAAACTAACAAACACACAAATAAAAAATTAGACTTAAGTTGCTTCTTTCATTGCAGACATCGTCTGATGACAATACAGAGAAAGGTGTAAATTACTTTTTCATCTTTGTTTTTAACAACTTTTTTGCACCTTTCATGCAGTTTACTACTGTAATTCTGGTTTATTATTTCTGCATATGGTTTGTTCTTTGAATACGAGCTGGGTTTTGAGGGCATTATTATTACCACCATTTATTGCTGCTATCAACGCGCAAATGGATTAGGTTTTGAACTTGTTTTTACTTTCTATTTATTCACACACACACATACACACACACACACAATATATATATATATATATATGTGTGTGTGTGTGTGTATAACAGTTAATGCCAGTATAAAACATTATGAATGCTTTTAATTTTTTCAATCCTCATTAATTAACCAAGTAAAAAATATTAATAAATATATTCAAAAGAGTTCATTAGTAAAACTAACTGTACTTTTTATAGCGTATAATAAAAGTCAAAGTTCCATTAATTAAGCAGTAAAGGCGTAAATAAAAAAATAAAGAAAGAATATAAGATTTATTCAGCCAAGCTCTTTTTTAAGGGTATAGACTGAAAATGATTTGATCTTAGGAGCTTTTTTTATATTTTAATCAGTAGAATTTGAAACATAATTTGGAAATATTTACCTTAAATGATCAAATATGATTAATAACTGAATGAATTGATCTGATTGAATTCTATCCACAAAATATTCTTTTTGTTTAAAAAATAAAAATAAAAAAAAGAAATAAGACGAAGGTAATTTCTTCTGTAATTTTACCTGCTAAGCTTTGGAGTGAAAGGTTTGAAACATCACTAGAAACAAAAATAAAAACCTTGAAAACATTCATAGAAACAATGAAAATATATCTATATTTAAATATATTTAGATTTGTAGCTTTAGTACTTAATTACTGGCAACTTTGATTTTGATGTACTGCATAAATATTTTTACAGTTAATTTTATTTAACTATTTATATTGTGTTTTGTAATATTTGCTTCTTTTTTAATTGATAAGGATTGAAAAATATTCTGAGTATTGTTTATATATGCCCACACGTGGAAATTTAACTTTACATGCATGAAATCATGGATTTCTGAGAAAACTGTAAAATATGATTTTATGAATACATGTAGAATGATAGCTAATATCATCACAAATAAATCATAAAGTAAAAAAGTTAAGAACGCTGCTATGATATAAAACTGCAGCATGAAACAAGAAAGTTGGTAATAGTCTGTTAGAATGAGGGCTCAGGGAAAAAAGAACTCAGAAAAACATTAAAGCCGATGAATTTAATATGGAATGTGATCTTCCTTGAATTGTAGACGCATATTACACTACGTTTTCCTGCTGGCAAGAACGTTGTAAACCATAGTTTGAGGAATTAAGTTCCACTCCTTCACCAACGCCGCCTTCAGGGTATTTGCATCTCTAGGAAGAGGATGTTTCCATGCAACTCCTTCTCCAAGGTAGTTTCAAATGTTCCCTATCGGGTTAAGATCATGAAATTTTATTAGCAACGGTATTCTCTTAATGCTTTCAAAGAAATCATCAACGAGGTTTACACTATGAGGATGAGCAAGATCGTCTATAAAAAATCAGACCCATATGTTTCTCTAGAAAGTCTTATAAGATCTAAGACCTCATTTCGATATCTCTGTCACAACAGATCCATTGTTAAAAATCTGTAGGGACGTACTCTGATCGATCAGTTATCGGTTATTTCTTCCTACACCATCATACCTGCATTACTGAATTGATTATGTTCGAAGGTATATTTCGCGTTTTTGAACCCCTTCAAATGTAAACAAGTTCAGAATCAGATTTTGAACTGATGTTGACTCATCAGTAAAGAGAACATGGGACCATTTGTGTTCACTCCAGTACTGATGTCCTTTGCACTAATTAAAGCAACCCCTCTTTTGTTGCGATAATCCTTGGCTTTCTGGTAATTAATCTTCTTTCCAAGTAATCCCTTAGCTTTCTGGCATATAGGCTGTTTCCATTAAGTATATCTGCCACATACGTATACAGTTTATCGCGATACAATAATTTCAGTAGCGGCTTCAAGCTCTGAACGTCACTGTTCGAGCAGTAAACTTCCTATTACGACGGGCTTTATTACTAGTTTTGTTTTGAAAAGCAGTTGTTTGTTTACTATTTGTCCACGCCTCCTTACAAAAATTTCAAAGTTCTAAAATTGTTTCCATACTGTTGAGACTATTTGTCTTGAAATATTCATACGTCTCACTGCTTCCATGATTTTCTGCCCTGCTTGTAAACGGCTAATAATTCGCCAATTCACAGATTCTTCCAAATGATGCTTCGAAGCCATTACAAACCGTTTTGACTCTAAAATTAAACCCTGTCTCGCAGAAATTCACTCATATATTTACTTTACTCCAAGCATCTGACGTTGTAAGGATTTTAAGTTCTACTAACGTTTGTTTTATTTTACAACTTTGCTATCCTTTCATAGTTTTCATTTCCGGCCAGAATAAGCGTCAGTAGAATTGTTTATGCAAATTTGATTGCAAATTGTATAAGCATATTTAAGATAAGGCTTTTAACCAAAAGAAAGAGAGAGCGACTTCTCTTTGCTTTACCACGCGCGTGCTTTTCATGTTCTGCCTTTAAGGCCAAAATTTAGTTCTCGCTCATATTTGAAGACGTATTGTAGTTTTTGCATTCCGCTCACTACATACGTAGTATTAAAAGGCCAATCTTCGCGTTACGACTCTCTGTTAACCATCTAAGTTTAGTTCTCATATAGTTAAGTTAGTTTATTTCTTATGTGCGGGAACGGCTGTACGCTGCGAGAAATAAAGGGTAAATTTAACCCTTCTTACCTTTGTTGTATCTTCTACACTAGCACGAACATAGTTTTGAGTAAGCTCCCTCTTCCTACTTAGGACTCCAGTTATGTTTGCAAAGGCAATCAGAAGGAATAGTAGTCGCCTTGATTTGCATATCAGAAACCGTTTGATGGCTTTTATTTGGCTAATGCTAAATAGCCAAATACACACATTCTATGCAAAAATGGAGTGCATTGATTGGATACCCCATGCAGAATGTTTTTTTGGGTACGTAAAGATAAAGTCGGACATGAGCGTGTATATATGCATATTGTTGCGTGCGTACGGGTTCGTTATGGATTGATTGCACAAGTCTTAAAAAATTAACAAAAATTTATTCTTTCCACAAGAAATAAATCAAAATGCTGAAATATTTCTTCAGAGATATTCGCACAATATCACAATATCTCAAACGTTTAGCAAAAACTCAGTTCAAAACAGATAAAATAATTCTATCTCATAGCGAAATCGCTAAAATTAATAACAACATTATGTCAACAAACAGCTGTTCCCTTTTTTACAGCTACAACTACAACAACAACAACAACTGAGATAAGGTGTTTCAATTCGGCTTTTATAAACTTTTTAATTATCACTAGAAAAATCTCGATTTTTCTAGGTTTTTCTGGATGGCAACAGTAATTACGAGATATTTATTTACTAAACATTAAATGCACGCTCTCTTTTATTTTTATTTTTTTTTTCGACGTAGCTTTCTCTTCAAAAATCGTCTGCGTCGCAAGGGAAATATAAAGCGATTTTAATTACAGTTCTAAATAAATAGCCAAATAAATGTGAAATCCGTAACAATATGATAAGTAATAATGAATAATAAATCATGTGAATGAAATAAAAAAGTGCGAAATTTATGAAGCAAATAGACATTCGAACTTTATTTGAAACGACATTTGCATGCACTGGCAACATAAAGATTTCAAAGCAGAAAGAAATTGATTAAATATCACCTGTAAATAAATTTATTTATTAAAAAGCTTGATTCATTACATATGTTTTCAGAATTATTATGCGCAACATTTTCTATTCCTCAATACTAGAGAATTTATATATTTCTGTAATTACTCATGCGCTACTAAAACCATATATTTCTTTCAGTTATGCAAAAAATCTAGTACATCTCTATTATCTATTGAATAGAACCGGTGCATGAAAGATACAGTAATAGACATCCATCAGAATTTGGTGCTAAAATTCAAGAATAATATTGTAAAGCATTATAATGCATCAATGATGCTCCGTGCTCGCAGTGTCTGAAATCACGGTCATAGTAAATAAGTCCTAGGTCGGGAAATGATTTCCTAAGAATGGGTATTATCTTTCAGTTGAATCAATACATATAACGTGAGTAACAATGTTTGCTTGAGCAGGAGATACAAGACATGAAGCACTGATCTGCATTTAAATCGCGTAAATAGGTTCGGAAGAGTATCCAGTAATGTGTTTGGCTAGGTAATAATCTCTCACATTTATGAAAGGTGAGTGAATCTGAGCATCACATTCGGCAGCTGAAAGCTAATGAAAATGACGGTAATGTATTTTGATCGTAATACAGAGATAAACGAAAGATTCGTTGCAATTTGCAGAATACTATCATTCTCAGGCATCATGAACAGATATGATAAATATTGATGTGGAAGCGCTGGAAAGATTCATTTCCAACATAAAGGCCGTTTTGAATGTGCTAATTAGAATATCCATTTAAGGTATTCGGTCATAGACATTTCTAAGGAAAGTAAAGTGTTTTACTGTATTGAGAACATTATTGACTGAATATAAACCACAATAATGTCTCTTTTGTGGTTAAATCTCCGAGAATTGAGACTACCCAAGAAAAAATCTATAGCAGATACAGATAAAATGTGTTTCTTCATATTTTATTTTTAAATGTTCTGCACGTTTATCGTATGTTCCGGCATTCAGTTACTGCTCGGAGAGATTAGTTGCTATTGAAATTCATTTGAAAAAATTGCTTCTGTTACTATCATCGATGATTGACCCTTGATCGATTTTGCTGCGATCATAATTACGAAATCTTTGGGCCCGGACACGAATCCAAGAGTAGGCATAAATGTTAGTAATTGTATAATGCTGTTCTACATGGGGAAAATTTAAATACTGGCGATCCAAAAGTTCTACCGAGTAGTTGATTGGTAGAGGAAGAGAGCTGGGAATCGCTTATAACCGTCTTCCCTAGTGTTCTCCATAAACATTGCTGAGGAGCTGCACGGTTAAAGCGGTGGGATGAGACCTGCATGATCAGTGGGGAAATTCTGGTTCCCGATCACTTCTACCTGTAACTCTCACTATCATCACTTAATACATCAGAAAAACAACCTGTTAGCAAGACCATTGGCCATATCTCTTTTGAGTGTCACATATAAAGTTTGATATTTATAAAATGCCCTAGCAGTTTTGCAAAACTGTGACAGATTTAAAAGAACGGGTACTGTGTGTGTAAGGCATGGAATAAATGGAATACATACTGTTTTTCCTGACGAACTTTTTTTTTACTAATGGGAATAATTTAGTTTCTGAAGGACGCGATTACAGTAAAACGTAGCAAATGAAACGAGTCAGGAATAAACTACAGGCAACTATTAGAATACTGTTTCTTTAAAGAAAACCTACATTCAAATAAGAATATATAGTAATGTAAACATTACAATATCTAATATCTTCATTCTTACTTCCCTGCAACTTTAGTGTCTTCCTTCCCTATTGTTGTCTTTGCTACTCCTAAGGCCTCAAATCATCCGTAAATAATTAGAGAATTTGAATGTATAGTTGACTCAGCAAAATCATAGATTGGATGTTCGTATTTGCTTCGCTGTGATTTCCTGGTCTTGTATTAGGCTGGTAAAGTTCAATAGTTAGAGAAGCAAAGGTTCGGTGTGACCTTCGCAAATAGTTTTCCACTGTTTGCCATTGTCATTAAGACGATAACAATCACTACGTGGACGGATCTATTTTAAAATCTAGGGTAGCTCGTTCTCTGAACACACTAGGGAAGGGAAAAATTACACGAGTATTTGTAAAATTTTCAGAAGCCGGCCCTAAAATCCGAAGCGGGGGGGAATACGCGAGGGAGAAAAATACGTTAGAAATATCATATTTAATTTTATTTAATTTAGCTAAATTAACTTCATTTACATTGAAATATGGGGAGATGTTGAACAAAAGATAAAATACTTGTCCGGAAAATAGAAGAATTTTATGTATTTACCATTTGACACTGTATGAAGAATGCAGTATAAATGACAAAACTTAATTTTTATTTTAGTTTAGATTAAGTACTAGTCCGTTAATACGACAGATAGGATGATAAGAAACAGAAATACCAAATGTAGTCTTACCTTTCCTTTCAATACAAAGTAGTATTTTGCCTTTAAAATGCAAAGAATATACCTACCCTCGAACTGCAATTTAAATTGCAATCTCGAGCTGCAATCCTATCGTGTTAAAACCAAAATACTGTGCAGCAACAAATTATTTGTTGCCCAAATCTTTTATTATTAATTATAATTATAAATCTGTAATTCCGTGAAGATTACTTATATTATAAGCATTTACATCATTTAGTCGGATTAATATAAACTATTTGCAATCGAATATAATATTTATCTGGACTAAACAAGTTCTCTTATTTATACAGTACCGTCTGCATTTTCTTAAAAAGAATTTATTTTCTATAAAAGGAACTTTCTGTGATCATTTCACATATGTAACTGAAAATTTCATTATGCTAACTGTGGTTAAAAAGGAACGCTAATACGCTTGCATAAAATAAATAACAATAATTTTCTAGTTCGGTGAAAGATGATTTATTCAGAAGTAAGTTTCTACCCAAACAAATGAAGCAAAAACCTCACTGTTGCGATTAGAGAGAGCACGAGGCCGGGACTTTTAGACCATAAGTAATATAAATCACAATTACGAAGCTTTTCCACTCAACGGCTTTGTCTCGAAAGGTTAAAATTTTCTAACTCTGGCTGCTGACAAGTGTAATAAGTGAAACAATTTTTCCCCCCAAAACTGCCTTATTTTAGGATATAAATTAATTACAAGAAATTAAAACAGTTTAATAATTTAATTTTTACATTCTGTATCCAAGAATAGTAAAATTATCCTAAAGAAATCTTTCTGAGGTTGTATCATTCGAAAATAATTTTCAAATAATATTTAAATCATAAAGTTTGGTAACAAAGCGACATAATGCTCAATTATTTAGAAAATAAGGAGCTTCATAGGGTTTTAATCCTATTATGACAGTTCTATATCTCCTGTTTTACTGGGCCGATTGACGAAATTCAAATTGCGTTTTTCATGTCTCTAAAGCGCGACTTAGGATATATATTTGATTTATATATAGCATCATTCTAACATAGGTATTTTGACACAAAATCGGACTTTTTCTGAAATAACATAGCAATTTTTCCGTATTTCGATTCTACGACTCAAATTATGCCTAAATATTAAATTTTGTAAAATTTGGTGCGTAATTTACGGAGAAATTCATAAATTTAACTTGGCGAATTTTTTTTCAGCTTCAGTCTAGAATAATTCACTTAGCGAACTTCTTAATATGTGGCAACCTATTTTCCTTCCCTTCCATTGTACAGGGGAGGAAAAAGAGTCACATCGTTCCTGCCTTTTTACATTGTGGATAAGAGGAAAAAACGTCACTTCGTTCTACTTTCAAATAATTTTAAGGAAGTGCATAAACCACATTTTCGTTATTATCGCTTTCAACAAATATACCAAATTTCAAAACGTACCAATATATAAATTCACGCATATCTTCGGAAATTTTGAATAAAAAGCTCTAATTTTTTGCAGGTATGCTAAGAAATATGTCTACTTTAAGATGATTGTAAATATTTTATAGGTTATAATCCAAATGTTTTTCGAAAAATTTATAAAAATTATTTAAAAGTACAAATTTTAAAAATAAATCGTAAAAATGGGCGAATTGTTTTGCAATGAACATAAATTTCGAACTGTGTAAGAAGGAATAAAATAAGTTTCATAAAGAAAGAGATATTAATAAATATATATGAAATTCAATTAACATTGAGGAGCTAAAATTTTGAGAGCTAATGTTTGAAAAACTACTCGTGCGATTTTTACAAAACTTGGTAATTTGGCATAATTGGAGTCGTAGAATCGAAATATGAAATAAAATTGTCGTGTCGTTTTAGAAAAAGTTCAATTTTGTATCAAAATACCTAAATTTGAAAAATGTTATATATAAATCTAATACATATCCTAAGTCGCGCTTTTGAGACATGGAAAACGCAATTTGAACTTCGTCAATCGGCCCAGTAGACCGGGAGATATAGAACTGTCCTTTTTTTCTCTTTTTTTACTCAGTGTACATGCTCAAAGAAATTGCTCAAAAGACATTCTGACAGCCGTAATGCAGGCTTCACAACTGCGCGACAGAGACTGACTCACCTTTGCGAAGACATTACTCATTTCCTGAGGGTCGTCGGTAACAATGGTGATCCTCGCGACTAGATTCATATCAGTTTCAAAATGAGTTTGAAGTAAAGGAAGTATTGCTAACTGCAAAAAAATTTCGGTTATCACATTTCAACGAAAATATACACTTTGACTGTTCTCGAATCCATGTGAAGGATGTTTCTGCGTGAAATTTGTATGTACGGGGAGAATAAAGGTATCGTTTTCCTAAAATAGATTACAAAATGAATTTAAAATCCATTCAGAAAAAATGCTTTTCGTAAAGTCTGTACATACATACATATGTATATATCTCAACGATATCTGTACGTACGTACGCAAGCATGTATCTCGCATAACTCTAAAATGAGTAGCCTAAGAACGTTGAAATTTTGTACCTGCTATAAGATATAGTTTTGAACCTCTCCTTTTGGTTACAATCGGCCGCACCAAAGATATAGTATATGCATATACCCACTCTGTTACTCGACCAGCTGAGCTCAGTTTTTTACTCTTATATGTTGGTAAATTGTGTATTTTTTGCCTTAAAAGTGATCGAATTATTTTGTTCTTATGTTCCAATTAAGAGTTTTGTACCTTTAGTTAATCTGCATGCAATAGTTATAGAATTAAATGCTGTTTAAGTACCACTAAGCCAAACGGAGCAACCGTTTTGAAACTTAGCAGAATAGTGAATTAAGTCAGTTTCTGTACATTTAATGTCTTTTGCCGAGACTCACCAAAAGTAAACTTCCAGTTTTGTGCACGGAAAAAATCTGTGTTTTTGACTGCTGACCTAACTGCTTGTTTTTGCGTATAAACTCTTAATTTTAATCGTAAAAAATATTTTTACGAAAATTAAAAAACAATTCTTTTTTTGTAGTGCATTTGGTGTTTTACGATTTTCCGTATTTTTCAATTTTTAATGAAGATATTTTGAGTTAATTTTTGCGTTTCCGCGAAGTAAGAACTGAGTTAATTGAATAAGAAATATATATGTAATAAAATTTGAGGAAATAATTTTGAATGAAATGCAGCAAAAAAATATGCATAATTTAATAGGCCGGACAAGAAAGTCATGTGGTATCCACAACAGATTTTTTCAGTGGCCACAACAGCACAGGGTTGAATACAATACAATTCTGATTCCTAATTCAATGGATCTAACTAACTCGTATCTTTCGTTATAAAGTTTTTATTTAGTTCACTTAAGGTATTTATCCCTATGATCAAAAGTTTATCATTGAGTTTTAAACTACATCTTGAGAAGCTATCGAAATCAAAATTTGTGTACACTTTATTTGGGGATGACAATACAATGTGATGAAACGATTTTTTCAAAATTCGGTTTAGATTTTTTTAAAAGTAAGAGTGAAACAGTTTTCTGAACATAACTTCATTTAACAAACAAACTAAAAATTTCAGAATTCTACTATTTGCGGTATGGAATAGAGTATGGAATAAAAGTGCTTCAAATGAAGTTTATATATGTAACTTAAAATTTCTGATTTTTTTTCCAGTTTTGGGAAATCGCACAATATTTTCGATAATTTCACCCAATTTATTTGATTTTTTTGTTTATTGGAAATAAAGTAGTGATTTTTCATTGTTTCAAAACAATTTTTAACTGAATAATTTAATTCACAACGTGGCACTGAGGATAAAAATATGAAAATAAAATAAAAGTAAAAATTTTTATAGCATAAGCTTTTATTTAAAGCTCATAAAATAATTAAAGAATTAAAAGAAGAAAAATAATTTATCATATAGTTTCAGTTGAAAGAGAAATTAAATAAATTTCCTTACCAAATTCGTTTGCACTTATATATCACGATTAATAACAACGTGGGAACCCAAGTAACGAAATCTGTCAATCGAGTTGCACTTTTGAATACCTTTCTATACATACACTTTTTTTTGTATATATGTTATTGTGAAAGACCGAAATTGGAGAATGTCGACTTTCACCAGAGAATGTCAGCATTCACCAAATACGTCGGTGAAAGATGGAATATAACATTGCATTATTGTACATTCGGACTCTCACCGGTGTATGTCGACAATCACACATATGCTCTCGTGTAGGTCGAAAAGAGAGGAGTAGACAAAGAGGCGACTGGCTGTTTCCCATAAATGCAGTTGTAAAAAAGCAAGGTCCTCTTCTGCAATTCAAAGTGTCTTAATAGTTTAAGTAGTTGCAATAAATAAGATTTGAATCACATAATTTATTAAGTTTTTTATTGCTATAATTTTATTTTCTCATTTAGAAAGTACTGTATAATTAAGTAAGTTTTTAATTTCTATTATTTTGCTTTCCCATTTTGAATGTACTGTGTGTTTTAAGTTCTTATGTTATTAAAATCTTATTTTAAATCTCAAGTTCGTTTTTTCGCGACTGAATTACGGAGAAGAAAATATTATTTTTTGTTGGTCGACATTTACCGGTGTAAGTCAGAAATAAGAGTATTTGGAAAATATTTCGGACATACACCAAGCGACTATGTGAATGTTGATATTCACCGGTGAAAGTCGACATTCTCCAGATTTCGGTGTTTCACCGTAACATATATACCATTAAATTTATCAAGGGCGTCCCGCGCTTTTATTATTTGTGATACAAAATTGTAGATGAATTTTGCTATTTAGTCTCTTGTTCCCATGAAATTATAGGTCAATTACGTTTCTTCTTTTAATTCATTAATTATTTTACGACTTATAATATAACTTACAGTATAAAAAATTCTTAACCTTCTTTTTTTCTAAATCATTCAAGCACAATGAATGATCAGAATTCTCGTTGGGCAGAGTGTAAAAAAAATAGATTTTTTTAAAGCACTCTGAATCAACAAAACATATTATTATTATTAAATTTTATATTTTATTTTAAGGAATCTTCTTCGGTGATTAATAACTTAACATTTTATAAAATATTTTAGAATTATCCTCAACAGCATTTACATTTATTGAAGCTATTTGGGATCTTTATAACGTAATAATTTTTAACGGGGATATATGATAATGTACAATACAATGAGGATAATGTAATAAAAGTATTAGGCATAATGAAGATTCATTTTAAAACTTTTGCGAAAAGTTTACAATTATCGCAGATTTTAGAAGAATCGTATGAACTCATTTAAACACTTTATTTCAAGCCTTTTATAAATATACTTTAATTTTTTTAAGAATTTCATTCAAAAAGTATTTTTGACGGGGAGATATAAATTTAAAAATTACAAACTTTTGTTTCGGCGTAAGTTCTTAGCAAACTTCATTATTTTTCAGGATTTTTAAATCACTTTTATGACGCTATTATAAGTCAACTTCACGACAGTGGGGAAAAGAAAATACGAAAAAAAAAAGTTACTTTTTCACTCTCTCTCTCTATCTTTTCACTGTGTCTTTTCTTTCTATTTATTCAGAATCCTTCGCTAAGTAAACCAAGCGAATAATTGCCATAGGGCTCATTACTAGGTAAAAGAATCTTTTTTTTAAATCTATGTGGATCCCAAGTTACTTAGTATTTTTTGTTGTCTCAAAAGCATTTTTAATTAGTAAGTTTTTTCTTTCCACAGAGAGAAAAAGTTTCATTGAATTTTTTAAAGTTGTTTCAGATGTAAAATTTATTTAAAACTTTTCTTTTCCAATTACTATTTGATTTAAAAGATTTTGAGAAAGTTTCAAAGCTTATGGGAAAGTCTGTAATAATATTTAAGAAAGAAATAAGCTTAGAGAATTTGAAAAAAAACTATAAATATAAAGACATGATGCAAAGTGAAGATAAGGAATAATCTAGAAAAGTTATAACTTTAAGAGATCTTGGAGGACGGGTATAAAAAAATCTTAAAATAATAGGATTTTTATTAATTTTTTACTTATCCGGGTCATAATTTAATAGGATATAATTCTTTCTGAATGATGTGCTGTATATTATTAAATTAAAAGTATGAATGTTACAAATGCTAAAAATTTTGCTTTTTTAGTTTCACTCATTGCTTTCTGAAACAAATTATAAGAACTACAACCGATTACGAGTTATGAAATTTCGAAAATTAGTAAGTAATTTAATTCTTATTTATCAAATATATCTCTTTTTCGCCTCATTTCTTTCCTCTATATTTTAATGCAAGCGAATCAAATTTTTAAATGGATATAGTACATTCTTTATCGTCACTAGTCGCTTGCTCGGCCAACCGCATAAAAGAGTTATGATAAAAACTGGAAAATAACTTCCAGATGCTCATATTCGAGTGGAGGACTACGTTATTCAAAATTTGATGTCTAAAAAATTAAAAATTTGATGAACAAAATGGCCAATTTCAAATTCTGAAAAGTCGTTTTTATGCCGAAAAAGCGCGAAGACTGTTATTACCAACATTTTGTACCCGTCATTTTTTTGAGTTGTCAGCTTGAAAGTAAATACTGATTTTTCGGGCTTATTTCATTATTTCTTTTTGTATACTGATGCGAAATAGATTGAATTTGATAAATGTTTCATTTAATTTATTCCAATAGTATAAATTTCCAATTTGTTTGAAATTATTTAGAGATTTTCATGTTCTGACTTTCTTTTTGCGAGTTTAGTCTTTTTTTTTGCATCTTTAACTAAAATTTGATTCATTGAATTTCTCTTTGAAAGATTAATGTTGACTTACTCCCACCAGAAGCCGAGCGGTAAAGTCGCTGATCAATGGTAGTTCGGTCTGGGGTTCGAATCCCGGTAAACGTGCTGGTTGTATGGGCGTTTTCGTGATTTTCCGCATATGTAACCTGTATACGAGCCAGGTTTCTTTAAAAGGTCTTCAGCAACACTTCAACATCCTTCAACTCCAACAATATCCTTTAACTTCATATGCCCTTCGACCTGAAATTAGGCATGGTTAAAGCCGAAAACATCGCGGCAAAAACATAGCGGACGAAAACGTCGCGGAGAAAACAATGCAAGGCGAAAACATCATGGCAGAAAATAAAGCAAAGAGAAAACATCGCAGTTCTAAAACATCGTGGTACAAAATATCGGCGTTGAAAATAATATGGTTCAAGAACTTCGCAGTTTAAAAACATCATCGTCGAAAATATCGTGGTATAAAATAAAGTACCTACAAATAATCGCATGACGATAACATCGACAGTTGCATTTTTCAGGTTTTAAAAGCCGTAATTACATATTCGCACAATGATTTGGGAGAGCTGGAAGGATAGAGGGATATTTTTACTTCTATATTTCATACTTTTGAATGAACTTTTGTATAAATTTTTGTTGAAAAATTAAGAAGGAAACTTATGTATTTAAACAATTGAAAAGGAATAGGAAGTTAATGAAACTTATAGCACTTAATAGAATTTTAAATTTACATACTTTATTAAGAAAGGTCATTAATAAATTAATCTTTTTTATAAAGTTTTACTCATAATCTTTCATGAAAAATACAGTCTAAAAATGCTTAGTTAAAGGAAGATAATTAACAGTATGAGGTTATCTCAATAAAAATTGCTTAGTTAATTATCAAATTATTTTCTTTCCCGTTTGTTAATCAGATATTGTTTTAGTGAAAATTATATCTTGCTTTGTTTCCGCTTATTCTTAGTTTCGTTAACATTTTCATGTACATCATGTAATCAATTATTTGGGTGTCGATTTGCTAGTTATGAACAAAGTCATAACTAGCAAATCGACATCCAAACAATTGATTGTAAAGTCATTTACATATAATGCCAGTATGGGACTTGAATTTATTGGATTATGCCAAAACGCGCTAGGACTATCTGCTTAAGAGGAGGGATGCCTTTGTAGAGTACTTTCTCAGGCACTGGCACATATTTACATTATACGTCAGTCAGTGAGCGAGTGTCTCCTAGTCTAGTGAAGAGCTGGTCGTCGAGTGCATCGAGCGAGTCGCTTAGTGCACCGCGAGGCAGTGCATCGTCAAATTTTATCTTAGAATGTGTTGAGCTTCGAGAACGACTGAACCGAGTCGGGAGCAATACTCTAGTGTATTGTCGAGTGCATTGCGAGTTGTACCGTGGAGAGTCTCGAGAGTACGTAGAGTTCCCAGAACGACTGAGAAGAGTCGGGAGGTGTACTCTGGTGCTTTGCCGTGAAGCTGTCTTCAGCGTTATAGCCTGATATTCTGAAAGCTGTGTTGCTAATTGTCTCAGCGTGTTTATAGTAGTTCTTCGACGACTGTAAACGTGATTTTGGAGCTGTCTTGAAAATACTGGCCAATAAAGTGTGTTTCGATACTCCATCAAGTGTCGTCGTCGTTACTCACTCCAAATCCACGAACCTTTTAACGTACGTACAAAGAAGAAAACGAAAAACGTAACAATATGTATATGTAATAGATTGGGGAGATTTCTTACGTAGGGAGAATGATGAAGCTTACAAACAAACATAGCATTATTGGTGGTTAGCTAATTCCTGAGACACATACCGCGATTCACACACCATCATGTACGCAATATGCAACCTACAATTTTGGAAGCGTAGCGCATCTTCAGACCATGGATGGTACACAAAAGCGGAAGCAACGGACGGTTTGTAATGCGGCGGATCACACTAAGATAAGAAATTCATGTGTGCGGGGTTCCCCACAGGTCGCAGTGTTCGAGCTGCTGCGAGGTTTGAGACAACAGGCTGTGATATCATCGAGGCATATTTTTTTCAGTTACGGCTTCACTTGATGTTTCAAGAATCATAACTTCACGGCCAATGCCAAGGGCATTTAGCGATCTGCCCTATGCCTATCACCAAAGCCTCTTGATTTAAGGAAGGGTGACAAACCATTGATCCTGTTTCAACTGTGATATCGTTTCAACTATAATGAATCACAGGATGTAAAATACAACTGAAAATTTAAGATGGCGAGACTAATTCAGTTTGCAAACTATTTAAGACGAGGCAGGAACGCAGACTGCTCTTAAACTCTGGAGTGGAGACCATTGCCGCTTGGCAAGATTCTCAGAAAATGAGGACCATAACTGACAGTTCTTATCTTACCTATGCCTTCAGTACTCATTGCTAATTGTCGTTAAGGTATTACTAATAGAGCTGCTCATATATTTATAATAAATTTGCTCATAGTTCTACATACAATGAGTAACACGCCCCTTAAACCAATCGCAAATTAGTCACGTTACCAATTCTTACATGAAGACGCCATATCAGAGCAACGTACCCTCGTCACCCTCGTCAAGTCTATAACGCATCCAGAAGAAGCGTGAGCGAGGGTAACGAACGTTTTGGTTTCAATAGAAAGCTTATCCAGAGATTCGACAGCAAGCTTATCCAGAGAAGTGCTTGCATTGCAGCGTTACGTAAGATTCTACGATGAGGATTAATTTTGAAATGACACAGTTTTGATTGACACGTTATCAAAAATTTCTCTTTGTAGGACATAAAGGGGCAGTACTCAAATTAAAATGAAGTATAAAAGGGATTATTCCAAATTAAAATTAGAAGTTTGTTTTCCATATTTTTAAAATTACACACACACGCACATAATATATATTGTGACTATGGATATGTATGCATATATTATAAACGTATATGTATGACTAGTCGAACTTCATGAACCGCTATTAGAGACTTAACAGGGTTTAGTGGAACTATTTACTTAAAGAAACATTGAGATCTAAAACAAGGCCTAAATCAGGCCTATTAAGCAGTAGAACTACCACAATACTACCTGAAATAACTTTAAATAGAATAAACAACTGAAATGTGAACTTAAAGTCTAGGAACTGGTAGGATTTAACAGCTACATCAACAAAAGCACATTATTGCATAAACATATATGTATGTATGCGCGTGTGTGTATACGCATATAGGTACATATTACTCATTTGTGGCCATAGAAGTCTTCTAATATATCACTAAAATTCCCTGCATTGTTTCTGACACGTATCATATGATACGTCTCAGATTTAATCGTAAACAAAAATTAATTTTAACTGATTCATATCTTTCCCGCGCTATCGCAATTTTCTCTCAAGTTTTCATAAATCACACTAATGTGCAGGTAACATGGTTTCATTTCAGCTGCTGCGGTTCAAATTTTGAAGTTCCGATTTTGTAAACAGTGCTTTACGGTATCCCTTTTCAATGCTACTACAATATGTTAGGATTACAACCCCTTCAGTAAAGGGAAACGCTTCATCCGAACTCCAGATAATCTCTTTAAAC
>KK122140.1:158696-181388 GCA_000611955.2 Stegodyphus mimosarum | reverse complement strand
ATTTAAGAACTTCTAAGAATATTTGCGCTCAGAAGCATGGCCAAAGGCTTTTACGAAAGTCTCTTTCTTCACAGTTTATCTCACTGTTCTATATGCATGTCGCTCTAACATTAATCATTTTAATATTTCATTTGAAATGAGATATGTGTGAGTTTTCCACTTATTTTAGACGAATGTACGATTATTAAAATTTCGTTTTTTTAATATAATGTCAGTCAAAAGTTTCAAATATTGAAAAAAATTAACATACTGTTATTAGTATTATGTAAGTTAAACAATGAAAAAAAATACCGTAAAAAATATTTCGCTTCTCTTTTTAAATAAATACAATATTGCTGTCACCTCATGAAACTTAATCTTTACAATTCAATTAAATTAAATGTCAAATCAAAAAATATTTAGTTTAGAAAAGTTTCTTTGGTTTCTACTTTTTTACACCGATTGTAAAACCGAAAAATATCGTATATTAAAAGAGTATATTATTGTTTTAATAAAAGAATATGTGTTGCATTTCCTTGCGTATTCCCCCCCACCTTTTTAACTCCAGGTTCTGAAAATTTTAAAACTATTCGCGTAATTCCCCCTTCTTCAATGTGCTCAGAGAATGAGCTTCCTGTATATTTTAAAATACATTCACGTCGAACATGTTTCCTTTCTAATTGTGGAACTTTTAATATATCTAGCCTAATACAAGAAACGACCTCTCACAACTGACATCAGTCTATGATTTCGTTTAGTCAGTTGCACATTCATCTTCTCTAATTATTTATGGGTGGTCTCAGGCCTGAAGAATAAGCACTGACAACAATAAGAACGTGAGAATTCAAGTTAAAGGGTAGCAGAAATGATGATATATTATTAGATACTCTGTTAATGTTACTACGTATTTTGTATAGGTTTCCTTTACAAAACTAAAATTATGACGGTTATCTGTAGTTTATTCATAACTACTTTTCATTTATTATACTTTTGCTGTAACCGCGTTCTCAAATTATTCGCATAAATTTTCTTCTCGATTTCGGATGATAATATTAGTAAAAAAATCTGATGGGTACACCAAATGACTTCCTTGTACGGAATATTAAATTATAAGCATTTTTGCTGCATTTCATTTAAACTTATTTCCTCGAATTTCAATGGAGATTATTTTTCATTCAATTAATTCAGTTCTCACTTCGCGACAATGCAAAAATACATAAAACCTCAAAATAACTTTATTAAAAATTGAAACATATAGGAAAATATGAACCTTAAATACAGTTAAAACGATTTAAAGAACAATTTTTATAATTAAAATTAGAATTTCTACACAAAAACAAGCAATTCGACCAGCGGGCAAGAAGGCAGATTTTTCGATGAACAAAACTGAAAGTTTACTTTTGGTCTCGCTCAGTAAAAAGACACTGAAGGCGTAGAAACTGACTTAATTTGCTGTGGACGCTATGTTGAGTTAATATATGGGATAATTTAATTACTTAAATGATAATTCCAGAATAGATTACATGATTTAATTCGCTATATTAAAAGAAGACGTTATCTTTGTTTTGCGAAGCTTAGTTTCTCTAGATTGGCAACAAACCCATTACCCTGCTAAGTTTCAAATGTAAACAAATATGTCTGCTACAGTAAAAAAATTAGGCTTACTCGCACAGAAACAACTTTTAAATTGCTGATAATTGTAAAACTATTGCATTCAGGTTACCTAAAGGCATAAAACCTTTAACCGGAAGATAAGAACAACATAATTCAATCATTTAATGCACAATTTACCAACAGATAAGAATAAAAAACTGAACGTACGGTAATTTTAGAAAGTATTACTAGCACATGAGAGACCTATTTGGTCATTTTTTTAAATTTTGAGTGTTTTTTCAATATCAACATTTAGTTTTTTTTGCGATTTCTTTTACTATTTTAGTAAATGATTATTTGTTCAAAGTATTTTTACATTCTGGAACTAAAGTATCAAGTTTACTTTTAGGCGATTGCTTTTAGAATTTTATTCTTTTTTCTAATCTTGATATATATATATTTATATACTTTTGGTGCCGCCGATTGCCACCCAAACGGGACGAGCACACCTGCATGCTACAGCAGTCCTATATACAAAATTTCAAGGTTCTAAGGCTACTCGTTTTTGAGTTATGCGAGGTACATACATACATACGTACGTGCGTACAGACGCCTTGAAAAAGTCTCTGCTGAATCCATTTTAAATCCGTTTTATAATTCGTTTGCGGAAAAAGAATATTTTATTCTGTCCTTATGTACAGATGTCATGCAAAAACACCGTTAAACTGCAGCCGATAGCGGTCAATATGGATATTTTCTTTGAAATATGGTACCCAGAATTTTCCGTGATTACAATACTTCCTTCGTACATGAAAGGCGGAAAATATGCCAGGAAATACGGTATCGTAATCATAAAATGTTATTCTGGATATCTACAATTTTGTACTTAAGCATAATAGTTGGAAATTTAGCAATCCACTGGTTATGAAGTGCTAGAAAGAAACTTAATTTATGACATTCATAACTATGGTGTAACGAGAAACGTTCTCTTATAATATTGAAGACAAATGAAATATTTTATGCATCATCATTTGAGAACGTTGATCATTAAATCGTGCACGTGATGAAGTTATTGCTTTGCAGCATTTAAAAAACGCAGTATGTGAAGTAAATGTAGAATGAGTAGATCCAATAAAAACTTCATTGAAAAATCAAAAAAAAAAAAAAAATCATCAAAGGTAAAACTAAATGCTATTATTTTCCTTATCGGAATAGTGGACTGTGAAACTAAATAGTTACTACGCATTATCTGGAGTAAACATAAAAATTTATTAATGTCAGATATTATTATCAGATGAATTTATAGAAAATTTTCAAGATAAGATTTATTGGTGTTTTAATTCTAAAAGTAAAAAATTATCAGAAGAATTTATTGAAAAATTTCAAGATATGGTTCATTGGAAATGTATGTCAGAATATCAAAAATTAATAGAAGATTTAATTAAAAAAATTCAAGATAAAGTTGATTGGAAAAGTCAGACAATGCAAATGAATATTGAAAAATTTCATGATTGGAAAATGTAGTTCTAAAAAATAATTCTAAAAAAATGGAGGAATCATTAAGTGCTATTAGAACTTTAAGTTTTACAAATCGTGAAAACATTTACTTTTTGACCTCTCTTTGTAATGACCTGTATGAAAAACTGTCAGAAAATTTTCGAACAATGATTGAATTAATTGAAAAGGAAGAAAATGAATATGTTGAACTGAAAGGGTTAGGAATTTTATACGATGTTCAAAAGAATTTTTGTATTGTTGTGGAAATAATCACTTTGTTTAAAAGACATTCTAATTACTAATTTATTAACTAGCATACGTGCCGAATTTAAAAAATATGTCTACTAATAAATATGTGTAAAATTTAGAAATGATATATCAGCACATTTTTTTAAACATAGAAGATATTCAAAATCCTCTTATAGAATTAGGAAAGGAGTTCAATTTTGCCATACATCTTTGCAAATAAATGTCACTTGCAGGAAGAGAATAGTTAATAAATTTGGAAAAATTAGAAATAAAATAACTTCACTTAAAGGAGTAGAAAATTTACTAAATTTGAAAGAATTAGTTTGTGATAATAATAAATTAGCCCGACTTAATAGAATAAAATATTTAATAAATTAAAAAAAATTAAATTGTTATGGAAAAAATATAACTGCAATTAAAAGTGTAAAACATTTACAAGATTTAGTTTGGCCTAAGAATAAAATTAACTGCCCTTAAAAGAACAGGAAACTTTATAAAAGATTAAAAGATTCTTATTGTTTTGGGAATAACATAACTGCACTTGAAGGAATAGAAAATTTAATAAATTTAGAAAAATTAAATTATCATGAAAGGATTACATCTTCACTTAGGAAGAGAAAACTTCTATAACTAGAGAAATCTAATACATTTAAAGGTATTAGATTATCGTGAAAATAATTAGCCTCCACTTAAAGGAATAGAAATTGTAACTTATTCAGAAAAATTAAAAACAAAATATAGAATTCCGGTATTGTAAAAATAGAAGTAGATGATAGCGAAAAGAAGCTATACTCTTAAAATATGTGCTCATCTATCTGTCTGTTCGTTACATTATCTTCTCCGGAACGGCGGGGAGTTCAGTTTCGAAAGAGATGCCCCTAGATTCCAAAAATTCGTGAGAAGCTCTTTCAACCATTCTCATCTTCGTATGACTTTAATCAGTAGAGATATTTATTAAAAACTCTGAAAATGCTAATTTTCGTCGTCATTTTTTCGAGTGGCAACAGTCTCGTGCGCTGGAGGTAAAAAGCCGGTTTACTTCAAAAAGTGTGGCCCCTGTTCGCTTTCAAATCGTACAGTTTGTTAATACAAAATTTGTAAGTTTTACAAAATAATAAAAAAAATTATAGCTTTCAGATTTTAGATTATGCCCAAAGGGGTGTTTCATTAACATTTTGTGTGTCACATTTACTTATTAAATATCATGTTCTTCGCACTTAAACCATAAAATTAAATTCAATAGTAATGTCACAAAATATTTAAAAAGAACATTTCCGTTGCGCGCTATAGATGAAAATGTTTTTTTTTTCGTGCAGTGTTGCCATTGCTGGCTTTGAAATTGTTGAGTTTTTCAATCAAAAATTCGTTAAAGTTTTACAAAATATGAAATAAATATTTAAGCAAATTCGAAATTCCAGATTCCAAATCAAATTTGGGTTTTTAGATGCCACTATTCGAATGGAGGCCTATATTATTTAAAATTTGATGTCTCAAGGCACCGTTGCTTTTTCACAATGAGAAAAACATACATACATACATTCATGTATATTCTTCACTATTATTTAATTTCTTTAAATATAATGCAGGGCTCTAATAGTTTGTAGCAACGTTTGAAAAGGGAAATCCCGTTTTATAGTGGACGCAGAATGCCAAAACAAAATTAACAGCCCTTCTAGGCAAATTGCCCCTTTGGGCTAAAAGTAGTATTACTGAACATTAAACATATTATCTCTACATATAATAAAACAAAGAGTCTCTGTGTGTGTGTGTGTCTTTCGTTCGTGTTGCGAGTAAGCTAATAGACCCAGGGCCACGAAATTTGGTACATAGGTGTATCTACACAAGAGCCAGTGCACCTCGAAGCGATTTTTTCGAAATTCGAATTAGAATTTTTTTTATTTTATGTTTTGTGACCAAATCGCGTCATTTTGAGACATAATGGGCTACAGGAAAGCGAGATTTCACTCTATACATTTCATTTTTACATCGTCGTGAAGCGTAGACACTTAGCTATTTTACGAACTTAAAATAAATTTCGTATTTCAATAAATCGATTAAATACGAATTTATTTAGGAAGGTGAGCTTAACACCTTTTCAGCGGAATGTTTTTTAAAAAAACTTATTTTAAAAAATGTGCTGTTTATTTTCCTTTGATTTTTGGACACGTTGAACTTTAATCCTTTCGACTCCTTTTAAAAAAAGAATTTTGGAAAAATAATAATATTTTGTATTTTTTTAAAATTTTTTAAATGAAGCTTCCGAATACACTTCTCACATCTCAGATATTTTAAAATGTAGTTTTGGCAACAATTTTCCTTTCTTATTGTTGTTGATAGATTTTTGATGAAATTGCATCATTTTGAATAGTTTCATTCTTTTAAAAATTTCGGATTGGCAACAATCTTTAATCGTATTTCTTATGTTACTGTTTTTAAGAGACTGAAAAGTTTAAGAAATTAAAAAGTTGTTTCTTTTTGCAACGGTAAATTGTTTAATTACTTTATTAGGATAATTAACATTTTACAAGGGATATTGTTTATTTCATTGTAATATTACGTTTTAATTATATATAATTTTAATTATAAAAAAGTTTTGCATGATATTTTTGAATCTGTTTAAGTTCTTAATCTGTTTATACCATTTGAGTTCTTAAGATTTTGCAAAGGGAAGTTGGTTAATTTATTTATTAGGATAAGTAATATTTGTATTAAGGGATACTGCACATTTCATTGTTATTTTTTATATGTATAATACGTTTTTATTGATTTTTTTTTTGATAAAGTTGCTCTGCAGATTAAAATTCTGCGCGAAACGTTTTGTTTTTTGAGTTTCTTTCATGTTATTTTTTGCTTATTTCACTGTTTGTAAGATATTGAAACGTTTTGCATGATTTTTTTGCATGAGCCAGTGCACCTCGAAGCGAGTTTTTCGAAATTCGAATGAGATTTTTTTTTTTAATTTTGTGTTTTTTGACGAAATCTCGTTCTTTTAAGACATAATGGGCTATAGCAAAGCGAGATTTTACTCTATTGAACAGTTTAAGAAATTGAAAGATTGTTTCTTTTGGCAAAGGTAAATTGTTCAATTAATTTATAGATCTATATTTAAAAGGGCGAGTTTTTCTGTGTGTGTAGGTGTCTTTCGTTCGTACTGCGCGTAAGCTAATAGACCCAGGCCTATGAAATCTGGTACACAAGATGCATCTAGACAAGATGAAATAGTATCAAATTGATAATTTTCTCTCATTATATGAACAACAATGGCACACAGCCATTGTTGCTGATATCAGCACGGAAAAATGAGGGCGATAATTCTGTGCTGTTTTTAAATTTAATGTTTCTCTTGGATACTGGACGTTTGTCTAGAGAAGGCAGCAGGAAGTTGGTTAATTTATTTATTAGGATGATTAATATTTGTATTAAGGGCTATTGCTTATTTCATTATATGCTTTTTATATGTAATGCATTTTCAACTGATTTTTTTAACGTTGTTCTTTGTTTCTTTTTCGATAAAATTGTTATGCAGAGTAAAATTCTGTGCAGTTTTCAAATTTAATGTTTGGTGTTCTCTTTAGGCATTTTTCCGGTACACTTAAATGCCAGACGAAGGCTGGCCGCGCAGCGGCTAGTTATTATATAAGGTAATATTCTGAGGTTGGAGAAAGCACGCGATTGTATGTGACATCTTCGTATGTCATAGCATTTTTAATAAATAGCTGCTGTTGGCAACTTTTTGTTTCAGGCTAGTATAATTGACACGATATGTTATTGCCACATTAATTTGTTTATCGATATCGAGAAAATGTGTTTGTATTACATTAAATTTAAATCATGGCGTCATAAGTATTAACCTGCATTGTCAAAAGTTTTTGTTTCTTACAATAAACTTTCTTATAATACAAACAAGAAAATTAATAAAAGAAATAACATGTTCAACTATAAAGGTATGATAGATGGAGAGTATTTGTACGGCTTGGGAAACTTTAGAATACCTTTAATTTTTATGTCACTTACATTTTATTCCAAAAACATACATTTTTATGTCATTTTTTAACATACATATTTTTTTTCAAAAACTTAAGATTTCCATATCCAAAAACATACATTTTTATGTAAACGTTTTTTAGTACTTATAATTTATTCCAAAAAAGTAAGATTTTCGTTTATCTTTAGAGTTTTTTGCATATTTAAACTTAGGTAAACAACATATCTATTTTGTTAAAAAACATTATATAAGATACATTCAAATTTTTAACAAGTGACCAGAAAGATCATTTTAATTCTATCTTCTCAGATACTGCTAAAGTTAAATTTTGAAAATTGTGCATGATTCTTTCGCAACATGATCATTTTGCAAATAAGAAATACCTAAATAAGCACTAAATCTAAAAATTCATTTTTAGTTTGAAATAATAATATTAAACTCTTTCGTGCGATTTATCCATAACATTAATAAATATCCTTTGGATTTTTACTTAATCAATCTTTGAAAGAAAACCCTACCCTGTCAAATTTCACTACCTACATTTACTAACTACCGATATTAAGATATTTCGCAAAATTTTATCTGATAAGACGAAATAATGGAAGCAAGGATCATTTTAAAAGTAAATAAGGTACTTTGTTTTCCATCAAATACACTTAAATCTGAATCCATAAATATTTCAGTCTGTTCTGGAAACGTAACTGCCTTGAATTATTTCTATAAATAGACATATTGACTTGGATTTGGCAAATACAGGAAATGAAGATTTCTATTTCATATATAAAATAACAAGAAGTCCGAGGCATAGGGGTTTCAATTTGTGATATAAGGTATCACAAAGGTATTTTTATAATG
Source organism: Stegodyphus mimosarum (assembly GCA_000611955.2). NCBI lineage: Eukaryota > Metazoa > Arthropoda > Arachnida > Araneae > Eresidae > Stegodyphus > Stegodyphus mimosarum. Next base: position 173,230 of record KK122140.1, on the reverse strand, counting down.
AATAGGGGTAGAAGCAAATATTCGATGTAAGCAAGCGTCACGAAATGTTTCTTTCAATAGAATATGACTAAAAGGTTTATTCCTGTATTTTCATATTAACATTTTTATTTAATAGTCCTTATCTATGCATCATTTTGAAAGATATTCCATTATCTGATTTAACTTTCAAGTAAACATTAGATATTTAAGTCTACATTCGATTATCTGGCTTTGTCTTTCAGTTGAAAGAAAGAATATAAGTGTAAAATAATCTGTTTTTTTTCACATGAAGCGAGCTTTTGTTATCAAAGGGCTTTCTATTTGTATGCTTGATGTGTAGGTTGCAAAATATTTTCATGACAAAATATCTCTGTAACGACTGATTATAAGCTCATAATACACTGGCTGTTCGCACATTTTTAGACGATTTTGCTTTGCTATTAAAAAAAGTCGTCTGCTTGGAATTTTTTAACTGTATTTTTGCAAGGATAAATTATTCGTCTGCTACTTGACAGTTTCGTTTTCATGCAAAATGGAGCATTTAAAGAAGCAGTGCATGGAAGGCTATGCTGGTGCTCTTTTTGAAGAGAATTATTATTCGTATCTAGTTACTTTCAGAAGCTTGCGAAAGACGTGATTTTGCGATATCTAAAGCTATGGTAGGCAATATAGTCAACAAGAAAGGGAAAAAAGTCAATGTTTGGCTTCAAGTGGAAAATATTTTCCAAATACATATCCAAAGAGAAAAAAAGGAATGTTTCGAATTTTCCAAAGGTAAGATCTTTAATGCTAAATGAAATTCCGCCAAATTAAAGAACAGTTGCAAAATCCTTAAAATATTCAGTGTCAAATGTAAACGAAGCGATTAATGCCCGCTTGAATCTTAAAAAGGCCAAAAATTGTAATATATTACATCGCCTTTCTCCACGACATATCGCCGAACGCAGAATGCGGAATTCTTTATGAGAAACATTTACCCCGATAAAAATGGAAAACGTTTGTCAAACTAGATGAATATTGGGTGTATTTAAATGACTGCAGTAGAAAGAGATCCATCCATCTCAAAGAGAGAACAAAATCTTAAAACATGGTTAAAAAAATCTAAAGAAAAATGTGCGAGGAGCCTCTCTATAAGGTATGAATCAAATAACGTGTTTTTTATCTTCGCTAATATTGGCCACAAACGAGAAATTAATAGTTTATATTTCTAATATATATTTAATACAAAATATACGAAATTAATAGTTTTAAAGGTGTCACGTTCAAGTACTAAATTAATATCTTTCTAATATAAAAAGTAGGTCTTTAAGAATTTGGATTTTATTAGACGGAGATATTATTCGTAGAATCTTAGAGAAGTCGTGCTCTAGAAAACACCAACAAGTTTCAGTATTGGCTCGTAACCAATTCACAATATTACTTGCATTAATTAAAAAAAGAAGTATATTTTTACTTTAATGAATTTTTTTACGATTACCTGATTATGATTCTAAATTAATAAAATTTCATGGGAATGTTAATAATGTATTTTTAGCCTTTAGAAATTTATACATTACATACACGATAATGTTTCCCGTGTATCATGTGTAATAATAACATAAATTAGAAGCCCTAGTAAATCTCTAAAACAGTATCATTGAATGCATTTAAGGGAAAGAAAATCAACCTTGAATTATTCTAGTGTATTTACTAACCGACACCTTAATGCAAATTGAATGTCACATCAAAAATATCAGATATTAATATTAAATATCTTCGATAAGTTTTATCATACGGTGGTCAAACCTTTTGTATGTGTGTTTATAAAGGGAAACAAATGTTCATACTTATGACAGTAGGAACTCTAGGAATGTATTAAAAGCTAGATTTTGAAATTTTTACAAAACTGGTGTTTTTAAAAAAGACCAAACATGAATTTCTGTATTCATGTAATATTTTGATAACTGGAAGTACATGTCTACGACTAAGGGTTGCGAACATTAAGGTCGGTTAAAGATTTTTGTAGGCATGGTTAAAGATTATTGTAGGTATGTTATGGCCAATATTAATATAACGTTACTTGTCATCCTAAAGCAAAGTGCCTAGGATTAGAAATTCAGAATTGCGAGGAATGGTAGATAGTTTAAAGGGGAAATTCCAGTCGCTAATGAACTGTCTTAGCGAAACGATACTTGAAATGTCTAAACGGGAATACACAGTACACTTAACGCAATTATTTAGTTCACATTCTCACCAAACAAACTACAAGTTCTGGCTCGCGCAGTTCGATGGCGAATGCCGTTTATGATGGGAATATCAAACTTTATGCCTCGTGCACATGGACCAGAAGCAAACGTGAGGATTGCAGACATTATTAGAAGGCTGTCTTCAATTTAACCTAGAATTAGCACTCAGTGTATAATAATAATTATTATTTTAACTGTTAATTCTAGAGAGTATTGTATTATGTACATTAGCTTTAATTTGATGCAATTTGAAAAGACATTGTAAGGTAAAATGGGTGATAAGCGAATACAGTATCTTAGTATGTTTATCTTTAATGTGAAGAAGCATGATCTAAAATTCTAACAAATATACTATATTTCTCGCAATTGCACGGCTTTATCTGCGCGATTACTATGCGGAATATGATATATCACGAGTGATTTCAAAGATTTCTTCTTTGTTGATTTTAGTAGGTGATTTATGCAAATGATAAAAGTATGTATAAAAAATTGTCTAATGCATTGAATTTTAACCGAGATATGATATAACTGTGTTTAATCAGGAAGATTATTAAAATTACAGCATACAATTTAAAGAAGTTAAATAAATAAAATAGGAAGAGAAACACACCAATGTAAAACTTAAGATTAACCAAAACAGCAAAATTGTTTTGGCATAGATTTTAAGTAAATTATCGATTTCAGCCACAAGTTTCCTTTCTTAAGGAACTTGTTTCGGCAGTTATTTACTCCCTTATACGAAATAGAGGAAGCATTATAGTCGCAAAAATTTTGGGTATCATATTTCAACGAAAATATCCATTTTGACCGCTATCGAATGCAATTTAACGATATTTTTGAGTGACATCTGTACGTAAGCACAGCATAAAGGACTCGTTTTCCCCAAACGGATTGTAAAATGGATTTAGAAGAGATTTTTTCGTGACGTCCGTACGTACGTATGCATGTATCTCGCATCTCAAAAACGGTAGTCTCAGAACGTTAACGTTTTGTATATAAGACTGCAATAACATGTAGTTGTGCCCCTCCCTTTTTGGCTACAATCGGACGCACCAAACATATATATATATATATATATGATGAACCAAAAAATGTAGTCATCGTAGCTCAAAGTATCAGACGATAAGTTTAAAAAAAAAACAGGATCCATTTATTAATTTCCATGAAAAATAGCAGTTACAAAAATCAGATCCTCATAGTAAATAAAAAAGAACAACTAATAACTTTTGTATTGAAGTTTACTCCATCTTTACATAATGAAAAAAGCCCTCGATATTTCTTTGCGAGTCCTTTTATAATCTCCGGAAAGGCGGAGCTTCCAAGAAATGACGTCAGCCAATCCAGTTCGCTTTAAATATTTCCGGAACATTCAATAACTGTACGTGTAGAAAACGCGGGAAAATCAACTTGACTACGGGATCGTGGATTTAATTCCACGTACTTTCGAATAAGAGATCGTCGCCATTAAAATGAAAAGAACATGCATTTAGAATTGTGACTGGGGGAAAAACAAAAAGAAAAGACGAAATTTAAGTTAGGGTTTTAAGTGTATTTTTGACTATGGAATTTTATTATTACATATATATACCCACTCTGTTACTCGGCTCGGCGAACTAAGTTTTTTTTATTCTTATATGTTTTCAAAGTTTGCATTTTTTGCTTTAAAACTGATTGAATTATGTTATCTTTTTGTTCCGGCTAAGGTTTGTATGTCTTTAGTGGGATCAAAAGTAAACTTTCAGTTTTGTGCGCTGAAAAATCTGCCTTCTTACCCACTGGCCGAATTGCTTGTTTTTGCGTAGAAATTCTAATTTTAATTGTAAAATCTTATTATTTATTTTAACCATATTTGTTGTTTTATGTTTTTTTATAGTTTTCAATTTTTAATGAAGATATTTTGAGATTTATGTATCCTTGCCACGCCACGGAGTGAAAATTGAATTAATTGAATAAGAAATATATCTCTAATGAAATTCGAGGAAATAAGTTTAAATGAAATGCAGCACAAAAACGTGTATATTCCAATAGGCCATACAAGGAAGTCATGTAGTGTACACATCCAGATTTTTTTTGTACCCGAATACAGAGTTTTATTTAAATCCTGCATCAAAACAAGTTACCTGGTTTGCTTGAGTTTAAGGTTGAAGTAAATTGAAGATATGTGAAAACACTTTGCATTTTATTTTTGTATGTAAGCTGGATATTGCTACAATGTTTAAATGCTGGAAAAATGATCGTAAGTAAAACGAATGAGTCATACAAGTTGTTATAAAAAATAACAATTTTCCCAAGTAATCAAATAATCAAAAATGATGTCAACAAAACGTAATGAAAGTAAACAGAATTTCTGTGTCCTACAGATTCTGAATCGTAGAGTGCGTTTGTTTATTACTGCAGTTAAATATGGTTTACTGCAGTTAAATATTGTTCTGTTATATCTACAGATAATTTAGTTTACTATTTACATTGTATTTGTGATGGCTATTGATGGAAATGTTTCCAATGGACGGCATTCTTATGATGCTACAAATAATATGACACTTGAAATTGCATTTGCAGCCTGCGCTTATAGCTTTCAAACCCATTTGTCTGGTACAAGATGGAAGTGTATAATTTCTAAGTACAAGAACTTTTTATGATTGGGCGTTACTTCCTAACACATTTCTACAGACAAGCTGTCAAAACACTCAAAAAAACCTTCTCAAATGTTCGTGAACCTAACAAGCCAACAATGTTCCGCTTGTTATTTTAATTTTGAGAAACTAGTATGGTATTCAATAGGTGATTTTGAACAGGAACATTGAATATGGTTCCAGTGGTCTACTAGTGTACTTACGTGAACATTCAGATGGAGAAGGAAGAATCCGTGATTCACCAGGCTGAAATATGAAGTCTAATTTTCTTGATGAACATAGAATCAACTTATTTAAGCTCAGATGTGAAAGCTATTCTTGGGTTTGGTTTATGGCTGCGTTTCTGCTAAAACAACTGGGCTGCACCTTCGTAATTTATATTTTCTGATATTTTAGCTTAATTCTGAACTTACCACATGTAAATCTTTGTAAAATAAGCAGTCTTAAAACGGGATTAACTGTACACGATCGGATGGGAATAGGTTCAAGCAAAGTGGACAAGCAGTTTTATAGATTTTTAAATAACACCAAGAACATGGAAAACAGTTTTGTGAGTAAGATCCAGAAACTGTACTTATTTATTCACTTTGACGTTATTGGACATCTTTAAGCCAGTATGAAAGACGTGAATCGATGGAGACCGAAACCAACTCCTGATTAAGAGAATCACTGCTGAAGAATGGAAATCTGGTGCTAAATCCTTGGCCGATATAAAAATTGCTTTTCTAGAAATAAAATCAAACATAAATAAATAATCACATCTACTTTAAGTCAGCTATTCGTGGAAATGAAATATATTTGACAAGTAAATTTTAACCAATGAGGCCAAGAAAACATTTCAGAAATCTACCAGTTACATAAAAGGACGAAAGCGCTAAACATCAGAGAGCTACAAAGATAAATCATTGCATTTGCATTTGTTGACAGCGAAGCGTCCAGAACATTTGAATTTTATTCATTCTGATGCTGGAATACATATATATGTAAATATGCTCCGCAGCGAATGCTGTAAACTTTATCTGGAATTCCATAAAAAATAATACCAAACGGAGGAAAACGTGAATAATAAAGTGTGTTTCGTCTCTGAAGGTACTGTGGCATTGGTAGATCGATATATACTTCATTTAGGAATTCTGATAGATAAACTATACAGATTCACAACTTGGCATTACTTGATAGAAATTATTATCACAATACTTTATTTTGCTTGCATTCTTAGAATGCAAGCAAAATAAAGTACACGACAACAAACAACTAACAACTATTTTCATTAAAACTGGAGAAACGAATGCAGATTAAACATTTTGAGGTCCCGCCTTTGTCATCAGTTGTTCAGTTTCCTTTTAATATGACAATACACCTGAAACTAATAGCATTCTTTATCCCGGTTTCGCCAATATTCATGGTAATCTTTTTTTTTTTTTTGCGGATTCTAGGATTACCCAAGTACAGGTTTCTGCAGGATTTACAGGATAGTATGTTAGAAAATAATTGCATTCATTATCACGACTCCTTCCATAATCATATGTATAATCCTCCTCAATATTCATGAAATGATTTCTTTTAGAAAATAAACATGCTTTTTATTCCTGTTTGGTTTGTCGGTTGGCCGATTTGCCAAGCCATTGAGCTCGGGTTCAGATCTTGGAGGAGTCTTGGATACAATGCTTGCGGCATGGAGGCTCTTAAAATATTGTCGAGCCGAAAGTGCCCACGAAGGAGATTACGGTTACATCTCCCCGGGAGGGGATTCTGCATAAACAAATGGACAAAACTAGTTTGAACTGAACTGTCTGGTATAAAATACCGCACAAGCCTTGTCCTCTTGGCCACGATGAATTCGTGGATATGATATAGACCAGAGATTCCCAATCCTATGCCCGCGGGCACCATGGCGCCCGCCGATCGTAACGCTGTGCGATCACAATAAAAATGTTTTAATTTTCCATAAAATTCTATGCGATAGTTTTCTCATTTTTATTGAAATGGAAATTGCCCCCCCCCGGGGATTGACTCAGGAGAATTCCTGGGAAGTACTGGCTAGGATCTGTACTTAGGCAGTGTCAACCACGGGGGTATATAAGTTGACTTCACAGGACTAGAGACCGAGTTTATTCTCAGGTTGGTTCAAGCTTGGCAAGGATCGTACTGCTACTATCGTGTCTGTTCTTCTGGCTGTGGTGAAGCTATATCGTTTATAGATATCGACCTTCTCGATGGGGGTTTTGGCCTTCAGAGTCCCAGTGATGGGGACTGACGGAGTAAGGCATGGCACCGAGAACGAATTTTTCTGCGCCGAGGGAGTGGTGCCCCGAGGCAAAGATGACTTAGCGACCCTTCTTTTTTATTAAGTTTCTTATGTTTTCGTCCTTGCTGAGGCTACGTATAAAGCCGAGCAGGGACTGTGGGGTCTGCGCCGTCGTTGAGAGGTCTACAAGGTCTTGATTCAAACTTCGAAAGGTATATCCAGGACGAGGGTCATGACTGGCGAAACATGAAATGGAAATTGCGTCCAACAAAGGTAGCAGCACAAAGCGAAATGCGACCGATCTCTTTTTTATGATGTACTATTAACTCTATCAAACTATAAATTCACCTTAAAAACGTAAATAGTGCCCGCCGTCCAACAAAATTCTAGAATATGCTATTAGGGACAAAAATGGTGGGAACCCCTGATCTAGACTATATTCAGATCAGGAAGATTAATCCTAGCAGCAGTCCGAACTTGGTATTAGGTAAACATAAGTGCCTGAAAAATACCAATAGCTGCATTCATTACTGCGTCTGCCGTTGGTTTTATACAGTTTCGTTGGCTGGTTATACTTTGAGCGAGAGTACTGAAAGCTTCATCCAACCCCTTCTCAGTTTTGGCTTGAGAACATTCGGGAGACGGAAGCCGAAATACTCGTACTCCTTTTTCTTTACCATTAACCACGCCTGATGACTTAAAGCTTTTCCCAAGAGCTGGATTAATTATTAACCAAATTAAACACGTGCTCAGCGCATCAAGGAAAGGGAGCACCACAAAAATTTCCCAATTCCGGTTTTTACTATGGAATGTATGGTGAAACTAAACTAAGAGAGAAAAAAATGACAGAAAAATTGACTTAAATCTATGTGAAGGTACCCATAATCGTTTACGTTACTAGGACCTCTATAATCCGGCCTTGCCTTTACCAAATGATTGTAAATTTTCTACTTTGCAATACACGCAAAGCTTAGCTCAAGATTTGAAGGGGGAACATTCACCAAATCGTTGTTAACAACTGTATCCGAGTGGGCCGTGAAAATAATCGTTCGATTACCACGAAATTTAGAAATTTATATACATCTGTGGGAACATTCTCAGAATAAACTTTTAAAAATTGTCACATAAATTTAAATTATCGTGACAAAATTATTTTCTTGATAAAAAGAAAGGAAATTTTTTTCTTGAATTTCATACATCAGCATCAAATGTTACAGTTGAGTCTTAATCTGAAGATTTAGAAAGGTCCAACATTCTCACCAATAAAAGTAGTCACTGTGGAACCTGGAAAATTCTAATGTTTTCTGTCTATGGATACAAGTAAATAAATATAGAAATGAATATGAAGACGTGATTAATATATTTATTTAAGGTACAAAACGACATAATTAAAAAATGCATAGCTGATTTATTTTCATAAAGCCAATATGTCTCGAATAATTTGAAATATACTAGAGATAGCTAACTGGCCATCAAGTGGCTTGCTGCTAGGTTAACAAATTCAGTATTGTTTTTATCATTACTGATCACGAATATTTTGATGCGTGTATATTTTAAAATTTTTTAATGTAATGCACAATGCACGATAATTTCTTAAAAGCAGCAGTAAAATTTCATTCTAGACATTATTTCATGACAATATTCAGATTTGCTGAAAATATATAAAAGATTGTTGAAAAGTGAATTTATGAAATTGTTAAAACATAAACACACATTATATTTTAAGTCATACACTTTGAATATTAACTATTTAGATAATTAGATGCATAGATGTTTTAATAATGTGCATACTTTATTGGAAATTAAATTTCTTAATTGTGTAAAGTTCGCCTTCATTAGTTGGATCTCTGCTTGTTAAGCATTTGTTGAAAATGATTTATTTAGCGTCGTTGGTTATTTTATCAGGACTCGTATTTCTTTTTATCTGCTTGGAGAACATGACGTGTCCTGACTGGACAGTGAGTTGACTGCAACTATATCCTATGGAGTGTAGCAAAGACGACAAGATGAGAAAGGTTAAAATTACGCTTTATTTTTTTCACGTTTTCACAGTCGCTCCCGCACTTCGGGATACAAAGACCAACCACTAGTGGTCTGAACGTAAAATATATAAGACTACTAATTAACTAAAATTTAAATAAGAGCTAACTTTTAATATTTTACACAGATGACTAGCACTAAGACTGGCCTTTTAAATGACTACGTCTGCAGTACGCAAATTGCGGAAAACTACAATACGTCTTTAGCTTTCAAGAGGACTAAAACCTCTGGCCTTAAAGGCGGACAGTAACTGATGGCAAGCTCGCGTGAAGACTCGTGGGAAGATGGCTCACTCTCTCTCCTTCTACTACGATCTTGGGAAAAAGCCACAACTTAAGTACTTAAGCGTTAGCAAGTACAATTTGCATAAACATATTCGCGCGTTAATTCTGGCCGAAAGTGGAAAATAAGAGATGATAGTAAAGTTTTAAAATAAAATAAACGTTAGTCAAACTTCAGATCCTTACAACTTAAGGGTCACATCAGCGATAACACTGCCCAGAATGCACTGCAGGGGTAAAGCCATATTACACCCATCAGGATGGAGCAAAGACAGCTAAAACTTCCATGCATTTTCCAGGATTCGAACCATTTGCAACGATATCTGGAACAGCGTCCATAAAAAGTGTCTTCGTCACATAATATTTAGACAAACTTATATTGATTAGTTAAATAAATATAATTACTCATAACTTGAATGTAATGTTAGCTGAACAAAGCACATACTATGACCGCAGTCTTAATTGATGTCTTGAATACTTTTTCATACACACAATACTTAACCATTCCTATTATACCTAGGAGGGCCAATTTTCGCACATTTCTGTTATATGTTTAATACATTTTTGAATTAATTATTAATCCTTAGTTGAGTTAACTAATCCTTAACATGATTTTAAGCTAGTATCATATTCTGGGTAGGGCCGAGGATTCGTTCTGTGCTAAATATTGCGCTTATCGCGAAGAAAGGATATACGTTTGTAAGTGTATAGTGGCTATGCAGCTAGGAGGCACTCAAAATAGACGGTGAGAGGAAAGTTCTCTCGAGAGGTTAGTGGCAGAAGAAGAGGGTTGGTAGACCGATAGCGTCTGCAGAGAGAATGTTTAAATGCTATGAGGCTGAAATCCTTTTTAGCAATAGGGTCAACAGTTCTATTCTGCAGTGTACCTGTGTACGTGGATATAGAATTTTAAATAATGTTTTATATTTTAAATTTGTAAACTGATTCTAATGCAAAACTTTGCCCAGCCATTAGATTATTTTGAAGCAGGAGACATGAATAATGAGCAATGCCTGGACTCGAACCTGGATCTCTAGAATACGCGCCAAGTGTGCTAACCATTATCCCACGAAGGAATGCTGAAAGGAGGAGGAGGGGTAAAATATCTTATAACCTGCAGTGGGTAATTAAGAAAGAATTTCAGCAAAATGTAATTTATTTTTTGTTTTAAGTGTTGAGATATGTAAGCGCAAGTGTCCATCAACTTTTATGTAAATGTTACCAGAATGTGAGTGTTACTTCAGTGACAAAATTGAAACAATCTACCTTTAAACGGAGAGGCTCTAAATTCGATACATAATCGAAGTTGAAATTTCATGTACTGATTATTTCATCATTATTCTTTCGTATATAGGTAATAAAACAGCTGTGTTAAAAACTCAGAAGGAGAACTTGTAATTTTAAAGAATTTATTTCCCTTTTATGGATAAATTTATTACTTACGCAAACATATCCTATAAATTCATTTCCAATCTCCCAAGGGTTGAATTTTTAAAGTTTCATTGTATTTATGAAATTGAAAAAATACTTATAGATAGGAAAACTAAAGATATTCAATAGCATTTATTTCCTAACCATCGTAAATAAAATTAAAAATCAAATATTTTCCATTCCCATGATTACAGAATTAATAACCAAGCAGCAATATAATACGAAAGTAATGTCTGAGAGCTGGTTTCTCAAACCAGATTCTAGGCTTGTTTGTATACCCATACTTGCGACTAATATTGTCTACAATCCTAAGCTTCTCTGAGGTTACTACACTACTCTGACGTTCAATAGACATCCATAATAGTGCAATTACAACTATTAGACATCAAGGACATCCATTACAATACAGAAGGATATCAAATATGCTTGTATATTTCAGTCGTCTATTAGACCGTCACTGTATATCTGGATGATACACGCTTCGGATAGCTCTCAAATATCTCTAGAAATGGCGAAGATATCTCTGAAATAGCTCTAGCAATGGCTAGCTGTACATATTTGAAATCAACAAAGGTACAGTATTAAATAACTCAACAGTGGAAATTTCATTTCATTTTGAAGCCTTCTGAACTTTCGTTTTCAATCAATACCTTATAATGAACCCAGTTCCAAAAACATCGCTGTTTAAAATTCTTTTAGTGCGATTTCAGTTGCAGAAATACAAGAAGTAATGTTTCATAGTAAGTTGCATTCTTACTCACATTCAAGCTTTAAGTTAGGCCTTTTATTAAAAGGTGCTATTTCTTTCTTATTCAGTTTCTTCCTAATTACGTCCAGCTCCTTAATTATCTAAGAAACCTGGTTGCGAAAGGAAGAATATTTTAGAACTAATATGATTTCAGAGGCATTTGGAGAGAGTAGAGAGTTACATATTAATAATGCTCTCATTTCTTTCAAGACTTATTTAAAGCGCTTATTCCTTCTACTTTTATTTCCCTTTAATTGACAGATTAATCGTCTGTTCATACGTCTTTTATGTGGACCCACTAGTGATAGAGTTCATAAGACGGATGAACGCTAGTAATAATTCATCCAGGATTGGCTTTCCAGGGTTCATACGGTTCCACGGGCTTTTGTGCTTTTCTCAATGTGTAAAAGCTCTTCAGTACACAGAATGGATATGAAACAGCTAGTTCTCTTAAAAACAGTTTTTAAGATAGATTTTCCACTCATAGCAGTTAACTCTAACCCCTCCTCCCCCAAAGTCCGCTGAACACTGGTAGTTCGATCCAGATTTGGATCCCAGCGAATGGCTAGCTGCATGGGCATGTTCGTGATTGCCTCAGCTGTGACGAACATGTTTCTCTTGGAAAGTTTTCCATGATGGCTTTGTTCCCTTCGGCAGATAGTGTACTTTGTAATAATATAATAAACAAAGCACAAGACCTTCAAAAATTTCATTCGACGTTCTATTTTCAGCAAGTCAGTCAATCACGAGAAAGATCTTGCCTCAGAAAGATCACGAAACAAAGTTACTAAACTGATTACCTAAGATTTCAGGAAAGTGCCTTTTGACAGATTGTTGCAAGAATTTTATCTTTAATATAAACCAGTTTCTCTTAGGAAGTCTTCCACGAAGCCTCATTTCCGCCATAATCGATATCTCTTTTGTAGCAGATTGGTTTTAGCCAGTAACTATACATATTTTTACGATTTCTTTATTATTATATTTCTCTAGTACTCTGTATTTAGTTATAAGCGATATGCTTTTTTCCAGCATAACGTGAAACGTTTTTAGTTCCCATAGATTTTAAAAAACTGAAGTTCATCTTAGCCGAAATATTACATATATCATGTCAAATATGAATTACAAACTACATGGTAGAGAGGATATAACGGATTTTAAAAATGCAAAACAATATTTCTATTTAATGGTATTTAATTAACGTTTATTTAGATGCTCTTCGAGCAGTTTTTTTAAGGCATTTCTCCCGCCTTCTTAGCATGCCCTCTTGGTGTAGTGATCAACACACTCGGTGCGTATTCGAAAGGTCCCTGGTTCGAGTTTCGGCGAGGACATTGCTCATTTCTTCATGTCTCCTGCTTGAAAAAATCCTAATGACTCTACAGTGGCGTCCGAACTAAAAACGGGTGGTGGATGATGATTCTTCACCACAAGGATTGGGCGATTGGGTCCCCTAATCCCCAATCGCCCTTTAAAAGGGGGAACATATAAAGTATTTCTCCCACCTTCTTAGCATGCCTTCGTGGTACAGTGGTCAGCACACTCGGCGCGTACTCGAAAGGTCCGCGGTTCGAATCCCGGCGAGGGCATTGTTAATTTCTTCATGTCTCCTGCTTCAAAAAAAGTCCTAATGTCTTTACAACTATATTATAATTATACAAACAAAAAAATTTTTTCTCTTCTGCTAGCTTTAAAATCCTTTGAACTAAGTATTGAATGAAACCTTTATAACATCAGCTGCTGCATTGTTGATATTTACGAGACTATGAACGACATAATGGCTTAAAAGCATTGCAGGAAAAATGGTCTCTTATAAATCAAATACAGTATCCTAGATAGATAACATCCTAGAAATTAGCTACCTCCACAGTAACTCGAAACGCTATCTCTGCCACTCTGTGTGGTGTACGGTGGAAGACAGAAAGAGTGCGGCTACTATTAAGTTTGACTGGAGCTGTGTGTATCACTAGGTGTTTTTTATATTCTAGTGTTCCGGTATTTAAATCTGTATGAGCTTTCATCGAGTTCCATGGTTTGAGCCTGCCACTAGCGTTCGGCCCAAGGCAGGATGCCAGAATACATGGAGTGAACATGACATTGCAAAAAGAAAGCAATTAAATGTCAACAACGTGACGTAACGACTTATCATGGGCGCTGATAAGTTTAGATAAAATTGCAGAATGTTGGTGTACCTGGATCGTAATCATGTAGTAACTCTTCACTGAGAGAAAAGGAGTCATCGTTGTAAACGGAGATTCAGCAATTATTCCTGATATGCAACAGCAAATTTTACATTTCATCAGCAAATGCCTTCAATTTTTATTTTATTTTTTTCTGTAAATTATTTTTTAAGATAACTCGTAAAAATCTCTTTAGGCACAATTTTCAATAAACTGTCGCTGAAATCCTCACTCATCCTTTGACTTTTACCAAGTATGTCATAAGTTACCTCTGACACATATACACATACACGGATTTTATTACATTTGAAACAGTTATTAGCAACTCTTGTGACTTTTCTGTACACTAAGTAAAATTTAAATTAGAATGGGACACTTATGAGCCTCGAATGACGAACAATTAACATGCAAACAACAAAATCAGAATGTAAACAAAACCAAAATATTGCAGCTGCCGTGATAAGTTCTGCTGGAATATCGCGAGGTTTTATAGCTTCACTTTCATTGCATGGAATACACAGGGAAGACTTACTCCAGATATTCTAGCCTCGTTGCTCAGGGTGCACCAGAGGAGGTGACCGGTACTAAAGATATAGAGGAATAAAATGTTAAGTTTAAAATGAGCTACTGACAATAGCTATTCAACGCAATTATTTTATTAACGCCATATGGAGACTTGTGAATTTATTTAATAAAAAAATATATTATGTAAGGTGTTAGTTGCATATTTATTCTATTGGACTTATTGCGGAAGAGGCTTATAAATCTTTCC
>KK122140.1:124707-158643 GCA_000611955.2 Stegodyphus mimosarum | reverse complement strand
TCCCTAAAATAAAAAAAAAGGATATTTTCACTTTGACACCATGCAAAATCCTAGAAACTGGAAACAATACAAAGAAAATAGCTTCACATTATATTAGCTCCTCTTTTGTTAAAACAATGAATAACGAACTGCACATGAATGTATTCCAAATTTTAGCCTCGAGAGTTGTAGTATGCAATCCACAACAGATTTTCAACACACTTATTAGCATATAATAGAAAAGCATGTTCCCATGAGATGAAACTCTTTGTGACATCGATAAGTGTGTAGAGTCATAAATCAAAACACGAGGGTAAATTAGCTCAGAAATTATAATTTCTAATGAAAAGACTCGTCGTTTGAAATCCATACACGTAAATTATGGAAAGAATTTTCAACCAGCTTCATAAATTAATTTTCAGTCTAAAGAATCAAATTAAAACGGAACGTTTGTGAAGGGAAACCCCAATTGCAGTAAAGTTTTTAAAAATGCACTCTTTGGAATTAAGGTCAAGTTGAAATTATTAAAAACAGGGTAAAAGAAACATTTCACAATTTTGGTTGCCCTTGACAAATGAATTTTCGCTTTATTATTACGTTTTAACATTTTCTGTCTCTTTTTTTATATCCTTCGCTAATGAAATTTAGGCGCTTGCAATTTAGTAAACCTTAAATTAAGAAAACTGTGTTATTACACACCCGCAAACTCGTCTTCGATATTAATGTTCCACTTTAAAAGCCTAAACCTTCTTGGCGCAAGTCATTTTTTCAGAAATAAATTTCTTTTCTTAATGAACGTTCTATTTCCAGCGTCATAAAACTTTAACAGCAGAAAATGAATTTTTTATTGAAAAATTTTTAAAGTTTTTATAACCTCCTTCTTCGCGGTAGAGCAGCCATCAATAAAAGAAGGTTACAGTTCGTATCTTAGCTAATTACTTCAAAATCTGCTTGCCTCAGTTTTCTTAATGAAGACATTAAAACTGTTTGTTGATGGATTTTTTTGCACTTGCATATTACCATTGCCTATTAATTTTTTTGTTCTTCATACCGCTAATGAAAATATTTGAATAAGTAATGAGGAGCCGTGGTATTGTTTAAAATGCTTTTACCGTTAAACGCGTTAAAAGTTGTGGAATTGTTAATGTAATTAGTAGGTTCGTGAGTTCTGAAAAGAACTGGTGGCTAAACAAAATTTTTTTCACCTTTTAGTAGATGATGATTTTTTAATGCCATAAGGGAAAATGGAATAAGTGACAGTAAATTTAATAATTAATATATTTTTGAACTGCTGTTAGAGATTAAGTTGTCTAAGTAATTATTTTTTAAAGTACGTTTGTTTAACGTTATTTAGGAGAGAAAAGAGAGCGAAGACAGTTTTAAGCTCATCTAACAAAATGGCTGCTATTAACATTTTCTGCATAATAGACCAAAATATTATTTTAGTTTATGATGCAGAGAATTCATGATGTGCTTTAAAGGTTTTCTCTCGCGATTAAGGTAAAGGTTTGTTTTTAAACTCTTGTACACTTGTCTCAAACACACAGTTTTTTTTGTAAATAAAATTTAAGTAATATTATTAGCAAAAGAAAATTTATGAATCTGAAAAAAGGGATAGTTATTAAAAATAATCTCAGTAATGGAAAGCGCATGCAATATGAGAGAAATTACTGCATACACGTCTCATTAGAATTGCTTTAAATGTCGTGAGAAAAATAGGCAGATGAAAGCTATGCTTTATTGATAAATAATTAAGTAAATAATATTATTATTTACAAAGTAGCAGTATATAAATATTACAAAAGCTATTTTTTGTACCACCGTGATTACCAGAAATTAATTTTAGGAAAATAGTTAACATTCGTAAGACATTGAAAACCAATTGCGGTTTTTAAGTTCTTCATTAGGCCCACCAGCGGCCGAGCGGTTAAAGCCGCTGAACACTGGTAGTTTGGTCCGGGGTTCGATTCCCGCCGAACGGGCTGGCTGCATGGGCGTTTTCGTGGTTTTCCCCATGTGTAAGGTGGATACGAGCCAGTTTCCCTTAAAAAGTCCTCCACGGGGTATCCCTCTCTTTCCGTGTAGTGCCTAAAGGAGGAGCACGTTATAAGGAAAAAAAAAGTTCTTCATTAATATGGGGTCAAATTAGCCAAGAACACACAGCTCCATAATTATCTCAATCCAAGATTACGTGTGTTCACAAATAAAATTAGTTTAAAAGTAAAGTATTAAATATACATCACAACTTAATATTACGCGCGTTCATGAGCGAAACAAATTTTACTTTAAAATTACTTACGCATAGATAAATCCTGCGCTAATTACAATATTAGCTTTATCTTTCCTCTGTTATAATAATGATAATTGAATGTGAAATTAAATGTTATATTTGCTTCTAATTTTAGATGATAATTAAAAAAATCTGATGTAGACACCCCATGACTTCATTGTACGGCCTATTAAATTATGGACATTTTTTGGTGCATTTCATTTAAACTTATTTTTCAAATTTCATTAGAGACCCATTCAATCAATTCAAAATTCACTCATTTAACCAATTCTATTGTCATTTCGCGGCAAGGAAAAATATACATAAAAACTCAAAACATCTTCATTAAAAATTGTAAAATACAGAAAAACCTAAAACATCAAATAGAGTTAAAAAACCGTTAGAAACAATTTTTACAATTAAACTTAGAGTTCAAATTAATTAAAATTAGACAGAAAGACAGATTTTTCGGTGCACGAAACGTTTGGCCCGACGCGGAAAAAAGTCACTAAAGTTAGTACACAAACGTACTTAATTCACTATGCTACTAAATTTGATATGTAAACAAATAATATAGCGTCGTTAAGCTTAGTGGAACTTATACAACTCTTAATTGTTGATAATTCTACAACTATTGCATACAGATTAATTAAAGACATAAACACCTTAAACGGAGCATAAGAGCAATATAATTAAATCACTTTTAAAGCAAAAAATGCACAATTTACTAACATATAAGAATAAAAAACTTAGCTCACCGAGCCGGGTAACAGAGGGGGTATATAGTACATACCTATGTTTATATACTTATATGTATATATAAGGCATATTGCAACCAAAAAGGGAGGTACACATCAATACGTTATAGGAGTCACATATACGAAATTTCAATGCTCTGAGGCTACTCGTTTTTGAGTTATGCGAGATACATACATACGTACGTACAGACGTCACGAAAAAAATCGCTTCCGAGACCATTTTAAATCAATTTCACAATCCGTTTTGGGAAAAGGCGTCCATTATTCAGCCCATACGTACAGATGTAACGCAAAAACTTCGTTCAAATGGAATCGAGAGCTGTCAAAATGGATATTTCCGTTGAAATACGATACCCAAAATTTTTCGAGATTACAGTACTTCTTTTAATTCGAACAAGGAAGTAAAAATGCTTTCAAATTTATTCCAATAAAATAAATAAGCTTAATATTCCTTTTACAGAATTAAATATCCTTTTCTTTCGAAGTTGCTACAAAGAAGTCGAATATGCATTTATTTGAGAAAAATGACTTTGCGCAGTTAAAAGAAGAAAGAGAATGAAAACGACGTTCAACGTGAGAAGTTAGATAATCAAAACTTTTAGCACTGACTGCAGTTAGTTGAAACTGAATACAGAATTATCAAACATTATCGATTAGTTCTTTTAAAACTAGTTCTGATATAAAGGCAGAGTTAAATTCTTCTTTATCAGCATTTTCTGAATGACAGCCATTCTTAAATGCAAATTTATTACCAACATAAACGTGTAAAATAAAATAAGGAAACACTGGAATTGTATAAATTCGAGTTCCCGTAAGTCGAGGAATTTATGTACACAACTTATAAGAAGTTGGGGGGACTTACAGAAGGAAAGGATTAAGAAAAACGTTTGGTATATTTTCAAATTATGCATTATAGTTATAAATATGGACAGTTCAATTTACATCATGTATATAATTTTAAATAGCCATTTAGAAAAACGTACAGGGTGTTTATAAAGTCCCGGACCCATTTTGATGTTTGATAACTCATAAAATAATGAAGATATAAACAAACTTATGGCATTTAACGATGGAATAGCTTATATATTTTCAAGTTTGAATATCTTTACTTTTGTAAACATCGTCTGCACGTGTGGATAATTTCAGATAATTTCATTTCCAGTCTAAATATCTGTACTTTTTTAAATATCGTCTGCTTATTAATTGCATTTTTCTCTCTTTTGTTAAATTAAGACTACATGCATACAAAGTTCAAATTGTTCAAGTTTTGGAACCGGACGATAGGCCTAGGAGGATGGCCTTTGCAAGAGGTATGCTAAGGAGGATAAAAGATGATGCTGAATTTCTGAAAGGCATAACGTTCTCCGACGAAGCATCTTTTCATCTTTCTGGCATTGTTAATCGCCATAATGTGCGCATATGGGGATCTAAAAAACCCCATTAATACCGTGAGGCACAAAGGGATTCCCCAAAGGTTAATGTGTGGTGTGGACGGCCGAGTCATTGGGCTTTTCTTTTTTACAGAAAAGACGGTCTCATCAGTCGTATACTTAGACATGTTGGAAAACTTCGTATTTCCACAACTAGAAGAGCTTCAGTCACATGTCTTTTTGCAACAAAATGGTGCACCACCTCATTGGGTTACCATCGTCCGTAGTTATTTGAATGACCATTTTACAGGAAGATGGATTGGGCGAGGAGGTTCAATTCCTTGGCCACCCAGATAACCTGTTATAACGCTGCTCGACTTTTCCCTTTGGGGATTTGTAAAGGACAACGTTTACAGAAGGAGAGTGTCGAACATGGATGACCTAAAAGCCAGAATTATAACCGTAGTAACCTCTGTGGATGCCGACATGCTTGCCGGTACCTGGCGTGAAATCGAATATCGACTTGATATTCTCCGTGCGACGAAGTGGGCACACGTGGAAGTTCATTGACAAGGGTCATGAAATTTTTTGAGTCTATCTAACCATTTATTTTATTAATTTTAATCTATCTTTATTATTTTATGAGCTATTAAATATCAAAATAGGTCCGGGACTTTATAAACACCCTGTATTTGATTGCCCTCATTTTTAGTTCAAAGTATTATATTCGCTTTTTCAGGTTTATCGTCTGCAAGAAGGTTTTAGGAGATGATCAATGTTTTGTCCGCTATTCCTGATACTGAAACTGCTGTTTACGATTGATAGAAGTTATGTTATTTTAAATGCCATATAGTTTATATTGAATACAACTGAGCCAGTGTAAAATGTAAAATTAGAGTTAAAACAACCTTAAACTGGTGTAGATTTTAAAAATAAATTTTTTAACAAATTCTTTTTACCTAAATGGCAAATGGGCAGACGTATGTTTATATTTCTTGTGTACATGGATTTACGTGCTTCGTTATTACAGAGTGTAGAGAAATCAGGTTTTTTCGATGTAGGAGACGTGACAAATGTGCGCCACCCTCGCCGGGTCTCGAACCACGGACTTCTCAAACACGCGCCAAGTGTGCTTACCACTACACTACGTAGGCAGGCGAAGAAGGCGGAAGAAATAACCTATATACTCCCCCTTTTAAAGGGCGACTGGGATCAGGGAATCCAATCGCCAAATTTTGGCGGTGGAGAATCATCCTCCACCACGTTTTTTAGTTCGAGCGCCAGTGTAGAAACATTAGTTTATTTCAAAAGCAGGAGAGATGAAAAATGAGAAATGCTGTCACAGGGACTCGAATTACGGATCTCTCGAATATGCGCCGAGTGTGGTGACCACTACACCACGAAGGCATACGAAGAAGGCGGGAGAAATACCTTATAACAGCTCTTTATAAATACACAAACTATTTTGTAAACCTATAATAAACTTGTGTGCTGTTGTAAATTAATGTCCTATATTTATTCGCACAATGTACCAAAGAAATACCGACTTGCCATTTTCACTTTTCTAACACTTCCTCCATTAATTCTTAAAATAAAAATTGCTTTTGGAATTTCGACAGTTAGAGAGAAAACACAACCTCATACTTAATGCCTGATGCCTTCTGTCTTCCGAAATCTGCGTCATATTGCATTACATGAGCTCGAAATTACACAAGCGGTTATGCAATCACGCATGGAAATTGCAAGTAATTCCGGATTAGAGATTAAAAGAAAAGAATAACTGAACTAAATTTCTAGCATTTAATCCGAGAATTAAATAGCTGTGGCTGCAAGGGAGGAAAACTTGCGTGTGAATGATTCTCTTTGCTAAATTAGAATATCATGTTGCCAACTGCAGGCTAGGAATTTCTCTTTCCTAAATAAAAATGAATTAATTATTTCAGGACGGACAACCGAGGTTTCGGACTTAAGATAAGTTTGTGCCAGAAACAGAATTTACGTGTTTATTTAACGCAGTTTCTATGACAACCATGCATTGTTTATGTTGTTTATGTTCCACATTACGTTTATTATATCCACTTTCAGTTATTTTGATTAAAAGAGTTTCAAGTCTTAAATTGTGTCAGCCAAATTTCAAGCCTTAAATAGCCTTAAATGGTGTAATTAAAGAATTCGGAATTTCGTATTTAAGTCCTTTATCTCAGGCTAAAACTGATCTAAGAACATCAAAATATGTAGATGAACTTCTCAATCAATGAAACATTAGATTTTATATTTTCTCTGTTTATTTTTTTTATTGGTATGGTGTGCATGCAGTCACACCTACTACGGTGTAGCAGACAAGCAGAGAACGGTAAAGCAGCTGAATACTGGTATTAGGACCCAGGATAAAATATCTGTGAACTAATTGGCTGCATGAGAGCTTTGACATATTTCTTCATTGTTAACAGGAATACCAGCCAGTTTCCTTCAGAAAAATCGTCCCCAAAAATATTTCTTCTCTTAGATAGAAAGCCTTTGCATGTTTTGTTGTAATAGAAATAATTAAATGATCCAAACTCCACTAATGTGTACATATTTCAGCCAATCAAATCTTCTGATGTTAAAGGATACGTATTTCATTCTTGTGATAGAGTGCTTTTACTAGGTATATTCTTAGGCATAAATATTTATTATTGATTCATTGATAAAGTTTCTTATTTTGTAACACAAGTAAACATATTTTTACTGAGTTATGTTACTTGTATTTGCGTTTTCAGTTTAATATACATGATGTCAGTTTGTGCCTTGTCATCTGGCGATCGGTTAAAGTTCCACCCTCCCTCAACAAAGTGCTTATTGCTATTAGATACACCACCGTCTTTAGAATTCAACTCCGCAAAGTTATTGCTTCGGTTATTGAAAACAAATTACTCTTAAAAATTATTGAAAGACTAGAGTTACGAGACACTCGGATTTCATCCCCTGCGCATTTCGAATCAAAATTAAGATACAGCTAGCTATATACGACAGATAAGTGAAAGATACTAAAATCACTGGGTCTCATCAGAAATTTTTGCACTAGGTAACAAAAGGCAGATTATCTTTCGAGAAATTTTCTTCCACTTTAAACTTTACTCCAATAACTTAAAAAGCCGCTCATTTCCGAAACAGTTCTAGAGTTGGTTTGGTGTATTAATACACCCAGCAAAAAATATAAATCTGATCGACTGCTCTTGATACTGTACAGTCGCGGGCATATGCTCACAGTGAAAGACATATACCATTTATAACCAATCAGTTGGGTATACATACCCACGATGCGCCTGCTTAGGAATTCATCATTCGAAAAGAACATCATTCAAGCCAATAATAACCATCCTTGGGCAGGAACACATAGTTTCTCTTTTTATCCATATCCGGGTAGCTTCCGTTACTTGGACTGCCGAGAAATTAACCCTAACCCGGAAACATTCATTGCCTGTCCCTTCGCCCGTCAGTCAGGGATTGCTTCTTACTCCGCCCTACTCTTCCCTTGATAGTTTTTCATTTTTTATTTTTTGACAGGAAGATAGAAAGAAGCAAAAGGGAGGGAAGAGTGAGTGATGTGATGTGCAAGATGTAAGAGGGAAGAGTTGTAGTATGGTGATGAGGTTCCACGGTGATGTTTTCGTCTTTCTTTTTCTTCGTCTAATTCCAAATATTCGTGTCCGACACAGAAAATGCATCGTAACTTTGACTGCCATGTAATGATTTTTCGGTTCTGAATCGATGGAATGTTTTTGTTAGAAAGAAACAAGAATCTGTTCTTCTGCAACTTTTATCCACACTTCTTAACAGGGAATAGCAATCAACCTCTTTGTTTACTGATATAAAAAGTTAAAATGTTCCGTTGTAATCTCTCTGAGTAACTCCTCCTCTATGCTAAGAATGATTAATATAAAAATGACTGTATTGGAAGAATTCAGAGTTATTTTTAATCTTAGTTATTTTTAGTTGGTTATTAACATTCGAAGTGTATTCATTACTGAATTTATTTCTCACTGATTTTAAAGGCTTAATTACAGTTCTAATTACATAAAGCGCTAAGAATATGCAAAACTTCTTTCTAAAAGTTTTATTTTTGAGCTTTTAGTCGATGCATATTTGATTCTGCTGTGATACTTAAACATGTAAAGAATTAAAATACTAAATTAGTTAACGATTAATAGTTTTATCTTACAAATAACTGTTTGAAATGTATTTTAAAACAATTGATAACCTGCCTAAAAATTATAATAAGTAGCAAAGAGCCAAGATATATTTATATAAAATAATATTCCTTAAACACAACATGGCTATTATGAGCTTCATTAAAAGTATATCATCAGTAAAAAAAATAAAAACAATGTTCGAAAAGAATGAATTAATTTTGTGCTTATGAGCTTGAGAATAATACTCGTTCCTCAAAGAATAGTTTAATTTTCATCATATAGCAAATATAATGTTACCATAATTTAATTATCGTCATCAATCTCACTCAAAATTTCATCATCATCATAAACATGTCTTTAAAAAGTGGTTTACTTATCATCATATTATATTATCCATCACATATATTTATTATTTGAGCCACAAAACCTGCTGAAACGATAAAAATGTAATTTCATTGGTTACTGACAAATAGCAATTATGTTGCATGTTGCCGAAAATGACTTATAGTTTAATAATTAAAAACTGACATCAAATATGGGTGTATAGAGAAAATATCAAGCGTTCTCTGCTGCGCTGATCGGTATAGTGGTTAGCGATGCTAGCTGCCGTATTTGATGGGCTCGGATTCGAATTCCATAGAGAGACTGAATGCTTATAAATGTATAATATCTGTGTGGCATGGGAGCATTTAAAACAGTTGGCGAACCGAAAACTCTCTCGAGCAGTTTGGTGGTAGAGGAGACCAATGGGTAACCCTCAGATTCTCTGAGGTGTTTCCCGTTAAATTTGTAAAGCAGCTTCCTCTTTCTGACGAGTTGAACTCAGCCGCTTCCTGTGGTGCACCCTGGGCAATGCTCTTGGTGATGAGACAGTTAAATGACCAGTGTGTATTGGATATTCCTGACGAATGCATTCATTTACATGTCAGCCTTCATGGCAGGTGTTGCTTCCAGCGAATTAAGAGCTGTAATCTTTAGCCAGTGAATTGTTTCGATAGATAAAAAATAAACCAGAGTGCGTGAAACATGCATTTTTAAATATTTCGTAAAGGAAAAACTAGCTACCAGTAGCCACTAATGAATTTGCTGGGTTTGGACTTTGTATTTTAAAATCATTATTTTCTTCAGATTCTTTTCATCAGTATATCTATTTGGTTTCTTCTTAGAAACAGTATATTTATATATGACTCATTTGCATCACAATTTTCAGAGTAATCTTTTTTCCAGCAACTCCTTTTTCTTTTTAGACTTAGTAGATGCCAAATATAAACGACACTAATCATGCAAGGGCTAAAAACAACATTTTTTGATAAATGTGAGATGTCTGAACAGATTTGGGAAGCTAATAAGGGTATATTATTTTAAGAGAAACCAAGTATATGTCTTTCGATTTATAGTGTTTTAGTGCTTTATACAGAGTGATTCAAAAGTATATGAAAAAATATAAAGACAGGTAGAGGTTTGCAGAAAAGAAGCTATGAGGTGGTACAGAGTGCTGGTCAGCAGTAGGTAAAAGAGTTTTGCTGGCATAAGTCGTCGTTCCCCGTCCAAATTTTAACTGGTACAGGAATGCAGAGTTCGCAGACATGAATTTTATTCACGAGGCTGCGAACGGAAACGGAGCAGCAGCTTGTAATCTCACCCTTTTGAGCAGCTGCTCAATTTCAGCCGCGCTTTTAAGTGAGTTCAGTGTTCATATAGCAATTCATACCGCTTGACAGACGCACTAAACATAACGATTTAAGACAGCAGATCGTTTTCAGCTGTCGCTGAGCAACATCTTGCACCACATCAACATGCCATTTCTATACACACATTCCATTACAGAATCTGCTTATTTCTGACTCCTCTACCTGTCTTTACATTTTTGCCAGATATTTTTTAATCACCCTGTATATTACCTTCGAATAAGAGGTACAAAGCAGCATAGTTCCACCGATTTTCATCCCACTCGGATAACTCCGTCTTGGTGCTTCTTTTTTTTCTTTTTTTGTCTAAGAGTGCATAAATAGTCCAATCCGTTTTCAGAAATATTGAATAGAAATGGCAGACCCAGGAGACGGACCTATTGTTTTAGGATGTTACGTTTAATGCATGCTGTCAGTTGTTTCGAATTTCAGCAGTACTTATTTCTTGCGTGTATCTATGTACTGTGTTTATTGAAAAATTCGATATGCCAGAACTACCTGCCACTGACTCTGATTACCGTCTCCTGGGTCTGCCATTTCTATTCAATATTTATGAAAACGGATTGGACTATTTATGCACTCTTAGACAAAAAAAGAAAAAAAGAAGCACCAAGACGGAGTTATCCGAGTGGGACGAAAATCGGTGGAATTGATGTACATCTACAGAAAAACAAATGATTACAGTTTCAGAAAAATTGAATGGTTTATTGAAGTGATAGAGCTTCACAAAGTGAAAACGTCAGTAACGCTTTTGTCCACTTCTGGCCCTTATGCAAGCAGTTATTCGGCTTGGCATCGATTGATAGAGGTTGCGGATGTCCTCCTGAGGGATATCGTGCAAAATTCTGTCCAAATGGCGAGTTAGATCATCACCATCCCGAGCTGGTTGGAAAGCCCTGCTCATAATGTTCCAAACGTGCTCAATAGGAGAGAGATCCGGCGATCTTGCTTACCAAGGTTATGTTCGGCAAGCACTACGGCAAGCAGTAGAAACATGTGCAGTGTGGGGGGCGGACATTATCTTGTTGAAATGTAAGCCCAGGGTGGCATGACATGCAGCCTTAGAACTTCGTCGACGTACCGCTGTGCTGTAAGGTTACGGATGACAACCAAAGGGGTCCTACTTTGAAATGAAATGGCACCCCAAACCATCACTCTTGGTTGTCGGCTTGTCTGCCGGAAGACAGTCAGGTTGGTGTCACACCGCTGTCCGGGGCGTCTCCAGACTTGCCTTCGCTAGTTATTGGGGCTCAGTTCAAAGCAGGACTCATCACTGAAGACTATTCTATCCAGCCAGTGACATCCAGCGCGAATGAGCCCGACACCACTGCAAACGTTGACGTTGTACAGAGGTCAATGGTAGTCGGCGCAAGGGACGCCGTGACCTCAGCTCCCTTTCTGTGACGCGTTTATGAATGGTCCTTGCGGTCACTGAAGCACTAGTTGCACGTACAATCGATGATATTGATGCATCTGAGGTTGTGAGTGCCGCTCTGACGATTGCTCGGTCTTCACGTTCTGTCGTTTCTCTAGGCCTACCGCTTCCTTCTTGACGCTGCTGCGGCCATGGTTCACTCATTCCTGCCAACATCGCCTAATAGTGGCATCACTCCTGCTCAAACGTCGAGCTATTCGCCCATGAGACCAACCGGCTTCTTTGAGCCCAACTACACGACCTCTCTCAAATTCTGACATCTGCGCATATCGTCACTGACCTGTACGCGAGGCATAGTTACTGTCTACCAGAGTACACGGAATGAAATTCGTGAAGAATTTATGACCTGGAATCGTAATTTCTGTTCTTAAATATCCTGCTAGTTCCACAGATCAGATGCACTGTAGCGACAACCGTTCCTTTATTGCCAGCCAAAATGTAAAATTTTGCATTTTCCGTCGAAACCTGTATGCATTTCAATTTGTGTCCAATTTGCTTTATATCTTCTCGGTGCGTCGTTTGTTTTTTGTCTAAGAATGTATTATGGCAAACCACATATATAAAAGTTTTTTCCCCTGAAGAGACGGATGTCTTCGTGGAGAACTGTTTAAGGGAAATTAGTTTGTATTTAAAGTACACATGGGAAAACAATGAATGCATATAGCCAGCCCGTTATCTAGATTTGAAGCCAGATCGAACTACCAGTAATTAGCAACTTTATTGTTTGGATGTTAATTGTACTAAAAACGCTTTAATCAGTTAGTTCTAAAAAAGGCTTTCTCAACTTAGTCTACTAAAATCGGCTACTAGAACACTATCTAGTTACTTAACGTAGATAATTCTACTAAAAAGTATTACTTTGCGACCGCCGTGTTCGGTATGACAATTAGCGATGCCGGCTACCATAGATTTCGTTCCGTGTTCAA
Source organism: Stegodyphus mimosarum (assembly GCA_000611955.2). Classification (NCBI taxonomy): domain Eukaryota; kingdom Metazoa; phylum Arthropoda; class Arachnida; order Araneae; family Eresidae; genus Stegodyphus; species Stegodyphus mimosarum. Next base: position 146,046 of record KK122140.1, on the reverse strand, counting down.
ATCCTGGACACAGTATATATATATATATATATATATATATACTATATCTAATGTAAATTCTCATACACTATTGGTGTTGTGCAGTTGGGAGGAACAGATGTGAGACAAAATTTCGAATATAAAATGATCCGTTTATTTTAGCATCCATCTCCCAAGCGTTCGAGGAGAAGCCTTATTTATAGATATGTGAGCCTTATGATGCTCATCCAATCAGCGGTGTTAATAGTGATGAAGAGGTGACGCTATCTTCTCATTAGCGTGTTCTATAAGAACTTAATATAATATGACAGATTTATGAGTTTGGCGATTTAGCTGGCGCCAAAAGGTTAATATAATTTCTAAGAAAGAAAGGATTTTGCCAAAAAATAGAAACAGGGATTAAATTTGGGTACAGAATTCCCAACACATTATTTAGGAATATGATTAGAATTTAATTTAATTAATCGATTTAACAATATTATTACACACACACACATATATATATACTTGTAGTTTTTTTTATCTGTCTGTGTCTGTTTTCGGCGGGGGAAATATCGGTCTACCTAATTTATGCGTATTTCACAATGTTCTCGATGATCAGAAGACTAAATGATAGATAGGTTCGGCCATTTATGACCAATGCTTAACAAGCAGATGTTAAGGAAAAAATATATATATTCCTTATCATAATCAAATAAATACAGAAACGAAACCTAAACAATGAGGTCGCAAGTCGTAATATATAAAATACATTACACGGGCTGCATTATGGAAATAGATGTCCTTAAATTACGATAAAGTACAGTAGGGATAGCCTAAATGGAGGAATGTTTTCGTAAAGGACTTTCCAAGGAAAAGCTGGCCAGTTACATATCGGCAGACCTACGAAAATTATGAGAAAATTTTGTTGTGGACTCAACATTGATAATTGTTTCCAAAGATTTTATGGATACATTTTAATTATATGTAATATTTCTAATTGAAAAATAGTAATCAATTGTTATTACCTCTCTTTCTTGAAACTTTACATATTTTACTAAATTGAAGAAATTTTGTAAAAAATAAATGGAAACGACATCAAACTACATCGATAAAATCTTCCAAAAAGTAAAACGAAATCTCATGGCGGTATAATGGACACCCCTTCTTAGAATTCAAAAATAGCTTCTTAAGCATAATTCAAAAAATCAATAGCGCTAAGTCCAGTTTAACATTAAATCGATTTCTCAGTATTATTACGCTCACTACTTCAGTCTTTTATTTATTTATTTATTACTCTGAATATTTTCAGATGGGATTTTCAGCTATTCCAGACATTCAAAATTCTTTTTTTTTATTATTTGTCTTTTTTACTACTGGCGGCAGAAGCATTTTGAAGGTTCTTTTTCAAAAAGCGTAAAATATTACGAGAAGTACTTTTACTTCCAAGATATATCATGCTTCATTTCTTCTTTTCTGAGTTCGTTGACCTGCTACCAATCCATTCACGTGGACCTAGTGGACAAACGACTGAGTTTGAGCGAAACTGGAATAAAGCTGTTTTATAAGAAAACTGGAGATGAAATTTGTGAAATCTAAATTTAGTCTCCACTTGGAAATTATTAATCGTGAAGAACTGTTTTAGTAATCTATGATAACTTCAAGACTCTATGAAAACTACTTTTTAGGATTAAATCTGATACAAATATGCTGGAAATCCAGCTATATTTGAGACACTACCAAAAATATGAAAATTAAGTTAAAGATTTGGATGATATTTCATTTATAACATTTTAGTCCGCTCTATCCTATAATGCAAAGATTCTGGGATTAATTTGTTTATTCATAAACCAAGGCTATGTGCAAAAAGATCACAAACAATTCTTTAAACAATAAATAAAAATCTGATGTGTACACCACATGACTTCCTTGTACGGAATATTAAAGTATACTCATTTTTTCTGCATTTCTTTTAAACTTATTTCCTCGATTTTCATTAACGATATATTTCTTATGCAATAAATTCAGTTCTCACTTCACGGCGAGGCAAAAATACATAAAAACTCAAAATATTTGAATTAAAAATTGAAAGATATAGAAAAACATAAAACACCAAATACTTTTAAAACAATTAAAAAAATTGCAATTAAAATCCCGGTTTCTACATAAAAACAAACAAGCATATGGCTGCTGTGGTAAAAAAAAATTAGGCGTAGCCGCTCTTAAATAACTTAAATGTTCATTCAAATAAATAAATTTTGAATATATATACTTTTGATGCGGCCGATTGCAATTAAAAATGCATAAAACCTCAAAATAACTTCATTAAAACTTGAAAAATATAAAGCATAAATACACTTTAAACAATTTAAAGAACAGTTTTTTACAATTAAAATTAGATTTTCTACGTAAAACCAAGCAGTTCGGCCGGAGCGTAAGAAGGCAGTGTTTTTGGTGCATAAAACTGAAAGTTTACTTTTAGTCTCACTCGGCAAAAAGACATCGAAGGCGTAGAAACTGGCTTAATTTGCTGTGGACGTCATGCTGAGTCAATATATGGAATAATGTAACAACTTGAATGATAATTCCAGAATGGAGTAAGCATGATTTAATTGGGAAATAACAAAAGGAAACCTTATCTTTGTTAATACGAAGCTTAGTTTATCTAGATTGGCAACAAATCCATTATTTTGCTAAGTTTCAAATGTAAACAAATATGGCTGCTATGGTAAACGGAAATTAGAGTTAACCGCACTTAAAACAACTTTTAAATTGTTGATACTTCTACAACTATTGCGTGGAAGTTAACTAAAGGAGTAAAAACATTAACCGGAAGATAAGAACAACATAATTCATACATTTTCAAAGCAAAAAATGCAAAATTTACCAGCATGTAAGGACTGAACAACATGTAAAAACTGACTTCAATGAGGCGGAGTAACAGAGGGGATATATATATATATGAATTTACATACTTTTGCTGCGGCTGATTGCCACCAAAAAAGGTGCACAACTACATGTTATAGCAGTCCTATATAGAAAATTTCAGCGTTCTGAGACTACTCTTTTTTGAGTTATATTTTTGAGTACATTCATACATACGTACGTACAGACGCGTGGAAAATTTTCTTCTGAATCCATTTTAAATCAGTTTTATAATTACTGTGGGGAAAAAAAGGAGTCCTTTAGTCTGTCCTTAGTACAGATGTCACGCAAAAACATCGTTAAATTAAATTCAGTAGGTGTAAAAATGGATATTTTAGGTGAAATATGGTACCCGGAATTTTTTGTAATTAGAATACTTCCTTTATTTCGTACAAGGAAGTAAAAAAACTTTTTACTGAATTTTGTCAACATTGTTTTGGAGTGTAAACACCTTCACCGCCCGCCAACGTGTGAACCAAACTTCGTAGCTCTGAGCTTATTCGTAACTGCGCTGAGTGAATGAATTAACACTCTTACATTTCATAATTACAGAAATTAATAACAGTATGCTGCTGCAGAATAATTTTCAAAAAAGAAGAAGTTCTCATTCACTTGTGCTCGGCAGTGATGAGCACGAAACAATTATCAAAAACTACTTAGCGTTGTTGAATAACGCCACTGATCAGTTATTGATACTTTTAAAAAACATTTCTGATCACTATAAAACAAAAATAGTGTAGCTTTGTTTTTCTTTGGCGATTGATCTTATCTTTTACGGCATTTTTTATTTCGCATAAATCTAATTCACTGAACATAGCACTGTTGAAGACCTAAAGACCTTGCTACATGGGTTTATTACATGACTACTAATAAATTAGTTATTATTTAATTACAATATGCCTAATAATATAGTGATTATTTAATATGCATTAAATAAAATATATCGCAAACATTTTATTGAGAGTTAACTAATTAAATTAGCTAATTTTAATCAACAAACTAATTTTTAATTAAATTAATATTTGTACAATAATAAATTTTGCTTTAACATTGTTAACGGTTTCTTTAGCACTACAAACTAATAGTTACCTTTGGCATTACAAACTAATAGTTCTCTTTAGTTACGAGATTGTCATTAAATGAAATAACATTCATTGAAAGTGCTTCAGTTTCGGAAAAATCACTTAACATGCATGAGAATATTACCATCTCAATTCCTCGAAGGATGCATAAACAATGCTAAAATTCTGTTAAAGACTATCTTTTGAAAGGTCATCTCAGAAGCATTTAGAATTCTGCCTGCAATGGCAAACATTCGGTTATGAGTCGAAAACTTCGGAATCGCTTTTGGCACAATTTCGCAAAACTTTTGAAAGAACCCAGATCAAAAGATATGAGAGCTTTGCATAAGATTACCGAAATACACAAGGATTCTTTATAGCCTTTGATCAACGTAAACCTGATCAGAATAACTACTTTACATATGAAAAGAGCCTTCTAGCGTCAATGAAGTGAACGAAATCTAAAGAATTAACTTTAATAATTATCGTTTTTGAAGTTTTACATCCTGAAAAGTCTCTGTCAGTCAATTAAGAAATTTTTCAAGCTTGTAAAATTATATTTATTTAAGGATATTATACTGCACTGCCATTTAATAAAACGCTCTATAAAGCATACCCATAAAATGGGGTAAACCTTTTATACGCATGGGTTAGGAGAAATCGAAAAATTCATTTTGACGTTGTTGTCACAAATAAAAACGCTATTATTTTTTTGTTTGAACTCAACCTATATTCTGTGTAATGTATAAATTTTAGCAAGCATCCAGAAGTTAAAATTAAGTACTATACATACAATGTTAATAGATTTTAGAAGGATTTCGAGGCCCCTGAATTAATAAACAGATTTTAGAAGGATTCTGGGGCCACTGAATTAATATTTAAAATGTAAATATTTATTAAATATCCGATCTGATGAGTTTTGCTTGGAGTATATGTCTCCTTCGTGCATCATGTTTTCCGTGATGGAATTTTTTAAAATTTTTTATTTCTAGATATAATAAAATACCTTTTAACCTGCAGCAACGAGACCTCACAGATTTCTAGAGAAGAGATTTTTCCAGATACTGAGAATTTTTTATAGAACCTATTTTTTTATGTTTTCTAATGCTACCTGGAGAAACTGCAGCACGCGAAGATTGTCTGTCATGTTTTTTGATCTAATGGCCTCAGCGAAATAAATAATATCGAAAATTATACTGATTATTAAAAATGAAGCACATGCATATAATTTTATGTTACAGGAAAACAAAATATTTATTATCACATGTAAGTTGCGAATTTCTTAGTGTGATGGCTTATAGCTTCGAGGTTTTGCCTCCTTATAACGTTACGACGATAGTTTAAAAATATGCTGTATATGCAAAAGCTTCATAACAACATGTACTGATTAGATGAACATTGGTCAGCAAATCTTATGAAAGTTTGCAGATTTTTCTTAACTTCCCTTCACGTAACTATGTTGCTCTCCATGTCACTTTCCTCTTCATTCTCCTTTTCCTCCTCATCATCGTTCATCTTTCATAGCATATGTTCGATTATTTCGTCACTATCTTTAGAGAGTGTGATTGGAACAAAATAGTCTACCATCCGCCCAAACCTGCATCTTCTCTTCACTAACTCATCATCGTTCATCTTTCATAGTATATGTTCGATTATTTCGTCACTATCTTTAGAGAGTGTAACTGGAACAAAATAGTCTATCATCCACCCAAATCTGCATCTTCTCTTCACTACTGTTTTCTCCGAACAGGTAGCTAAAACCACTATATCAGCCACAATTTATGCTAACAGTGACCTTGAGTAATTTTTTTATATGTTTTCAAGAAGGGCAAGTAAATCATATGTCATTCAATGTGAACTGTTTCAGAAAATCATGGACCTACCCTCAAAGTTCCCACTTCGACGCATAAAAAGGGATCGGCAGTTCATCTTTATATTTTAGACAACGCCTCAGTACCTTGTTTGGATGAGTTTTGTTACGTTTGGCTATCAAAAATGAAACTTAAATTTTCCTTATTTAAATCTTCACACTGTTAATCTTTATACATTTTTTATCATCTAGGTCTAAATTCTGAATTTAAATTTAGACCTAAAATGTTGGCATTATTTTGATATTGCCAAGTAACAAGATGCAGGTTAAGAAAAATTTTACTATTGATTTCCGTTCCTCTTTAACTGTTTTAACGAGACACGCGGTAGGTTTGCGCTAAGAACTCTTTTATACAGAGCAGCCCATACAGGAAATATCAAGGTTCTTTGTAAGAATATCTTGAAATGATGTTTACAAACAACATGTGCAACAATTTTTATTTTTAAAGAAATGGAGCAGTAGCTTTTAAAATATAACATTGCATCAGTGCGAGATCCATGTAGACATCAGGCTACGAAACAGTATGACACATGACTTTGTCTTCGGGCAGTTTTACTCTTCGAATGTCACTGAAATAAAGAAATGAAATTTCTTCTGTAAATATAGTGTAATATAATGTAATTCTGTAATATAGTGGTTAGCGATGTTGACAGGTGTATCGCTGGGCCGGAGGATCGAATCTCGGAAAAGGCATAGTGTGTAATTTATAAGAGTGTAATGTCCACTCGGCATGGGGACAGTTAAAATACTGTCGAGCCGAAACGTTTTTCGAGCGGCTTGATGATACGGAAAGAAAGAAGGGAGATCTTCGGATCCGTTTCCTGTTTTATACCTGCTTGAACTGTCATTTTGGCCGAGGTATTGCAGTTAGTTGATTCCACTGGTGGCGGGTACATTGGCTGCAAGGTCAGCAGACAAACAAGGTACAAAACTGACGTGACATTCCTTACACAGTTGACAGAAACGAAGACACATATGGAGTAATTGTTTTTTAGCAGACTAGGAATCAATGACATGATTCAAGAGCAAGTTTTGTAGTATGGTAACCTTCACTGGCTATATATTCAGACGCTCATAGGCTGCCCTGCCACTGGAGTAAAAGGGGTATTCTCAATCAAAATTGGGGTACTGCAGCCCAGTTAGCACTGTGCCTGTACCAGTGCAGTGTGACTACTTGTACCAGTGGGGTGGGAATTGTGTACTTTTCTTCTTTAGGCTCCCTTCTAATATATCTTTATTACTGACATTATGGTAAGTAATTTACTGTAAACATTTTAACGCTTTACTATGTACCTTTCTCGTTTACGTTCCCTTCTAATATATCTTTGTTAACTGATATTATTTTAAGTAATTTACTGTAAAATGTTAACATTTTATGCAGAACAGTGATGAAATTCTACTATCGTACCCTGTTTTATCTTTACCAATACCTATAAATACCGGATTTAAAACATTTTCTTAATTGTATATGATGAGATAATTTTAACATTTTTTTTCTACTTTCCTTTTTTTATTTTTTAAATTTCCCATTTTAGGCTAAACAGGCAACAAACAGCATAAGCTTCTTAATAAAATTTTCCAATAAATAGACTTTTTTTATTACAATTGTTTAGGTAGGATCTTTGTCTGACTTCCTATTGGGAAATCGTTAGAAATTTTAAGGCGTGTTAATTCATTTTCATTTAGGTAAACACACAATTTCATTAATCTCGTGATAAATGATGTTAGGATTCGTTAAATTGTCGTACCAAGTATGTAAAAAAATATTTTATTTGGATATTTAAAATGATTATTGATTTGCACAATGATGAAATATGCTGCAAGGGATTGCTGATCCCTTACTTAGATTTTTAATGTTAAGAATTGCTCGTTTTCAATAACATAAATGTATACAATACCTCAGAATATGTAAAACCGAATCTCAGCAATGATTTCATAAGGAAATTAGATTATGATTGAGAAGCTACGTAGTATTTAACGTATTACTATTGTTGCCTCAGTTCGAAGCTTAGCTTAAAGCTGAAGAAAATAACTCTTTTGTTTTAATCCGACATTTCTAACGCTTTTGCGAAGCAATATTTTATTTTGCCTAGCATTACAGAATATGTAGATTAAATATTAAGGAAATTTATGTGCATACCAGTGACAAAGTAACATGACCGAAATAATTATTTAATACGTTTAATTAATTTAGAGAAAAGTATTTTTAACTCTGCAGTGAAAATAAGCATATGTTGAATTTGATATAACACAAACTTGAACGCTGGAACTACTAGGTTAGATATTTAGAGGTGGAATAATTTTCATAATATGTTACTTTACATTAAAATATTCAATTAACTGACTCATTATTACCATTAGGACAGCCATTAGATTTTCTGGATTAAGAAACGTGAAAATGAATTGTGCCTTCACCTGAAGCTGGACGTGGTTAACCATTTACGCCACGAGAACACGCAATGAAGAATGCTATAATTCATTACAGAATCAAGAAGATAAGTGCATTCTTAGACACCAGAAATAAAATGAGTATTATAAAATAATGATAGTCATTGAGTAATTGATTATAGAATATGCTATTAGTTATAAAAATTGTTTAAGGTTTTAAACTCTGCATCAGGATGATCACAGTACATTATATCAAATCTCTGATTGGTCGATTGAGCTTTTTATCTGTTTGAATGGTCATGAAATGCATTACTTGCTACTGTTCTTACAAGAAATAAAGCATTATATACAAATGAAAAGGCTGAATATTAGCAAGGTTATTAACTCAAACATATCATACGTATGCTTGTTGGTTAATAAAGATAGCTACGTTAGAAACTGTCAAGGGCAAAGCCTTCATTTCATTTACGAATTAAACATTGATTTCAGTCTCAGCTCATGTAAGAAAATCTTAACATGGATATTACAATTCAATACCCAGATCATAAGCAGTTAAGATTCATTTATAACTGTATTAAAATCGATTAGGCTTTTTAAACGTTTTTTTGCTTATGCTTGCTCCCTCTAAATAAACCAGGTTGCTCTGTAATTTCTAACCATAAAATCCCATTTTTATTTATGTTCTTTTTCTTGAAATGGAATCATCATTTAAAATTCGCCACATTTCTCCCGAGGGGAAAAATAAAACATCAATGAATACTTTGTTTGGGATAAAATCAAACTACAAGTGGGGGGAAATTGGGCTGATTTTTCTCCCCTCCCGGCCATAAAGTACCATTTTAAACTAGCCAAAAACATCATTTCAACTTAAAAAAAAAGTTTTTTTTGCTGATTGTATCTCCGAAAGAACGAAGAAAAGCCCCTTTACTTTCCTCGATGATTTACAGTTTTGATAGAACCAATCTGTTTCTAAGCTAGAGCAATCTATAAAAGTTGGTTAAGTTCATTTTCGGCAAGTCTAAATCGAATAAAAGTATGTCGTTCGCTGAAGATGGATTTTTTTCCTTCTATCCATTTGCTTGTGAGCTGTATATTGTCTTCTATGTATTGGATTTTGCTAGTTATACATTTCTTTTTTTCCGACTGTGTTGTTCCACATCAAAGAATCAACGTAAGCCGCTTGTTTATCGTCGACATTTTTCAAAATCCACCAAAAACTTTGCCGCGTGAAGTAATTTGCAGCAGGAAAGTTAAAAAGGAAACACACACACACAAATAAAAATGGGGGAGGCAAGAAATCTATATTTTCCAGTTGAAATAGTAGATTACAGCTGCAGTCATTCCCTCAGAGCCACTTTATGAAGCAGCAAATGTTGCCCCTACTTCTTAAAAGAGATTTTTAGGTGCTGTTAAATTTGCTTTTTGTTGCTTTGTTCCTTTCTCGTGGATTGTTTAGGATGAAGGTATTACCTGAAGAGCTTTTTTGAGCTCATAAACCACGCTTTCCAAACTAAATTTCACTTACATCGCGGAAACAAACGTTTTTTTCTTTCCTCATGTGCAAATAACTCCCTTGATTTATTTCTTACATAATATCCGCTTAAGATTTAAAACTCCATCTGTCTAGATAGTAAGGCATTTTATATTTATAAGTTATTGGGAAAATAAAATAAAATTGTTCTTTATATTTGTTTATTATTTGAATAGGCTTGGCGCATTTAGCATCTCCCAAAATCATATTCACTCTTTGAATGCGAAAGCTCATAAACATGCCCCAGAATCAAACCTCTGAGTTACTCGCGTTCCAGCCGTATCTTATTATTTAGATAACTGCGGTAGTTCTAGAATGAATACATACAACGGAGCTCTGACCTTCGCGTACGAGAGCTACTGTTATACCAAAACCAGTCGGACCTAGTTTCCTTAGTATGCGGCGATTCTGAATAATTTTGGGCTGATAGCACGGAATCGTCCCCGGGAGTCGTATCTTTCATGTGTCTGCCTTATAAACTGTCGATAGCAGGTTATAGTTGTCACGGGGTGAACGGAATCAGAGTTCGATTAAGGAATGGGAGTCTGAGAAATGGCTACCGCATCGAAAGAAGGCAACTGGCGGGCAAATTATTCATTCCTAGAATAGAAAGATAGTGGCGAAAAAAAAAGTCATGCGGGTGCCTTGAGACTCCTTAACGTGAATGAATATATGCCAAATACTTTTTAGAAAGAGAACCGATAGAACGATGAAATATAATCAATTGGACGGCAGCCGTGAGAGATTATACAGTTGCAAACAGAGCACCCAATCAGATCTCACTCATTCGCTGACCAGTGTTGCCAGATAGTGCGATCTTTCACAAATTTGCGACTTCCATCATTTTCTTATACACCTTTTTTGCGATTTCAAATTTTTTTTATGCATCGTAAAATGCTTGTATGTTAAAATAATGTATCAATTAGAAATAATTTACATTAAAAAACAGTTTATTTAGGCTGAAATAGAAGTATAGCATCTAACAACACAAATAAATTTAACAGTGAAAGAACAAGACTTTCTTAAGCAATTCAGAATCTGAAATAAGCTTGTTGTTGCTCATGCTTACTTGTCTGACAGAGTCAGCCCAAGCCCGAGTGTCAAGGAGCGCTAGAACACGCCTGTCGTTGGCAACAGCCTAGAGCACCTAACAGGTGACAGTACGATTTGGCTCAGTTCCGCCCCCCCAATTTTGATGAAGAGCACCCCGGGGGGACGGGTCCGAGGGCCTCCCACCCCTTTCCCCTTCCACCAAATCACATAAGAGGACTTTCGGCTCGCCGCATATTTAAAGTGCCGCCATGCCGCACCGACACTATACATTTACAAACATCCATGCTTTCTCCGCGATTCGAACCCGAGCCCTTCGGCACGGCAGTCAGCAACGCTAACCACTATACCGGTTGGGCGGCACTGAGATAAGCTTACCACGCAGAACAGAAAACTCACTAAAAACATTCCTCGATTAAAATGCTTACGATTAAGCAAAAAAACAATGAATTAAAAAAATTAACTGCCAACGCAAAAAATTTAGTACAAAAGCTTTAACAATCTAAACGTGAGAAATTTCTTAAGAATGGATATGCAGAAATTAATTAAAAATAGTAACTTTAAGTAAATGAAAGATAATTTAAAAAATGAATATTTAAACAATTGAAAATTAGTAATACACTTTTAAAATTTTCGTTAAACCTAAGCTACGTAATTAAAACGACGAAGAGTCGAATACAATCTTTAACTTACGGAACCAATAAACAGTAAATTTGTGATGACGTGAGAGGTCATGTGAGCATGAGTAACTATGACGTCACAAAAATCACCAGCTCTCTGACGTCATTTGCGACTTTTTGAGTCTTCTGAAAACTGAGCTAAGTTCTTTCTAGAAGTGAATATTATCCGCAACGTATTATAGGATTCAATAACTCACAGTCAACGAATGGTCTTACCAAGAATTATTGGTACTTCACTCAGATATTATGTGTGTGGTTGTTGAATGGATTTACTGAGCCAGGATTTGAGTTTTCCTCACGTAGAAAGAAAATATGGACCAGTTTCCTACAGAAACTCTGTCTCGAAAACATCTCCTACAGATATATATTCCTAATGCGCATTCCCAAAATAAAATAATTTAATCCATTCCAATACGGTCCTGGGGTGAGTAACATAGCCCCAGCCGCCCTTGCCTATCCACTTGTCGCTCCTCTCAATCCATAACAAAAGGTCCATAAAATGCAAAAACTTTTTGGGAAATAAATAAATATTCTGTTCTTATATTTAAATAAAATTCCAAGTCCGACATTCTAAAATTCTCTTTTGTTTTATTTTCTATTAAATAAATTATCTATGATATTCTAGAAGCTTTTTCCATTACTATAGTTACTGCTCTGGTGATAATAAAATGTTTAGTTCCAAGGTATTCACTCATATTTAGACCTTAAGTGCTTATTTATCGATTTGTGTTTACGAAATTTCTTCTCGCAACTCGTAACACTTTCAGCAGTTGTGAAGAAAATTGCTAGTAAGCATTACAATATTGGAACTGCATTATGAAGACTGTATTTTGGAATAAACTGCAAGAGTTTAAAGCGATCGTCTTTCCTGCATTGTACTTCGTTTTTCCAAGCGTAAAAGAATTGAATGTCTGAAGTATTTCTTTCTTGGTGAGGAATATTTCCTTATTTATATCCCTTTGATCATAGCTTAATCGATATTCTTATTTTTTATTCAGAATTTTCAGTGAAGTTAGGAATGCTTAACAAGAAATGAAGCTCTTGAAATCTCATTGTGATTCCTTCTTTTTAGCTAAACGTTTAAGCTCCTTTCTGAAAATCTGAAGTTTTTTGACGCTGTTGAAATCATGTATATGTATATATCTGTCTAAGTGAAGAGAACATAATATCATGTATATATATAAACTAATTTTACAATGGTCTTTTATCTGCCCATTGTAAAATTAGTTTGCTCCTCAGTTCAGTTTTCTACGACAATTCAGCACTGCCCTTCGTTACCTCACTAGTTTCTGAGTGGATAGAACTGCTGAATACTGGTAACTTGGCTTGGGGTCAAATCTCAAAGAGTGGACTGACTGCATGATCCTTTGCCTGGCTTACCCTATATGTAACGCGAATACAAACTTGTATCACTTCGATATCGTGAGCCAGTTTCCAGTTTCTAAGCGTTTGGCGCAGAATTTTATCCTGGTATCCTACGAAGGTATCCCTCCCCTTAAACAGACATATATATATATATGTCTAAGGGGAGAGAACATATATCATGTATATATATATATATATATATATACGGGCTCGGCATGTGACGTAGGATGTGAAACATATAGCATGTATATATATATGCTATATGTATACATATAGATTTTAAAGTCTATGTCTCTTTGGGAACATTGACTTTTAAAAAGGATTATTGAAGGATTATCTTCTAACATTGTGAAATAAAGCAAAAATCGAAAGAAAGGTGTATAAGAACCTTTTACTCAAACATAAAATTAACAAATAACCCAACATGGATTACAAGAAGTCAATAACTTCTGGCTTAACAGAATAACGTAACAAGTGATAATTTCAAGCTGTAGTAGATTAGCCTCACGGCTCACAGAATACTTTAACGCGCAGAAAGAGCTATGGTTTGTAGCAAACCGGCGAGACAAAGCCTAATGGCTAGAACAGTCAACGCCGCTAACACAAGTCGCTAATAATCACAACATAGCGTGGCGTGGAATAGACAGACACTCTCTAAAGCTAACTTCCGAAACTCTTGCTTAAATAGCAGTTTGTTGTACTGTAATCTGAATAAACCATCACTATCTCATTAATATTCTGGCATGAAAAGAGAGTAATAAGAAAGTAGTCAAACGTAAAATAAACTATTAGTTAAAAATAAATAGATAAACTTCACAAGCTATATATACATACTACTTGTTTCACGTAAAAAATGTGCCTCCAAAAATGTGTCGCCCAAGGCCGGCATTTCCTAACAACACCCCTGGCTATGTTGTATGTCCACGCAAGAAAGTAATCCTATAGCTTCTAATGTTAGTTAAACCTGATTGTCATGAATATTTTGACTAATTCAACCTATTTTAAAATACAAGTTCAGTTTCAAATGTGGTAATGTATGTTGAAAGTAATTTTAAAAAAGAAACCAGAATTTCTTACAGATTTAAAATATAAGTATTATTTAATAGCTATGATAGAGGGAAAAAATCTATAGAAATGCGAAATTTTATTCGTAGAAGATACAGGCAAATACCCTTTAGTCCGTAAAACGTATTCAACTCGAATTTCCAAAACGCGGTAAATTTTCATTGCTTCATTATTATTCAACTGAATTTTTACAATTGACATTAACGAAGGATTTTAATCATCCATAAATAGAAACCGAACAGTCTGAACTATCGAGCTATTTATTAAATCATATATTAAGTAAAGGTAATTCACGAGAAAGAGAGCGTTTATTACAGGAAATGATCTAAAGGGCTGTTAATAATGAAGCTAGTGATCATTAAAAGTTATAAATATTTTAATAAAAAGTTTCCTTTAATTATTGCGTATTTTGACATGGGAATAATGTCTACAAATGAGATGAAAGTATTACAAAATTAGGCATTTCAAAAGAAACAGTAACGCAGAAGCTTTCAAATAGTAAAATAGATTTTCATATGTATAATGCATCAAGCTATTTAAATTAATATTGTTAGAAAAATTTTGTATATTTCGTTTGTTTGTTTTAATTCAATTTTATATTATTGTTCTATTTTTAAGTGCTTATTTTAACGTAATTATTTATTTATACCTTTTTTAAGAATTTTTTCTTCATTTATTGTACATTATCTTGAATTCGTGGCTTCTTAACATATTTGCATATGTTTATTTCATGTATTGTTTTGTAGAGCCTGAATTTTGAATTGGAGCTCTACGCATAGCGGACAGAAATTCACCTAGTAAAACTGTCGCCAAGTTGGCGATATTTAGCTATTTTTGGCTAATTTAGTGAGAAGATTTCAGGAAATGGATTTTGGAAGAGCGAGAGAGTTTCGGAAAGATTTTACCGAAAGAAAGTATTTAATAAAATTGGTATTGCTTTTGTTTTACTGTAGTGGTATTGTTCTTGTATTAGTAGTTTATTACTTTAGAGTAGTTACTTCAAGAAGATTTTCTTCCTCCTGGCTTGCCCTGTAACCTGTAACCATTGTAACCGAAAAAGGTCCAATCCCTAATTTTTTCCCGCTTCATTTCTATTTAACATGCTTTGTAAAGCGAGCGAATGAAGGTTGACTTGAACTACTGACTCTGAGTGAGGAAGCTGGAGAAAATAGTACTGTGCAGTGATGATAGCACGCCTTATAAAAGAGGGAGGATCGTAAGGTCCTTGAAGTGCCTACTTTAAGGTAACAGACTATAGTTTTGTTTTGTTATTATTGCTCATGACTCTATTTGATTTTAGAGAATAAAACCATGTTTAACTAAAGCGATTGTCTTTTCCATAAGATTCTACGTTTAAAGTTTATTTTTATGTTAACACTGGTTATTTTAAATTTCCCGTTTAAGAGAGAGAGAATTACAGATATAAAATAAGTAAATTTAAAGTTGAAATTGCAACAGTGACAGTAAGTTTTCAAAACATGACGACGCAGGATAAAAGTTACAGTTTGACCATAGCGTTATACCAATACTCATATCTGATATTTCGAAATTCAAAAAACCTTGAATATCACAAGGATGATCCCTAGATACCTGCTGAAATTTTGAAAGTAAAAAACTAGGAGTACTCACTCTACCGAGAATATCGAAATTTAAGAAATCATTCGAAAGAAAGAGATTGAGGAGAAGATAAAATAGTTGGTTGGACGTCCATTATTATTATTTTTTATCTTCTTCGCTTGAATGAAAAAGTGTATCTTAGAATATCTTGACCTCGAGCAATATATGATGAAAGAGAGGATAAAATGTATTTTCAAGAAGTGATATCCATTTTAGTATTTTTTACCTGAATAACCAAGAAATATAAATCTCCCACATTTATATGTATCACTGCTTCATGCGCGATTTTTCAGTTTTGAAAAAATATGCGTCTCTCTAAATGGAATATTTCCCTGAAGCACATTCTATATTTATAAGAATTCTGGATAGCATTTTAGCTGATGTTTAGAGAATTTGAACATACTTGGTTCTTAACCATTCCTAAGGATTTCGAGGAAGATGGTATGAAGAATTTAAGCAAGAAATTTATCAAATAAAATATCTTAAAATGCATATGAATCGGTATGAAAAACTAAGTGCGTGTTTTTAATTGCTAAAAAAATTTAAATCTGTATATATCTGCCTTCAGGAGCATTGATTTAAATTTGTATGAAAATATAATCAGAGTAGTTTTTTCCAAAATATTTCTTAAGTAGTGACAAATTAATTATAACAAAATGGTTCTAAATAATTGAATATAAGTATGAGGATGAAGTATCTTTAAATAACAGTGCATTAAAATGTATGCACAAGAAATTATAAGGAGAATTGTTAGAGCTGTTTTGCGCTCTTTAAAAAGATGCCCTTCATCAGTATCTATAGAAGAAAACAAATAATGACCATACCAGTTCTCCGACAAGATATTAAATTAGATTAGATTATTTGAATATGGGAAAGCACACAATGACTGTCTACTCAGTGGAAGAGATGTCGTTGCGGAGGATGTTCAAAGAGAAAGTGGCTGGTTTTCGCACTACACATAGCGAATACCAAGAAAACTGGCCATGCAGCCAAACCATTCTTCTGGGTTCGTACTCCAAAACGCTTATATTATTAGAACTAAACTAAACAGAAAGACACCATTGGCAGTAACTAAATGGCCTTCAGATATCGATGATTATCAAATTAAAATTAAATCGAAGTACGTTGGTTTCCACCGAGTCTGCAAGCTTTAAGCTTGGGCACCATAAAAGGTATTCCTGTAGTCCGCTGGTTCGGGAAATACAAAGAATGGTTTTGAACTTTTCACTGAGTTTAAGACCTTACCTGTATTAGATTTCAAACGATGTAGATACTGAGGTAACATGAAGCTGGATGAGTTAAGAAAACTCGTTGCGTGTTATTACAGTGGAACAAGAATGGAAATTTCCAGACCAATAAAGGTGAAAAGAATTGCTTGAAAAGAGCTTATTGCTCTAAGAAGAGAAGTGCCATGAGTACTGGCATTCAGAAAGAAAAAGGCGTACATTCTTTATTTTCAGCAGTGAATCTCCCACTCGTAAGCAAATATGCTGCCTTTATACAATCTTTGCTGGGTACCGGGCTTTTGCTGTTTCCTTGCTTCGCTTTGGAGAGGAATGATGAATTGTGTCTATGTAGTGCTTCTATAGATTTGGACATTTACATGTTTGACTACGAACTAACTGATCAGGCTAATTTGAAAAAAGGGAAGCTAGTGACAATAGCATCAGAGTTTGGGAAATGAGTACGATAAAAAACTTTCAGCTCAGAACAAAACCTCTGAGTCTGTTCGTATTGCCTGGCCCCTTTCCTAAGACATTTGGATAGTAACAATCTGATTAATTTCTAACGCTACTTAACTCTACGCATAATATATCTATTGTTTTTATGTATATTACGCACTTCTAATTTCATAGTGCATGGATTTTTTGCGGATATTATGCTCTCAAAAAAACTACCATAAAAGTCCGACCGTCTGATATAAATTTCATAAAACCCAACAGCTTGTTGTTGTCCTTAGAGTTAGGAGCTTTCTCATTGGCGAAGGAAGAAAGTGGAGACAATATGGTATCGCATTATTCTACATGTTCTGAAAAGACTCCTCTAAGGGCGTTTCCAGTGACAAAATAACGAGGGCAACGAAGCAGCTAAATAACAGAACTGAACTGTGAAGAAGTTTGGAAAGCGGTTGCTCAAATGGTCATTCGTTAGTAATGCAAACAGAAGCATCATTCGAAGAAGGTGGAGTCTTTTATTTGTTATCAAATGTTTTCATCATGAGATGCTGTTTACAGTTAAATCAACTGGAGTAGCAAAATAAAAGCAGATAAATATGCTTTCAAAGAGACTTCATAGCAAAGTACCTTTTGAACGGTAGACAGCGGAGACAATGTATTGGTATCAAAAATGAATAAAATAAGATAGACTTTTGGATTATGATTATTTTGTTGTTAAGTGGTATATTTTAGGAAATAGACAGAGAATATAACTTTTATATGTATCTTCTGTGGAGAAAGTAAATTCTAATTAAATATTGTTTCTAGCTATTTTAAAAATTAACTCATAATTATAAAACATTGCTTCAATTAAATAATTTCTCTAAATAAACTGCCATTGGTTTCAGTCATTGCTTAAAATCAAATTTCTCATTTGAAAAATTTCGAATTTTAATGCTTCCATATGTTTCTAAACTGATGCTACTTTAATGTTAAAGGCATTGGTTAGAAATCTGCTTCCAAAACTTAACATACGTAGTTGTATTTAACAATAATTATTATGGTCCTTCCAAAATATTAAATAATGACACCTAAAATAATTTTGATTACATAAAGATGGACTTTCTTAATTCTGCTATGCTAAAGACTTTCCTTGCTAACATACTGTTATGAATTTTGTACTTAGGTAATTTTTGTAGAATTATAAGTAAAATTGTAGTATTTCTTTTGTAAAATGTAACATGAAAAATCTGAAGACACGAACTATGCCGGAAAAGTAAGAATACAAGGGTAAATCCATTCAACAGTGACAAAATAGGTACCTCGGTAATTTGGCGAAATATCGCCAAGCTAGCAAATATTTTGGCGACTTATTTTGCTGCTAAACTTCCCGAGAAATCACTAAAAGTCGATAACCTTGGCGACTATTTGGCGACATTTTGGTTCTGTCCCTTTATCACTGTAATAAATATTGCAACTGAATAAATGTAATTGATCACTATATTAGCTGCAACCGAATTTCGACACTATTGCCTTCTAGTAATTTCAAGAAGCAGAAAATACTAGAAATATCTCTGCGGCCGCGTGAAAACTATATAAGGCCGCATTTGCTCTTAGTAGTTGTTGTTTAATTGTTGTTGTAGTTGTGAGTCATTAGTCCAGCATGAACTGCCACATCTCTGAATTAGCTTCCTCTTGAGATGCATTTTACATTGCGCTGTGTATAACGTTATTAGTAGTTTGAAGTGTAGCTACTGTGATACTACTCTGTGATACTGCGAACACCTGTACGAGGGTTTCTATGGAAAATTCCAGAACTTTAAAGTGTTTCTTTTGATAAATTAAATTTTATTACCTTATCATCGGACCTGTCAATTCAATGTATTACGAACCCGTACGCACGCAACAATACTTTTCAGTAAGTGGGCCGTATACAGTTTTCAGATAGTATATTTTTACAAAGGAATCATGAAACCAAAATTATCATAGTCTAAAATATAAGTTGATACATTTTTATAGAAAATCATGAAGTCAAAGTAATTTTTAAATGTCCTGTGTAACATATTGTTGCGAAAAATTCGGCGGTTGCGCCTGTATGTAAGCTTTCCGGCATAGCACTAGGGTTGCCATAAAATAGTGTATGGTAGGGTTGTCAGATTGGCGACTTTATCGCCCATTTGGCGACCAAATCGGCGATATCCCATCGTCCAGTCGGGAAGCTTCTAGAATAACTTCCTGTCGAGATATTTCTCGAAACGTGTGGAACCTAAGGAAAAGCTATATAAACCCCTGCGTTTCTGAGAGCCGGCATTATGAGAATAGCTGCTTACTGTGAGTGCTAAGCTACGCGAGAGTTTTGTGAACGGAAAGCGATCGAGATAGTGCTTTGCCGTGAAGCTACCTTTACAGTATAGCTTGACAGTGTATTGGTGATTGTTCCACGGTGTTTATTATAAGTTTAGTGTTGCCGTGAAGCTACCTTTACAGTTACAGCCTGAAGCTGTGTTGCTGATTGTTTCAGCGTATTTATTGTAGATTTTCGACGCTTTTAAAGGTAATTTTGGAACTGTGCTGTAAATAGTGATTCTTGTAAATAAATTGTGCTTTTTATTGTTTTGCATCGTGTTTTCATCGGATACCCTCAAATCCACGAACCCGTATAACGCAACAATATATTGTCATTGCGTGTGTCAGCAGTAAAACTAAATTTGAAAGTTCCAGGCCTTGACTTATATCCATCCTTCACATATTAACTTAATATCCTGTCAACAAACTGTACTAAATAAGATCTCAGACGGAACCATTCAAACTTAAAATTAACATAGGAAATTATAGATTAATATTAATGGATTTTACACAGGTTGGATATCTGGATATATGGGCAAGTCCATTCAACATTGATCCAAAAATTGCACACCAAATTTTCGAAAATTGGGGAAATTGGAGAAATTCCAAAATGCATATTAATAGCGTATTGTTTTTATGGACATCGCTTCTTACTAATTCAAATGATAAGCATACCGCTTGACATTTCAGTTGAAGTTTGTGTTGCTAGATTTTAAAAGCCATTTATTTGCTACAATTTGGCGATGAGCCTTTTTCAATGACAATGAAATTTTATGACTCAGCATTACTGCCCAACAAATTCTTATGAAACAGTTGTTGAGATGCTTAAAGATGCACATAAAAATAATCGTCAACCCATCAAGACAATGGTTTTCCGACTGGAAAGCTGATTTCGAGAAACTGGGAACGTTCACCACAAGAAATGAAGTGGCCCGCCCGCCTTTTCTGAGTTCAGAGAAAATGAACGAAATCAGGAATAAAATATTGAAATCATAAACAAAGAGTGTGAGAATGTTGATTCTGTAGATAAAAAAATTCGTTGCGAAGTAACATTCAAGCATAAAATTTCGTTCTGTTTGCTGTACAGGCATAACATTTCGGTTCTGTTTGTAACTGTTAGAGAGATTTGTGTTTATTGTTGTAACAGTTTTGGATTGTAGCAAGTTTTGGTTGTAGTTACATGAATTTTAGATTAATTTACCATTTGATTTGACTAACATCCCAGCAAACGTTCAACGTGATTGTAAATGTAGGGTTATTTATAAGCAGCAAAACAATTATCTGCAAATTAATGCACAAATAATACACGAATTAAATGGTATACGAGTTTTAAATTTAAGTTTTTATATCAAAAAAGGCATCTTATAAGTAACTTCTGAAGGTTAATGAACGCTTAAAAATTCAATTTTCTTGATGCAACTTATTTTTGTACTTTACTTATTGGAGGACTTAAAAATGATTGAAGCGGGAATACCACAAAAGCATAACTCCAAAAAGTTGAAAACATCAATCATTAGGTTGACAGCCACTGTACGTTTACTTGAAGCTTATATTCACACTTGATTGATATCGTATTTTCTGAGGTCATATCATAATAAAGTTTAAAAAGAAAAGAAATCGATATAAAAGTTTTAAAAGTTATCATTTATATTCAATATAAAGAATGCAGAAATGTGCCGTATATTTCTGACATAAAATACATTAAAAGTAAAAACTTAGGAGCAGGCACCGAAGTTAAAAAATTATATTTTATTTCCTACACTTTGCAAGCTGTTATTATACACAGTCCAGTCACATTAATGTGACCATCTGTCAAAACAGAATAACC
>KK122140.1:91663-123903 GCA_000611955.2 Stegodyphus mimosarum | reverse complement strand
GCACCACATTTGCCACGTCGCTGATTTTGGACAGTCCCATTTTGCCATGCACGGTACACTTTTACCACGGCGGCACGCGAACAGTTCACAAACTCAGCCGTTTCGGAAATGCTTCCACCCTTGGCCCGAAAGCCAATGATCATGCCCTTTTGGAAGTCGGATAAATCGCTTCGTTTCTGCATTACGCCAACGATTGAAATCTTTTCCGAAGCCCTCACACACCCTTTATATACGCTCAACTGCACTGTGCTGCCACCTGCCTTCTGTGATTGGTTATTTAACTCTGACATGGAAAGTACGTGGTGGTCACATTAATGTGACTGGACTGTGTATAATTATCACATATTTGCGTTTGTACACAGACAAATAAGAACGCTGTGTTTAGTAAACTAAATACAATGCATAGTTAAAATAAGTTTCAATAGAGGAATGTGTATAATGAAGTAATAAATTTCAAATATGAATTCATTGATATTCTATAATAATCAGTGATCCAGTTTCGAAAAATCAAATACAGAAAACCTTCTTCTCAATTTAAAGGTTGCAATAATATTTTAATTGTCAAAACAATAGAAAAAAAATCTGAACGATTTCAGATTTTAAATTACGTCCAAAGGCGCGTTTTTTTAACGTTTCGTGTGCTACCTTTTTTTATTAAATATCATGTACTACGTACTCAAACCATAAAATTCAGTTCAAAATCAATATCGCAAAATCATTTTAAAATGAACATATCTTTAGAATTTCCGTAAGTCTCGTGCGCTGGAGATAAAAATGTTTTTTTTCCGTACAGTGTTGCCATTGCTCGCTTTGAAATCATTTAGTTTGTTAATCAGAAATTCGTTGAAATGTTACAAAACATACAATCGATAATAAAGCAAATTTCAAATTCAAAATTAGGGCTTCCAGAGGATTACAGTATTCGCAGTAGGATTACGTCATTCAAAATTCGATGGCTCTAGGTTTTATCACAATGCGAGAAACATGCATACATTTATGCAGATTTTTCATTTTTTAAAATTTAATGCAGAGCGATAACATTTAGTGGCAACAATTTGAAAAGTGAAACGGGCATTCAGAGTGAATCGATGCAAAATCGCAAAACGAGAGTAATAGTCCTTCGGGACTAAATCCCTTTGGACTAATAACTGATATCTTTTTGAATTCACAAACGGGGAGAAATATTGACCATGCGAGTATTTTTATAGTTTTTCCCACGTATAATGGCTACTTTTCTTAGAGATTTCCTATTAGCTCTTCGGTATTTTCCTTATACATAATGGTCACTTTTTCTAAGAAAATCTTCTAGAAATGTTATATCGTTTTAGCTCTTTGTCCTTCTTCTCATACAGAATAACCACCTTTCCGAATAAAATCCTTTACGAAGCCACATTATTTTAGTAATACAATCCTTCTTTCCATATACTATAATGGCTACTTTTTCCAAGAAAATCTTCTAGAAAGCCATATCGTTTTTAGCTATTCGATGTTTCTCTCCATTCATAGTGGCTAGCGTTTCTAAGAAAATCCTATACGAAGCCATATCGTATAGGCTAAATGCTAGCCACTATGAATGGAGCATCGATGTTTCTCACCCTAAACAATAACTATCTTTCTTAATAAGGAAATTCTATAAAACCAACTTCGATGTTTTCATCCAGGAATAATAGCACTTTCCAAAGAAAATCTTCTGCAAAATAATTTCATTTCAGGTTTTTGAGGTTTCTTATCAATAATATAGAATTGTTGTTTCAAAACGATGCAAAAACTTTAATGATTTGGTTTAATTGATTATGACAAAGCCCTCGAGGGGTATCTCCCTAAGGGGAGGGATACCTTTGTGGAGAACTTTCTAAGCGAAAGTGGCTCGTTTATACGTTATACATGGGGAAAACGCCTATGCAGCCAGTCCGTTTGGTACCTTAAATCCCAGACCGAACTTATTAGAATTCAGCGACGTTTATCATTCAGCCGATGTTGGGGTCACAAAGACCTTGAGGCAATAGAACTGGAATTATTTCACAGCAACGCTCTAGGAGATCGAAGTGTAAACACACTGTTAGTTTTGGCTAGAGTAATTATCAAATCTCAAAGCATCTATAAACTGTTTTATGTATTGACACAGATTCGTTCAGAAAGCTTAAAAAATTGTCTGGTTTACAGTAAAACTATAATAAGTCTCACTATAAGTTTTAGATATTTAAATATCCGATAAAATTCATATGATTTTAAAATTGCAGAAATGAATAGATTTTGATTCTTATTAAAAACATAATATCTTTTCAAACTGTTTCTGTAACATTTTAAAAAGAGAAATTCATAAGATTTTGAATTTAAATCTTAATGTTTAAAGGAAACATAAGTAGTAACATTAAAAAACTACTGTCTAACGTTTACTATAATGCATAATGTTCACTATTGCCATTCATAGAAATAAAACTTTCTTAATGATTAGAAATTCTTAGAGTCAACTTAAATATTTTATTTAGAATGACTTCATTGTGAGATTAAAATCCAAATATTTCATCATAACAACTCAAAAAGAAATATATATTTTCGCCAAAAAATAATAATAATAAATATTCTGAGAAACTGCATCATCATTAAGAATGCTTTTTTTCCGTTAGCAAAAGGAATATAAAAATGTACTCTATTTGAAAAAAAAAATCAAAGAAAAACGGAAAAATGAATCAAAACCTTGAATTAAAGTAATATTAGACAAAGAAATATATAGGCAGAAAAATAATTATGTAGATAATATATAAATAATATAAAATTATTGACGTAATTTTTGTATTTGCAGAAACAGAAAGAATGGAAGTTGTTCGTCGTTTATGGCAAAGTTCACGAGAGATTATTAGTTATTTGCCTAAGGGAAGGGACACCTCCGTGGAGGCCATTCTAAAGAAAAGAGGCTCATATCAATATAACATATGAGAAAAATAACAAAAACTAGTCATGCAGCCAGTCCTTTAGCCTGGGTTTGAACGCGGGACAGCAGCAGTCTTTAATCGCTTGGCCACGCGTACGGCGAAAGAACGGAAGCAAAACAAGCAATAGAAGTATTCACCTTTTATACTAACAAATAAGCATCTAGAGAAAAAGCAAATCTATACATTAAAGTATCTGATTTAAATAAAGTAAAACTGGGAGTTTTATATTTTTCTAAAGCCAGAAATGTTTAGATTAGATTATTAGAACATGCCAAAGCACACAAGAGCTATCTGCTTAGGCAAGGATACCTTCGCAGTGGAATAAGGGACGCAGTGGCTCTTACTCACGTTACACACGGAAAAAAAACTATGAAATGCAGCAGCCAGCTGGATTATAAGGTATTTCTTCACTCCTTTCTTCTTGCCTTCATGGTGTAATGGTAGCGCACTCGGCGCGTATTCGAGGGGTTCAGGTTCGAGTCCCGGCGAGGGCATTGCACATTTTTCCCAATTCCTGCTTCAAAAATTCTAATGACTACACAGTGGCGCCCGAACTAAAAAAAAAGGGGTGGATGATGATTCTTCACTACCATTTTTTTAGTCCACCTACGATTTGATGATTGGGTCCCCTAATGTCTAGTCGCCCTTGAAAAGGGGGGGAGTATATAAGGTATTTTCTCCTTCCTTTCTGCATGCCTTCGAGATGTAAGGGTAGCACACTCGGCGCTTATTCGAGAGGTCCAAGTTCAAGTCCCGGCGAAGGCACTGCTTATTTTTCATGTCTCCTGCTTTAAAAGAACCTAATGTCTCTACAGGTTAACTGGAATTTAGCCTCTGTCGAACTCATAATATTCAACAGCATCAATCACTCGGCCACTGGTGAGGCAAAATCGGGAATAAATTCCACTGAGCAATAAATTTGAATTTTTAATACTGTTAATTCTACTTGGGTTTTCCTACTACTTTATTTGCAGCCCATCCTGAATATCGGTAAGTCATGCTGACTGCCGTATAGATGGGCCCGGGCTGGAATGGATGTTTGTAAGCGTATACTGTCTGTGTACGCTTACAAACACTCAGAATACACAGCGAGAATTAAGAGGGTGTAAATGACCCTGGGACGACCCCCGGGTTCTTCTCCTTCAAAATTGGGATCGAAGTGCAAACAACTAATGTCTCGCCACTTCTAGCTCTACCTGTACTATTTTATTTACAATTGCTTTAATAAAACTTTAATTATTTAACTTTTTCTATCTGAAACGTTCTGTACTTGATACACCAAATTGCTTTCTGCAATTTAAACATTCGAGTGCTATAATACTGCTATAAAACGAGATACGTGGAAAATAATTTATTTCGCAAAGTTATTTATTTATTTAGGTAACACCAGGAAAGGTTAGCACATAGAGCGTAAAATCGCAGACATTTTTGAAGCGTACGTAACGTGGATTTAAAAATTAATTGATGCATCAAATCAACCACGAACTCAGTTTCTTTTTACGACTTACAAGAAATATTTGACAGAACTCTTTCCGTATTGCTTATGAGAAAATGTAAACTCTTTCGTTTCTTGCGTCGTTTCCAAACCCCTGACGCATGATTCAAGCAAAGAAGGTTGAAATTCCATTCAGGAATACAAAATATGTTTTCCATGTTCAGTTATGTATGGCCCTACATAAAACAGAGCTTCAAGTTTAACGATGCTTGGTGGAAAAGTTGACATTTGGTGCGCATTTCCTTCTTTGTGAAAGGGACCGTTGGAAAACAGCATTGTATTATGCTTTCGGAGTCGCTCCTTTCATTGTAAAATTCTTTTCTTGGTGCAAAAAATGCAAACCATAAATGTTGTTAAACTATGTACAGCTGCAGTTATTAACTTTAATTTAAGCAGATTTAAGGAATAATATATTTTAGCGGATGTTGTTAAATTTTCATTAATAATATATTTATTACCTTGGAAAGGAATTTTTCATACATTTTCAACTCATTCTACAAAATAACTTCATATTACAATTAATTCCAAACGCTGTAAAACTTAAATTAATGAAAATTAAAGTAGCTTATTGAAACAAAATGATTCGTATAACCAAAAATAAATATGAATCCGATTTATAAATAATTTATATAACTTTATATTTGAAGATTTTTATTTCTTATATAAATATAATATATAAATAATAAAATCTTTGAAAAAAATCTCTTCTAGGTGTTTAAGGATTTATTGCTTTGGTAAAATAGTAAACATTTGCGCATGAAAGAAATATTGGTTTCAGTCTTCCTGCGCAGGAGATTGAGTGTAAAAATACACAGCTATGTCTTTCGTTCAACATAAATGCAAAATGTCTGTACATAGCGTATAATTAGGATAAAAAGTATAATAAGAATTGTTACTACCATTCTTCTTTTCCATTTTGAAGAGCTAATTTTAAATGTAAAATTTTATGTTCTGTATTCTTAATTTCTGCTGGGGGGGCCTAGTGCTTAAAATATCGTAATTGCATAACTTAAAATTCTTTCATATGTTCAACTGAAATCTATATACCATGCACAGATTGCAAATTTTATAAATTCTCCCATTTTTGTGTTCATATCGCTGGAAACTGGCTGGTTGCGTAGGAGCTTTCTTGATATTCGTCATATGAAAAATGAATACGAGCCAGCTTCCCTCACAAAATCACCCTCGAAGGCATCACTCTTCTCAGACAGATAGCTCTCGTGTAAACATCTTTTTTAGTTACAGAAAAATGAGAGTGTATGTGAGTTAATTGGATTTCAGTGCGGGTCAATACTTTATTACTAACAATATTAACATGATAAAATTACTTTCTCGCCATCCAAAAGTCTGTCCTTTGCTGCCCTTCGAAGATTCTATTACAGAGTGCAAGTTAGATCTATAGTATTGCTGCGTGCGTAAGGGTTGGTAATGGATTGAATGCACGAGTCTCATGAAAAATTAATAAAATTTATTCTTACCACAAGAAATAAAACAAAACGCTGAAATTTGTCCTCACAGATATTCGTACAACATCACAATATCACACAGTAGTCATATTTTAAACTACTAAAACGTTAAATAGAATACAATTCAAAGCGCAGAGAAAGCTAATCCGATCTCAAAGCGAATTTGCTACAGTCAACAACAGCAAATAAGTAAACAACTGCACTGAGATGGTCTTCTCCGGCTTTTATAAACTTTTTAATCAATCATGAGGAGTTTCTCGTAATTTCTCGAGATTTTTGGAAAGCAAAAGAGTAAAAATACAGTTACAGCCAACACACAATTACATTATTTCAAATTTAAATATAAATTACGAGATATCTATTTATTAAATGCGCGTGCTCCTGTATTTTTTGCGTTTTCGGTGTAGTTTTCTCTTAAAACTCGTCACGCGCTACATTACACGGAGCAACAAAACAATTTTAATTACAATTCTACCCAAAATAGCTAACTAAATAAAACAACCTAACAGTATAACAGTATTCTAAATGATATAAAGAATTAATTCCTTGTGTTGATAAATTACTGTTTAAAGTTTTTATATCAGCTGGCAAATTGCTTCTTTGGAACAAGTTATTTTTCAGCAAGCTCTTTAGCATTCCAAGAAAGCAACTTTCTAGTAATAAAGGTGACTCAACTGAGAAAAAGTTGTGTAAACTCGCATATGAAAATCGTTGCCTTTCGATTTAATATGGTTCTAAATGCTTGTGAAAATTTGTTTTCATTTGATTGCATTTCAGTTTGTGTATATAGTAATAATGTAATGCACTATTTTTATTTACTTATTTATTGCAATTTATATAGTAATTTTAGCGAAACTTTTAATCGAACTTAAGGTCATTTGTAAGCGTTTTTTATGTACAGTGTAGTATATTTCGTAATTCTAAACGGATCAACTTTGAAATTGTGAAAACAGCACAATTAGATGCCGAGATATAGGCAAAAAGCTCTCCTGACAGGATTTATCGAAATTTTTGGCGCTAAATTTTCGCCAATTTGGCGCCTTTCTGGAAGTTTCATGAAAGTGCATTTTCGTAGACCTTCGGGAGATATTCTCGAAGCTTCTAGATGGCCAAATAATCCTACCTGAATGGTTCGTTTAAATAGTAGAAGTTATTTCAGCAGAGAACTAGTTCATTGAATCATATTAGGATTTTACAACTACGGTTATATAATTTACACAGCAAGTGAGTAACATTTCTCGCGTGTAGCGAAGAATTATTTTCTTAAGTTATTTGTAGATGTTCACTGTGTTGTAAACTATTATTGTTGCAATAAATTGTCAATTTCTTTCGTCCATATAGTTATTGAACACAGCTCCGAGAATGATAGCTTATAACAATGTATTTTTAAAACATATGTGTAAGTAAACTACTGTTGTGAATCTATTATAATGACTAGGATACAAAATTTTTCAGCACTGTTTTAAGCCTCTTTTACAGCATAGTACTGTTTTAAGACACATGAAATTTGCGGTACAGCCATTTTTAATGCTGCAACTACTTCCTTTGTATCAGAGAAAAATTTCAGTTTTCAGATCCTTGAAGCTTAACTTAAAGTATGAAATAATAAATATACGAACCCAAAAGAAAACCTTTATTTCCAAGAGATATCGTTGAAAATGTTAAATGAAACCAAGAATAAAAGTATCATAGACTGTCATGTGTTTTTGGATTTATTTCGGTCCGAGTTAATGAAATGATACTTAAAAATTAATATCAGAAGGTAAGTCGTGGGTCTTCAGAATTAATTTATAAGGTAAAGTAAATTCTAATATCAGATACGCAAATCTAATTATTCGTTATTATTAAATATTGCATTTTTGCTTTCTGGCAAGCAATCTAAGTTTATTCTATCTAAATAATTGTGGTTTACGCTTCAAAATAAACGGACATTTCAAATAACGGGAAATTACTGAAATGTTCCTGAATAGCTCGAAAAATAACATAAAATAAAATGCTGTTTTGGTTTGAATATGAGACAATCACATATTTAAGACAACTTCACATTTTTGAAGATGTTTTGTAAGGGTAAAAAATGTTTGTGTGCTGCGTTTAAAAAGTCTACATGACCTCATCAGAGGCGCCACATAGTGATAATTCGCCTTGGGTTCGAACTCGGCGAACAGACTAGCTGCATAGCTTTTTTTTCTTGGTTTTCTCTATGCGTAACGTAAATATGAGACAGTTTCCATTAGAAATTTCTCCATGAATACATTCCTTCTCTTAAGTAGATAGCTTTTATGTACTTTGTCATATTCAAATAACCAAATTCCCCCAAAAAACTAAAATAGCTTCATTTATATGACATTGATAGGCTGAAGTATCTAGAAAGGAAAGTAATCACATGATATAAATGTCGTACCTAAAGATATGTAAAATTCGTGATTTTTGTTTTGTAGCTATTTAAACCTTTTGTGTAGCTGAGATAATTACAGTTTTTTGTTATTTAATTTTCTTTTTATAAAGCAAACCAGGAGTTTATTATTTTAAAATTTAATTACTTTATTCATTCAATATTTTAGTAAATAATAAATTATTAAATAAAATAAATAAATCTAATAATAATAATAATAATGACAATAATAAATATAACAAATAATAATAATTATAAATAATAAATATCATAATAAAAATTGTTTATTTCTTCAATATTTTTTTTTAAAAAAAGGTAATTTTTCCCAAGCCAAATACACGTATTTGCCTTTCATGTCAAAGTTAACGAATAAAGTACAAAATATCTTAATAAACTGAAGCAAGGGTAGTATCGTTTTATATCCGTGTTACTACAATAAACAAAAAGTTTACAATTCGGAAATTTTAGATTACAAACATGTCAATGAGTTTGCCTTTAAACTTATGGCGTATTAATTCCACCGTAAGTTAACGCCACCTAAAAGCCTGTGCCTTTATTGATAACGAAGCGACTTAATCATTCAGAACATAACTCAGCATATCTTTGTTGGATCGACTGCGCACGCCTGTTGGAGTAAATATTTCCCTCAATTGGCAATACCTTTTACTTTGCCAAGGCATTAAATCGATGAACTGAAAATAATAAACACCTCGAAGAAATTTCTTACAAAAATGATAATTTTAATAATCTTTAATAATTAGTTTAGACAATTTTTCAAACATAACTTTTTAATAAATTATTTAAAAAAATCCAAAACAGAATTTTGAGAGTTTTCCGTTTTTTCACAATATGGGTTCAGCATCTGCCAGTTTTTCTTCAATATATTTATAAAAACTCACACAAGTGATGCTATTCAAAAGTAGATTTACTGTAAGAAGGAATGCTATGATAAGATGATAACATATTACGAATGGGTATTTGTTAAATGTTTATTTTGCACACAATCGAAACGAGAGCTTTGGACTTGACATATCGACGTGCTGAATATAACGTAACGAGAGCATATGAAGAAATGACGTTTATTCCTTACATTTCCCCATCGTAAAAGGAAGAGGAAGACGATTTTCGTTCGGGTAATCCAAATCTGGGAACGAATTATCTTGTAGCATTTTCTTTCGGGAGCCAACTGTGGAACCGAAACCAGTTTGGAAAAACAATGAGTCGTTGAAAATTTAGTCATGCTTAGGGATGAACACTGCACTTCCACATTACCAGACCGGTGTGCTAACCATGGCATGGCAAAATCACATGAAATAAATGCCTTTAATTCCTTACATTCGTGAAAAAAATAATCTCTGTTTCTTTATATTTTAAAGCATTTTTACATTTCCGTCATATTTTGAAAACAGTATCAGTATCATGAAGACAGTTATGAGACATTAAAATTCTGAGACTTGTTTTCTGTATTTAAAGCTTACATTATTAATAAAACAGCCGGCAGAAACGATTTATCGCATATTTCCGGATATAAATAGAGAGGTAAGATATTGCTGTAACACTTAGTTAAAATTTAAAACCTAATGTATAAGCTGAATTTCATATCGTCCTATAAATCTACCTGTAAGTATATCCCCGAAAGTTTGAATAATTGTCACTCTTACTTTCACTTAGCTAGACCTACCAGACGGAACCTTCACCTATGGAAGATGAAGATGAATTAGCAGTTATCTTCATATTCTGTAGGTGCGACAGCATTCTGCAATGAAACGCAACTTTTGAAATCAATACTTTCTTAGTGCACCGTTCATATTATCAAATGTTAAATGTGTTTTGCATGTACTAGAGATAAAAGAGGTTCTCAGGTTTACAGACAGCGGTAAAGGTGAATTACAACTACCTAAATTTGGTACATTACAGGCGTTCCCCATGCTTATATCTACTTATCTATGTATCGCCATTTGCCCAGCTCTAAACCATGCGCATTATTCAACGCTTTGGCAATATTGTGGTGAATTTTCATTTGTTTCTCAGTTACGTCAACCAACCACTCTCAAGCAAACAAAGTTTCTCTTTCCTCAATTAGCTCTTACATTCTTGCAAAATTCAGTCTTTAATTTCTACTGTATAACGAACGTTGCCCGGACACGAAAACAGCAGCATATCCTGCTAGTTTTTAACTAAATGTTATCACTTTTGATGAGCTATGCTATTAACGGAATTGAAGGTGATCTCATCTGAGGTAGATAACTACAGTATTAATGGTGAAAGATGACAATATTCACCTGCACATATCTTTAGCAGAAAGCGACCTCCCAGAATCGTTACAAATTTCCCAGTCGCAGACCAGTATTGAAAATTTTGATTATTGTATACCAGCCAGAATTGTGGAAAATAAAACAATTTCAGTTATTTAACCTGTAACATAATTTTTTTTTGTGATCGAATTATTCGAAAGTCATTTTGAATTCGTATATAATCCAAACTTCAACAGCGAAAACAGTGTAAAACTGCTTTACTTACAGACCAAAATACATGATAATTAGTTTTTAAATTAATAAAATAATATACGGAATTACATAAATATATTAATTATTAAGGGACCATGCTTAATTTACTGCTAGTGATTCTAACTCACCTGCAGCATTAAACAAAACGGATAAAGCTAGAACTTCGCTTCTAACAAAGCTATCACCAAAAGTCATGGCTCTTCGGGACAAGGATCAAGAGAACTCCCATTGGCTGATAAATGGCGGGTAACTCTGCGAACATTTCTCTTGTTCGTTCACTTCTATCGCTCCCCACCTCCACATGCACGAAGATAGATAGACAGGTAGATAGCTAAAGCTACCACCCTCTCCCTCCCACTTAAACATACATATCCACACCTCATCAGTATGTAGGAGCCGCAAAAGGCTGGAGCGGAACCCATGCAAAGAATTGGAACATATCTCATTCGTTTGGATCGGCTTCGTGAGAGTCCAGGTTAATTATACGACCCGTGCATTGAGACCGCGGGTGGAGGGGTGGGTGAGCGCGCGTCCGGCAAAGCGCAAAATTTTGATGGGAAAGACCAGACGTCAAAGTTTGACTGGATTTGACACGGTGTCGGAATTTTAAACAGCCTACCTAGTGATAGTTTAAAACTTATAGGAAAGGGATATGTCTGAACTCTCTGCAAAGAAGTTTGAATTATTGATCCCGGAATGTGTAAATGCAATAAAAAATATTAATTATTCAGAATGCTCAATATTCTTTTAATTATATAAATTATAAACAATGGAATGCTAATAGTTTTATTAGAATTAATACTTTGAGGAAGCCATTTGAATACGGAAAACACACAAGGCCTTGACAGAGAACTTTCTAAGGGAAACTGGCTCGTATTCATGTTACACATAAACAAAACCACGAAAATCACCATACAGCCGGCTGATTGCTCCAGGTTTGAGCTGCCAGTATTCGACCACTAGTGAGGCTTTTTGAAAAGGATTTAAATGATTCGTTTGGAAATGTTTATTTTTGAGAAAATGGTAAAGAAATGAAAGGTGAAAGTTATTGTGTAGTATTATTAAGTTATTGGATATTATTCTAAAGTAGGACACTGACTACTTTAGAAAAACAAAGTTTGCTTAGTTTAAATAAGCAAACTTCAACAACTGTTTGCCATTTGATATATCAAAAGATATTACAACATTGTAATTTTATAATATTTTAACACTGGCTACCCTAATATCAAAACGTATTCTAGAAACGATTAACTTGAATTAAAAATTCATACTTCAGAGGACTTAGACAACACTTTGTAAAGTTTATTTTATTCGCATATGCTAAAAATCTCTCCAACGCCGCTGTTCTTTGCCCTGTTTCGCGAGCATATATAAATGAGAGGAGTTTCAAATATAAGTGAGAATCTGTATTTTCGACAAAACCTGAGATGTCCAGCCAACCGTACAGAAATTCTCCGGTTTCCATTCGACATGAGCGATATTACTACGAGTTGGTGAGATTTTTTTCCCATTTGCTGTCATTATTAAATATTTCATAGTGGTCATAAAAAATTTCCAAGATAAATGAATCTCTAGCAGCCTGCCCTTTTAACCAATCGAAATGAATTTCAGATAATGTTATTTGAAGGTATGCGCTCTAGATTGTGATGATTTAAAACAATAGAAATCTCACAGCTGTTTTTTTTACTGTGTAAATTAATCAGCGCCTTTAGAAACCATAAATGGCGTTGAAACCATACACGTATGACGAAAACTACGTAAAGATTTGCAAAGCTGAGTATTGTAAAGGACCAGAGACAACACAAGAGAGGAAAGGGAAAATAAAATATTGGAATTGTAAGTTTTCAAGGTGCCCACCTTCGCAGATGATAATGCATTGCATGCGGGAGATTGTTGGCAACAATGACGAATGTCACATCGGAGGAGCAATCTGTATAACTTCATGTTTTATGGCATCGCTCAGTTATAAAACATTTCGTGTACCTGATCTGTATACCATAGATTTCAGACAACTCCAGTACCAGAAATCCATCGTAGTGGGGTTGAGGAATCGCGGTGACAACGAAACTGCAAAATTACCGAGATGACTCTGAAACGTTGTACCCGTTGAAAACTTTTAACTCTACTTTCTTTTTCTTCTCCTCTCTTATGTTTTCATTCATCATTTGCAATGCTCTTCTTTGCAAATGTTTTTAGGCGGCAGTTTTCGTCATACACGTATCGTTTCAATGTCCTTTATGGGTTTTGAATGCGCTGATCAATTAGTAGAGGGAAAAAGTGGGTGTTGCCGTTCAAAAATTTCGAGATATTTCCACTGTAACAGTAACTGTGAGATTTCTGTTGTTTTATACCATCACAATCTCTAGCGCATACTTTCAAATAACGATACTTGAAACTTCATTTTGATTGGTTGAGCGGATGGATTCATATATCGAGGAAGTTGTTTCATGATCACCCTGTAGTTCATGAAATGAATTAAGCGAGGTATACAAGGATATAATTCGAGTATGGAAAAAGTAATAATTTAAGACTTAAAAGAAGATGATTTAGTGTGCTATAATTATATTGATAATTTGAAAATGAAAAATGAAATTCTATTTTGAATGCATTTTTGGGGTAAGAATGGTGGTGATTTTTCGTCATAATCTCTCATGCAAAACTAAAATCTAAATTTTCTTCTCAAAAAATGCGCATCTCTTTTGTTGTTCGTTCCTCAATGTGCCTATAAGGAATTTCCTTCATCTTCTACATTTGCCTTCTTGCTGTAATTGAAGCACGTCGAGCTAGCAGTTGGCAGGTTCAAAGTTCGCTGATGTTTCCTATTTTCTACTATAGCGGTGCCAGATTAAAATGCTTAGGATGATAATTCATCAGCGCTTAGATTTGGCGATTGAATTCCCCTCCTTCCGAGTCACATTTTAAGTGGGTGAGAATATAAGGAGTTTTTCCTTTCTTTGCTGCGTATTTTTGTGGCGTAATTGGAAGCACATTCAGCTAGCACTCAGAAGTTTCGGAATTCGAATCCGGGCAAGAGCCTTGCTAAATATTTCGTGTTTCTTGCTTCGAAACGTCTAACATACTCTGCATGTTTTTATCATTTTTCAGAGAATTTACATTAGCCAAGAAGAAGAGCGCCAGAACCTAGTCGCAAGAATATTCTACGCAACGATCGTGTTGATACAAAGAAAGCACTTCAGGCTTCATTACATTAAATGGTAGTTTATGAAGTGGTTTTCTAAAAAGCATCTTAAAAAGGTAAAAAATTCTTTAAGTACCTCTACAAGAAGTTCATTAACCTATCAAAAGCCACAGTAAAAGAAAATATTTTTATTTGGTACAGACATAATAAGATTACTGTCAGACGGAAACTTCTTGTCTGTGGTAACTGAACTAGAAAACGGGGTTTGGAGCCCCTCCAAAAATGTAGTCATTAAATTTCTCAGGAACAATGAGGGCAGCGAATATCAACTCATTGTTGAAAACATGCTAGAATGCTCAATGAGCATTAAAATTCATTTATTGACCGTATACTTGGACATGTTCCCAACATGTCTAGGTGTAATTAGTTAAGTGAAGAACGAGGAGAAGATTATTATTAAAACATAAAGAGATAGTGGACAGATAACAACCAAGGGATTATTATTAGTTGCTGCCTCATAAAAATTCAAAAGCCAAGTACAAAATAAATGTAGTTTCAACGCTGAAGTAAAATGGATTAATTTCATTGACAAACGTATTGAGAATGTACAAGCGTACAGAGAATGGATTTCAAGTTCCGTTTGCCGCTACAAAGCTCACCACGGAATATAACTTGATTTAAAATACAAAGTCTAAATGCATTGAAATATTGGGATGACCCTTGTTTTTAAAAAATTGCACTATTAAATAGATTTTAATAAACTGCGAACTTAACAAAGTAGATGCAAAATTTATAGTAATACAAGAAATCTATACTATTAAAATCTGTTTCTCTTTTTCGTTCTTCTGTTTTTCTGTGGCATTACTCCTCCGGAGTAGCCGGGAGTTCAATTTCGACAGAGGTACTCCCAAATTCCAAAATTTCGTGGGAAGCTATTTCGACAATTCTTCATCTTCGTAAGACTTTAATCAGCCGAGATATTAATTAAAAACTCTCTGAAAATTCTAATTTTCGCCCTGATTTTCTGAGTGGCAAAAGTCTCGCACGCTGGAGATAAAAATCTGTTTTATTTCGAAAAGTGTTGCCATTTCTTGCTTTCAAATCGTAAAGTTTGTTAATAAAACATTTGTAAGATTTACAAAATGTGAAATAAAAGTAGCGAATTAATAGCCCTTCTGGACAAATTGCCCCTTTGGGCTAAAAATAGCATTGCCAAACATTAAATATATAATTTTTATATAAGGTCATGTTCTGATATTGAAGAAAGCACGCCATTTCATGTGACATCGTTGTATGTCGAAAATCTTTCGTTAATGTCAGCATTTTTAATAAATAGCTGCTGTTGGCAACTTTTCTGTTTCGGATTGAGATAATTGACACAATATGTTATTGCCACCTTAAATCTTTTATTGATATCGAGAAAAAGCTGTTCAATTACATTAAATTTAAAGCATGACGTCATAGTGTACACTTTAATCTGAAGGGTCCAAAGTTTTTGTTTCCTGGTTTAGCAAAAAAAAATATATATATATATATATTTACCCATTGATTGTTGCTTGGAAAGAATGAACTAACTCTACCTTCCTTAATTATTGAAATGTTTTTATGCACCTTCTTTTCGGGTGTACATGGAACTCATGAATTTTGCTTTAGTCGCATCTAGCAATATTATATACAGTACATTAAATTAATAATTCATTTTATTTTCAATTTTTCAGTACATAGACCTTATAAATAGTGTTTTGACCGTAGCTCGCTAGTAATATTTTAAAATCTGTCGAACTAGTGTGTAAAATAGCACATCAGAGTAACTCAGAAAGGTAAAAATGAAATACTTTACTACATACAAGCTATGGCCATGTATAAAACCATAGAAATTCTGGTTGCCTTTTCAATTACTGGATAAAAAAAGAAAAATTTAAAAAGGAAAAAGAAATATGAATACGACAACAGTCAGTCAGGTGGTCTGTATTCTCGTTTCTAACATGGTTAAAATACATTTTTTCATGCTATATGTGTAATACCAAACTTATGAACGTAAAATATGTATTTATATATATGCTTTTAGTGAATTTATAATCTATCTTCTGGGAAGCAACCCCCGACACACAGAAGCCTCAAGGTAAAAACCACTGAGTACTGGGAATTTGATCCACGTTCGAATCCCCGCGAACGTGCTGATTGCATGAGCCTTTTCGCAATTTTTCACTGAAAGCGTAAAAGAAGACCAATTTCTTTTTAAGAAGTCTCACAAAGGCAACCCTCTATTTTTCATCGAGTATTTTACCATAATATTAATCTTCTCATTAAGGTGACACCTGCATGGACACGTGTACTTAAATGGGAAGTTTAGTAGCAGGATAGATGATATAATTATTCCTTATTCCGTTTTCCGTAAACACGAGAATGTTTAAGCGCTACTAGTTGTCAAAATGGCCAACATACTACGTTGGTATAGTCAGTAAATTTATTAACTATACCAACGTCGAAAGTTCTTCCACTTTATTTTAGTCATATGGTCTGGCGTACAAACACATAGTGGCAAAGATAAATCCCCAAAACTATCCTTTCGAGCTTTTTTTTCTTCAATAGCAGTCTCGTATATATCCTAAATCCATATCTTTACGCCTCTAAAATTACTGGGTGACAATAATTGAACTATATGAAACAAAAAATCTGATTTGTATAACTACTGAGTTCAAAAATGTTATTCAGATTTGAAAAGTAGCTACATATTTTCCGATTTAGTTTATGCCCACCAGCGGCCGAGCGGTAAAGACGCTGAACATTGGTAGTTCGGTCCGAGGTTCGAATCCCGCGAACGGGCTGGCTGCATGGGCGTTTTCGTGGTTTTCCCCATGTGTAACGTGTATACGAGCCAGTTTCCCTTAGAAAGTCCTCCACGAAGGCATCCCTCCCCTTAGGCAGATAGCCCTCGTGTGCCTTGCCATAATTGAATAACCATTGGAGCCCGATTTAGTTTATGACACGTTCGATATGCTTGCCGTCAATGGCCATTATGTGTCGCAGACGAAGAGCAAGATTCTGGAAAACTAGCTGAAGTGTCAACATATGAATCCTTTCGATGACCTCCTGAATAGCAGTTTCGAGCTCAGCGATGGTTTCGGTATTATTTGCGTGGCGTAAACCTTTTCTTTAATATTGCCCCACAAAAATGAGTCACAAGGGTAGAGATCAGCGAATTTCGAACGGGCTTAACTTTATCTTTTAGTGTATGATTCCAGTTACTGAACTATTTGTAACACAAGGCCGAACTAAAATATGTTAATATTTCATTTGATACTATAATTGTTTTACTCTTTTGATAATTTCGTTTCGCTATTTATTTTTATTTTTAAACACAGAAAATACTGATTAGGGATGGAAAGCTTTATTTATCAAAGCACTTTTAGATGCAAAGAAATTAAAATTAATAATTAATGTACATACTTTTGTGTGGATAAATTTAGTAATGTACTCTAAACTGATGTAAAATAAATTAAGTACAAATATTCACTGATTAAACAGATAATTTGAATTTTCATAAAATGTTCTGTAAATGTCTACAAACTCAGATAAAATAAAATTTAAGAAGACAAATTATATCGAAAATCACTAAATATGGAAGAATGAAATTTGCACAATAGTTTCATTTATTGCTGGGGAACACTTTTATAAGTAAAATGTAAAAAATTAAAAACCAGGAAATTTGGTGATCTACCTAGAGGCTGAGAAAATTGATGAAAAACGGGTAGATTGGGCAGCTAAGAGAAATGATAATGCAAGCAGGATGTGCGCAATAAATGTGATATGTTTTAAGAGAACAATAAAACAATTACTCAGTTTTTCTATTGAGTTCTGAATCTCAGCTGTGTGTTAAATTACAATACATTTGTATGAAAAGAACTGCCACAGATATTTTCAGCATTTAATTATTTCAAGGGTACTCTTGAAAAGCGAAAACTTATTCTGATTTTAAATATCCTTCGCTAAAAGAGCTAAACATAAGCGAAGGGTATCATTAAAATAGTTTCGAGGATAGTTTTACAATTTATGAATATTTTGTCTGAAGGAATAGCATTGACAAATTAATCCCTCATTATAATTGCATGCATATTAGTAAAAGTCTGACATTTGTTTAAATAAGAATAAATTTATTAAATGCATAACATTTTGTGCGTGCTGAAGAACATTTTAAAATAAAACTCACAGAAGGTAAGCCATAATATAAATATTTTTAAATTTATAATTGGCAATGGACTTGCATCGTTCAACGTTCTTTTAATACATTTGCTTCGTGAAGAGATTTTTAAGAATCTATCTTGCTAGTATTTGATTAAATAATTAAAATAGTATACAGAGATAATAAGAGGAATGTGTTCATCTTATTTTATCCGTACAACTTTTATAATACCTGAAATAAATTGTTTCCAAGGGGAAATACATAGCTTGATATTATATAAATATGTAATTGTTTAAGTTTTAAATATTTAATGAAACACTTCCTTTTTAAAACGTTGGATGCGTATAGCTTAATAGCTACCTTTTAACTTCAATGTATTACAAAAATAGGAATATAGAACAGTTTAGGAAGTGCTTCAGATCATAATTTAATCAATTTTGATAAACTGAATAAATAAACAGAAGTAAATCCAATTTACATAAAGCATTATTCATATAATTTCAGTATACTGCGCATACGTAAATTATATATGCTTGATTTTAAGCAGTGTAAATTACACAAGAAAATTTATAAACCTTTTCTCTAATTTGCAAAAGCATGAAGAATTTTTAGTATTACGCTGATTTTAGTCCTTCGAAATATTTATGAGTTTTAAAATTTGATTTTCAACGCTAGCAAAATATTTTGTTTCATTTATTAAAGTATTAGCATCTTATTATTAATACTCTAAAATATTTATATACAGCTTTTCGGAAAGGACATTATTTCTGGTATTAAATTCTACAAAGAAAACACCGGAAGAAAACATGTTTTAGAATTCGAGTTATAATATTTTAGAAAAGGTAGTCCCGGATATTTTATGAAAGTTAATTTCATCTTAAAGGTTATAAGGCTTTTTTCCTCCCTTCTTTGTGCGTATACCTTCATGGTGTAACATTCGAGAGGCCCAAGTTCGAGTCCTGGCGAGGGCATTGCTCATGTTTCGTGTTTCCTACTTCAGAAATTCTAATTCCTCTGCAAGGTACTTTGCAGAGGAATTAGGATTTAAAGTTATGAAGTCTTGTTCCCTGTATGACAAATAAAAGCTGTCATGAATAAATTAAATGAAAGTGCAAGAAGCTCCATCAACAAAACATTAAAAATTAAAGTTATATACATTGTGCAGCAAGACTGTCGGGAAGATATTGATGAAGAGAAGGAGCAGTAGAGAAATTGTAGGGTTCCACGACTTGGTCGACTTGGACAATTTGGTCTCTACTAAGACTGTCAGGCGCCTTATCTCCCAATTTATGTAAGTAACTACCAGCACAGAAGGTTTTTAAAAGCATTTTTCTCACAGATGGGTGAAAGAATAGCCCAAGCAGTCGGCGTCGTTGCCAAAGTTCCCTGCCTATCTTTCAATCAGTCTGTAATTACAAATACGTATCACAAAGGCATACAGGTGAGTGCTGACGAAACTTAAAAGTGATGGTATATTTCAAATAAGAATATATGTTAATTACCCTATAGATTAATCATAAAGGCAATGAAAATTATCTCATTGAGTTTAAATCCACACGCTTTCCAATAACAGCATTATTAAAGTTTTATGAGACTCTTCTCTTTCCAAGGGGAATGAATACCTTATTCAACTTTTTAATTCACTCATTTTAATTTCTCGGACGTTTTCAAACCAATATACAACCCCCAAATTTAATTACAAATCCAAAACTGCCAGGGACAATCTCAGATGTCTGGTATTTCATATTCAAGCAACATAAAGACACTACCATTTAAATCCGATAGAATTTATTAAATGATTATGCCACGTATACTGAAGTGAGAAACGAACAAGATTCAGATGGCAGTAAAAGAACTAAATCAGGAATTATAAGCCATATGACATCTTTCCAACAATATTGCATTTAAACCGCTTTATAAATTTATAAATAAAAACAGTTAACATAATTTAATATACGAAAATGTTTTTAATTACTGTTTGAGGAAAACAGCGAAAAAAATTAGCATTTGTTTTTATAAGCGTATTGAAAAAAAGGGTAACTTTTATTCTTGACACGGACATGGTTTCTTTTTTGTTAAGGTGTCAGTTTAAATATGACAACATATTATGAATCACAATGTTAGAAAAAAATTTCTTCCGGTAAGTCATGTTTGTGGAATACGAACAGGATACGAGGTGAAAATAAGATACGCATTATTTTATATGTCACAAGTAACTTATGCAGAAATAATAGAGCATTATATGATCTGAAATCTGAAGCTTGTATGTAAAACAACTTTTGAGTAAAATATTATAATAATTATGATCACATTGATAATTAATTGA
The DNA here is from genome assembly GCA_000611955.2 of Stegodyphus mimosarum. Classification (NCBI taxonomy): domain Eukaryota; kingdom Metazoa; phylum Arthropoda; class Arachnida; order Araneae; family Eresidae; genus Stegodyphus; species Stegodyphus mimosarum. The sequence goes on along the minus strand of KK122140.1, from coordinate 103,462 downwards.
ATTTCTGAAATAGTAAGGTTACTTAAGTTTCTTGAAAGAATTATTTTAACATTCGTACTCATATTAAAGTTCTTATTACTACAATGGGAACTATTTTACCATAGGGGAAATATGAAAAATTACATTTGGTTTTCATGCAATTAATTACAAGCCTAACTAAGTTCCCGCATTAAATTATTATTTCATTCAAACTAATGAAAATAAAAATCAATTTGATATAAATAAAACGATTGCAGAAGAAAAAGGATGTCGAGACGAAAATATTCTAAGCCAAACGTTTCTAATGTATACTTCATGGATATTCATAATTTAAATAAGTTGAAAATAAATTCAAATGCTTTTATTATAAAATTGAAGCATTTTATGAAAATATTTAGCATTGGGTAATTTATTATTACATGCAATAACCTTTCTTTATTATAGTAAAATGTATGCTAATCAGACTTCTCTCTTTGACCTGGACTGTCCTGGCTTTATGATGTAATTCCTTCGTCTCGGCCATTTTGTTATTGAGTATTATGTGGTAAAATTTCAAAAGTGCCGAGTACATAAGAAGTGGAAATAGAGCAAACCTTGAGTAAAGCGGTGATTTGGCAATTGAAGTATTAGCTCTGTTTTACTTAATGTTACCAGTCTAAATATTTTGTATCTATATAGAAATACTTTAAATGCTGTCTCGATATTTTCCGCAAAAATTATAACATGTGGTTTGATAAATTTAGATGCTTTATTTTTTTTCATCCATATATTTTTAACAGTATTTATATTAGTATGCAAACTATGCAATTTTGGGGATATTTTTATTCCATTGTTTAAACATTTTGTTTCAGTTGCACTTGGCAACACTGTAACGTAACATACAGGCCTTTCATTTTAGCGCCCGTCCTATCTTACGAGTTCAAAAAGCGAATCAGCATTTGCAATTTGTGTACTGTGATTAAATTAATTTAGTCTCCAAAACACCCAACTCAGACTGTGTGTTTACCGATGAATTAAAAAAAAAGGATTATCCGTTTTTGTAAACGGTTTGCGATCGTACTGACAAAGCTAAATGTGAATTATGCTTAGAATTTTTAGTAGTCATGGTAGGCGTTCGGATATTGCAATTCACTTGAAATGGGCAAAGCTTAAGGCAAGCCTAATAGCATCTACTGAGACTTCCTCAAATATAATACCATATTCAAAAGATACCGATTAAAGTTTCAAAGAGTTCTTAATAGCAACTAAAAAAGCAACATTTGCATTTCATGATTGTATACACAATCTTAGCTTAAAGTTAGCCTATCAGAGTGTCCACCAACCGTAAAAGAGTTTAAGTTCTTTAAGTTTCTTTTTAAATCTAATCATTATTACATTTTTTTTAATTTTCAAACTTCTTCTGAAGTTCTGAAGCTTTAAAAATGTTCGAATTCAATGTGAAATTTTCAGTTTGCTTTTTAGCCCAAAGAGGCAATTTGCACAGATGAGCTATTAATTTCGTTTTGGTATTTTGCATTGGTTCGCTATAAACCGCGTTTCACTTTTCAAATAGTTGCCACCAAATATTAGAGCCCTGCATTATATTTAAATAAATTAAAAATGAAGAATCTGCATACATGCACGTAGGTTTCTCGCACTGTTTGTTACAGAAAAAAAAATGGTACCTAGAGACATCATATTTTGAATAAAGTAGTCCTCCATTCGAATACGGGCATCTGGAAGCCCAAATTTGGAATTTAGAATTTATTTTATCATCTATTTCATATTTTGTTAAACATTAAAAATTTTTGATTCACAAACTCAACGATTCCAAAGAGAACAATGGCAACACTGTACGAAACAAAATCTCCAGCGAGCGAGACTGTGTATCGGAAATTCTAAAGATATGCCCTTTTTAAAATTATTTTGTTGATATTGCTGTTGAATTAAATTTTATGGCTTAAGTGCGAAAAACATAACATTTAACAAATAAATGTATTACAAACCGCTAAAAAACTCCCCTTTGGGCTTAATATAAAATCTGAAAGCTTTCAGATTTTTTCTAACCAAAAGTAAGGCTTAAAGCCTTAGTTTTGGTTTAAAATAGAGACTTATATAAAAATAGTATCAGAAAATTACCTTAAAATCTATTTAAAATTTTCCTCATATTTTGCACATTTTAATCTATGTATTTTATAATACGTCTTCGCATCAGAATTTGCTTTTTAACATGAGCTACGATATTCTAAATATATACAATTATATTCTGTTGTTAACTGCATTCTGTTGTTTATATTCTTCTCAGGATTTGGATTATTTTAACTTTACAGATTCTCTGTTTCATATATACAAAAATGCTGATGCTTACAGCTGACAGTACCTTTCATAGAAAGAATATTGTAACCGAGAAAAGAGAAAATAAAATTCAGTTAAGTTACTTTTCTCCCTGTAAAATACCTTATAGAATATTTTATAGAAGGATTTCTAATATAAATCTACGATATAATTCAGTTAATGTATGATATACGTAAGTTCTAAAGTTAACCTTTGGTGAATGTGTTGAACTGAATCGTTTGAAGTTTCCCAGAATGTTTTATTTAAAATCTTTTTAGCAATTTCAAATATCATACGTCCAAGGTGATAAAAACAGTTTTGAAAGTAATGTTAAATTATCTTCATAGCTACAGCTTTAAATCTGTACATTACATTTTGCGATATTTTAGGTTTGAAATTAAAACGCACTATTTTTCTAACAATAAAATCTCAGATATAGATTTAGAATTCTTACCCAGGCGTTGGAATCTATAATCTCGTAGATGAATGTACAGCTTATTTTATAATTTCTAGATAATTTCGATTATTAAAATATCAAGAATCTGTGAGGAATTTGTTACACTGTGAAAAGTAGATGGGGCAGAGACCTCCCAAAGTTTGAACATACATAGTTGTACACTCCAGCATGTACATCTTGAACTCCGAATTCATAATTTCTAAAACAGCTTAATATTTATTTTAAATTTTATCAAATTTAAAGAAGTTTATATTTTAAAAATTCATGAAATCAGTGCATGCACTATTTTCGCACGCACATTGTTATAATGATGCACACGACTTTTACAACCTCTAACTCGAGAGATTAAAATTCGAAAATGGTATTGAGTAGAAATTTGAGGTACAGTGCGAAAAAACAAGAGACAGTTCTATATCTCCCGTTCTACTGAGCCGATTGACGAAATTCAAATTGCGTTTTCCATGTCTCGAAAGCGCAACTTAGGACATATATTCGATTTATATATAGCATTATTCTAACATAGGTATTTTGACACAAAATGGGTCTTTTCTGAAGTAACATACCATTTTTTGTCCATATTTCGAGTCTACGACTCAAATTATGCTTAAATATTAAATTTTGTAAAATTTGGTTGGACATTTACGGAAAATTCAAAAATTTAATTTGGCGAATGTTTTTCAGTTTGCGCCAAGAATAATTCACTTGGCGAACTTCTTAATACATAGCAACCTATTTTCCTATCCCTTCCATTGTAATGGAGTGGAAAAAAGTCACATCTTTCCTACCTTTTTACACTGTGCATAAGCGGAAAAATAGTCACATCGTCCTTACTTTCAAATAATTTCAACAAAGTGCGTAAACCACATTAGATGTTATCATCGCTTTCAACAAATATGCAAAATTTCAAAACGCGCCAATATATAAATTCACGTACATCTTCGAAAATATTGAACAAAAACCTTTTTTTGTAGGCATACTTGGAAATACATCTACTTCAAGTTGATGGTAAAAGTGTTATAGGTTATAATTCAAAATTTCCAAAAATTTTATAAAAATTCTTTAAAAATACAAATTTAAATAAAATATAAAAAAAAATCTGAAATGTTTCAGATTTTAAATTACGTCCAAAGGTACTTTTTTAAACATTTTGTATGTTACTTTTATTTATTGAATATCATGTTCTTTGCGTGTAAACCATAAAATTCAGTTAAAGAACAATATCGCAAAATAATTTTAAACTGAGCATATCTTTAAAATTTCCTACACACACTCTCACGAGCTGCAGATAAAAATGTTTTTTTTTGTACAACGTTGCCATTACCCGCTTTGAAATCCTTGAGTTTGTTAATCAAAAATTCGTTAAAGTTTTACAAAATATGAAATCGTTAATAAAACAAATTCCAAGTTTCAAATTTGGGCTTTCAGACGCCTATATTCGCAGCAGGATTACGGCATTCAAAATTCGATGGCTTTAGGTACCGTCGTTTTATCACAATGCGAGAAACATACATACATTTATGCATATTCTTCATTATTTAATTTCTTTAAATGTAATACAGGGCTGCAATATTTTGTGGCAACAGTTTGAAAAGTGATACAAAATCGCAAAACGAAAACAATAGTCCTTCAGGTACAAAGCCCCTTTGGACTAAAAATAATTCATAAGAAATGGGTGAATTTTGATTGGAGGGAACCTAAATTTCGAACTGTGAAAGAAGGAATCAAGTAAGTATAATAAAAAAAGAGATATTAATAAATACATACCAAATTGAATTAACACTGAGGAGCTAAAATTTTGAGAGCTACTTTTTTAAAAACTACTCATGCGATTTTTACAAAACTTGGCATATTGGAATAATTTGAGTCGTAAAATCGACATATGGAAAATAATTGGCATGTCATTTCAGAAAAAGTCCGATTTTTTGTCAAAATGCCTATATTAGAACAAAGCTATATATAAATCTAATACACATCCCAAGTCACGCTTCCGAGACACGGAAAACGCAATTTGAATTTCGTCAATCGGGCCAGTAGAACGGGAGATATAGAACTGCCTTTTTTTTTTTTTTGCTCAGTGTACCTCTAAAAATTAATTTTAAGAGAAGCTTGTTGTATAGCATTCTTATGAGTAAAATAGAAGTTTTTCTTAAAACTATCTTTTGGCTTATTTTCCATAATTTGCTAATAAAAGTTTCGATATGTTTTTATTTTTCAATGCATAACGTGCTCATTTTCTTAATAATTAATTACGGACAATGAAATATGTATCAGCATATTTCTTTCCTCTGGATCTTCTCAACTACATCTATGTTATTTTTATACGTAATTCTTTTATTAAATGTATATTAGCAGTACTAATGTTAGCTGAAATATAGATTGTTTCAATTTATTTTGCTTTCGATGACAGGGGGTACAATAGTCGTTTTGTAGCAATCATTCTACATGTTGCTTTTAAAATATGAAATACATTATTTTATAGAGTACCCAGTTATTTCATGAAAGAGCTGATCTCAAATCGGTTAAAGTGTGTAATAAATTAATGATTCCACATTTTAACAAGTTATTTCCTAGAATAATGAACTTCACCTCGTTAAAGTGTAAAACAAACGTCAGGATTCATCCCGTTTGTTAGCATTAGCTACTAAATTGGGATACACAGAGGGATTTTAATTAAAGTTTTAAATTCTGAAGACTGTAATGCGAGAGCCAATGTGCAGAAATAGCACACCAATTCAACAAACTATTAAAGTGTTATATAAAAATAATAATAAAAATTGTTATGCTTCTTTTAAGACTATAGAAAATAATATGTTCATTTACCAAAATATTTTTTTAATTAACGATAGTTTACTGGATTAATGCACAGAGATTACTGTAGCCATGTTTTTCCAAACTCTGAGAACATCAACGAGAAACACAGTTAACTTACATATCTAAATCAATTTATGAACTCTTTTCAATCGCAATATTTTATATACTATATAATTCAGTTAAAATGTTTATTTTGCATTCTTACTGTTTATCATCATTTAATTTGTAGAACAACTATTGAAAGCGTAATATTGTTTACACATTAGTTACTTCTTGAAATTACTGGGTATGCTGGGAAATAACTTAATTATGCACTTTAACGGTACTATATATATATATATATATATATATATAATTTTCTTAGTGAAATTCATTTTTTTCTCCTCATTTTTCTAATAAAACCAAGCGAACCCTGCTCGAAGGATGCTGAAAAAAGTTAAGAATGGAACTTAACGATAATATTACAAGATATACGATAGACTGAAATAATTAAATAAACACTTTCTGTACGTATTTTACACGGGTCTGCTTCCAGTATAATGTGCAAAAGCATAATTTATTTCACAGCCTTCATCTTGGTATCATGTTAACGCTTCTCTTTAACCTTTGGCATTTCAGAACTTAGAAACATCTGAGAGTGCTATCCTTCAAAATAAACTCCTTACATTTCAGCTTCTCGTAGGACACAATGTCACGTCATCGCGCTGTTTAAGGGCAGCATCGCTAGTGGACAGGCCACAAACTCTTACACATGTTAGCGTCCATCTACGGTTCTTCCATGCATACCTAACTCCCTCCCATAATTAACTGGCCCGGTTCCAGTTAATGGCACTTCGCCGGCGATAGGCTATCGGAGTGCCTGTCCCGCAATTAAGGGGACGGTCACGTCCCAATTTACGCATCGGCGGTGGCAGCGGTTCTGGAAAAGGGTTAAGTCGGCGCATGAGCGAAAGTGATAAGCGGTGAGCTCTGATGCTTCAGGAACAGTCGTGAGCGATTTCGAAATGAGAAGTATTTGTGATCGCTCCTGTACTGTTGCCAGAGCATTTTGTTAGTGGTTGAATCATTATTTGTTTAAGTTGCCATACAAAGAAATTCTCTTTATATTCTACAGGAGAGGTTTCACAAGAAAGGAAAACAATCATTCAGCACTGAGGTATACTTATATATATATATATATATATAATGCCTTTACGCAGGTGTAGGTCTAATATCACACAAAATCAAAATTTAAGAAAACAACAGTGGTACTTCTTTGCCTTCAATATGTAATTCTTGTTTTTTACAAAACTCTTGGCATGTCCATACGCCTATTTGATTATATCGTATAACTCATTATTTGGAGTATTATTTAAGTTTTTGTTACTGTGTTCTGAGATTTTTAATTGCTATTAAAGTCATGATCTTTGAGGTGAGACTTTACTTTAGAAAATAGAAAACAGGCTCCAAATCTGCTGAATATGGAGGTTGAATGAGAATAAGAAACTTTTCTTTGGTAGAAACTGCATTGACGAGAATAAAATTCTAAGATGACATATTGTTCTGCAACTGGAATCAGTTATTCGTTTGAACATTTTAGGCCTAATGGGTTGAATTCTCTTTAACAAAATCCGTTCATTACGACTTTATAAAAATATGGAATCCATCGGCTTTGCTCTGGAGTAAATGTTACTTGAATTAGCCCTTTTCAATTAAAACATGTCGGCAATATGCTCCTAATTCGAAATTTGTAAAACCGAAATTTTATGATTCTGTTCAGTCTTCTCGAATGTAAGTAAATGATTGCGATTTTGTCTGAAAACCATATGCAGAGTGCCATATTTCATATACAGTCGTAATTTTTTTGATAAATTAGGATTAATTTCCATTTTCTTGCACGATTTCATTGTTCTTCTTTGCTCAGCTTTCGAATCTACGACAGCAGATCTTCACTGATTCAAAACGACGGATATATTCGGCTTATAAGCAGATGGTCTTTTAAGGAAAGGAACTAAAGATATCATAGGTACAAATGCTATAAAATAGCGTTTGGAACATCTGCTAGAATTACTTAAAGAAATTAGATTTGAAACTTTACACAGCACTGCGCAAAACAAATCTTAAAAATCCTGCGGCTATCTTTCCTGGGAATTTACGTTTTCAAATGGCACTGAATTGGTATGCAGTGGTTAGCAGAGACAGGCTCTTATACTCAAAGATTTGCTTTTCGACCTCTGGTAAGGTATGAATGTTTCCATTTGTCGAATCAGTGCCGCCTAGAGGTCCATAAAATACGTTGGCGTCATAATCCTCTTCATAATATGATGGGTCAGAGAACTAAGAAACTCTTAAATACCATCCTACGTGGTGTCTCTATCAAAATTAAGGTGATATAGGGGAAGACATTAACCATTGTTTCTTAAGTTGACTGATCAGTCACAATAAATACTACACTTTCGCTTATAATTCTTTATTGTCTGTGGTATTCAGTAAAAATAACTTAATTAGACTGGCAAATATAATGCATCGCTTAATCATTTTATTAATCCTTTTTCCACCGTACTTTTCACCAAAACATTAGTGAAGTGATTTACCGTCCTTACTGGTATGGTGGTTATCGATGTCGCCTGCGAAATCGTTAGGTCCGGATTCGAATTTCAGAGAAGGCATGAATGTTTATAACTGTACAAGTCTCAGCGGCTAGAAGAACCTAAATTATGGTCTAGGTTAAAATTCCCCTCGAGAGGTTGAAAGTAGAGGAAGAGATTCTTGGATTTTATTCCCTAGAGGTCTTAATCAAAACTGGATCGGAGTTTGGTAAGCTAATTTTGTCACATATAAAGTTCCCAATGCCTTAATAAACGACATAGTACTTAGTAAACGACTTTTCTCTTGAGCCGTAGTTAATGCGAGAATTTGATCCGGGTAGACAGCTCCAGATCAGTAGGATAAGTGAAACAATAACACAAACGTTAACTTTAGTCTGGATCTATTGTGTAACATTAAAAACTGTAAGAATTCAAATCTGGTGTTCTGTACATATTTGTATTATCATTTGAACTGGTTTTGGTTTCTTAAGTAAAATAGATTCTATAAAAAAATTGAAAGCATTAAAGATTTTAAGCAAGCTGTTGGTACAAAAGCGCGCACAGGAGTTATACCCAAAGTTATCTAATTAAAACCTGGAATATAATTCAGGAAATACTATTAATTTTAAAGAAAACAAACACTATCATTAATCAAAGCTCAGAAACATTAGACGTTCCGTTAAATAATTTCAGAATAACGAGATGCGTCTAGCATATGCATCATTGTTGAAATCACAGGCCTAGGCTATAATAATTGTATTTTCAATATTTAGAGATTTTGCATCTAATTTCTTACATGTTTTCACAGATAGCACATCAGGATATTTAAATCTAAAATTCTCGCGAATCTTTAGATTTCTGGATCATTTTAAGCATCTCATTTTTAGTATCTGAAATTTGGGTACTGTGAGTTTATATGAAAAGTAAAATTTGGTCATGAATAAATACTGAATAACTACTAGGCTCGTAAGTGAACAATTTTTAAAGAAATTTATAGTTAGCAACAATAATCGGGGAATATTAGTAAATTTTCAGGATTGTAGTTTCGAAGAAATATATACCTATGCGGAAGCAACAGACAGAAATTCGAGAAGTTTCTCTTTAAATGCTAGAAAATAAAAGCCATTGGAGCCCTCTGTAGACCGAAACATGAAGGAAAAGCATTCAGAAGATATGTTTTTGAAAAGATGCCGGTAAAGAGGGATTAGAATTGAGATCATGTCAGGGGTCAGGGGTCAGGAAAGCAGATATCGGGACATTGCAGGCCATGGTTCACTAGGGCTGTTGGGCCCCTGAGTTTATTTTAGTGAATAATACAAAGTGAAAAACAAAACAAACAAACCAACAAAAATCCAGGTAAACTGCACTTACTCTTATATACTTGAGATCCTACAGCTGACGTGGAGACACAAACTTTGAGTTACCGGGAAAGGAAAGAATAAAATGAAGCTCACTTTTGTTGAATAGAATGACATGATTTGAAGTGCGATAGAAGGCAAACTGATGAAGATTTACTATGTGCAAGAGTGTAGAAGTTAGATATTTATTTTATAAATAGGCTTTTCGCCACATTTTTAGACGATATTCATCGTATTCCCATTCACAGAAATATTTTACCTAGACCTTTTGTGTTTTAAATGTTTCATTTGATAACCCTTATTCTTCACTATCTTTCTACACTGTAATTTCCAAGATCATAAAGCCTTTTTTTAATATTAAAAGAGGTATTTTATCCCATTCCTCTTGAAAAATTTTCCAAAGGAGGCTTGTTGGTCGACGTTTGGTCAATCCGCTTTATAAAAGTTCAAAAGCGCAAAAATCCGTGGATCAGGATCAGGAGAGATCAGGAGATTTAGGGCGGATATGAGTGAAGGCTATGGTCTTAATACCTGTTTCTTGTTCCATTTTTTCCGGAAATTAACAGTGGATTTTGACTTGTGGCTGCTTGCTTTGTCTTGATGTCGTCCTACTGATTGATGTCAATGTGGGTAAACAGAAGGTATTTCATATTTGAAAATTAGGCATAAAGTATGTTCCTGGTAATATGTGGAGTTGATCTTACCAGTTTCCTGCACTGTCTTTAATTTTCATTTGTCGTTATATACAAAACCAATAACGGTCATAAATCCTTTTGAAAAACTTTCTTTAGATTCTTTGAAATATGTTTTAAGATTTTTTTTCTTCTCTTTGATGATAATAAAAGGATCTCTTTTTACAGTAGTTATTTAAATATACTCAAAATTTATGTACTGTAACAATATTTTTCCCTTTTTGTTGGAATAATTGTTTCTCATAGAGAATTCAGCAGTACCTTCCGCTTTCGGCGATATGCCGTTTAGAAAGACGACGTGTCTGGACTGCTGTTCCTTCTGGTTGATTTTGCAAACATAACTGGAGTCCTGATTCACAACAGGGAGCTTACTCAAAGCTATGTTCGTGCGCGTGTAGAAAATAAAACTAAGATAAGGAGGGTTAAATTTACCCTTTATTCTCACAGCGTACAGGTGCTCCCGCACTTCCGGATACAAAGACCAATACTTTTGGTCTGGAACGTAGAAAATAAGAAAGTAAACTAACTTAGCTAAATAAGAACTAAGATGCTTTACAGAGACTAGCAACGCGAAGATTGGCCTTTTAATACTACGTATGTAGTGAGCAGAATGCAAAGACTACAATACGTCTTCAAATATCAGCGAGAACTAAGTTCTAGCCTTAAAGGCAGACAACGAAAATCACACGCGTGGTAAAGGCCGCGAGAAATTAGAATCTTTCACTACTCTCTCAGCTAAAAGCTATGTCCTAAATACTTTACAATTTGCGATGCCATTTGCATACACTAAATCTATTCGCACTTATTATGGCCGGAAATGGAAAATAAGAGGAGATAGTAAATGTTTAAAATAAAATAAACATTAGTAAAACTTGAAATCCTTACAGATGCACATTACATTTTTTCGCCTCAGATCAAATCAGCAATCATTTCAAATCAGCATTAATCATTTTGTTTACAGTTGACACTGAGAATGATTATTCAACTGTTCTTTGATTTCGCAGATTTTCTTTTAGCATTAAAATTCTTACCTTTGCAACATTCGAAACATTCCGTTTTTTTTTCCTTGGATATGTATTTTTGAACAATATTTCTCCTTGAAGCCAAACTGTGACGTTTTTCCCCCTTCTTAGTGATAATATTATCTATCGTTGCTTTAGATACTGAAAAGTCACGGCTTTCACAACACTTCTTAATAACTAAATACAAATAATTTTCTTCGTAAAGAGCACAAACTTAGCGTTTTGTCCATTGCTTCCTTAAAAGAAAGTGCCATTTTGCATGAAAATAAAATCATCAAGTAGCAGCCGATAATTTGCACTTTGGAAGATATAGCTGCAGTTAAAAAAACATTTCCCAATCAGGCTATTTTCTATAGCAGAGCACAGTCGTCTAAAAATGTACGAATAGTTTCTGTGTAGCCTGTGGCCAGGCCGTTGATGATAGGAAGAGAAATGGATGTCTGAAGTTCAAACGTAAACTACTGGCGTAAGTGATTTGTTGCTAATAGAATACCTAGTGTTTTGATAAATTAAGGATGTCTGTATTTAGAATTCGAAATTTCTGAAATAAATTAGAAGGGGAGCACTCTAACAATTCGTAATCAAAATGTATATGTGTGC